>MU385857.1:977051-1011448 GCA_022497145.1 Rostrohypoxylon terebratum
GGAATCTAAATTATGTAAAGCAGGATATATATACTATGCAAGGTAAGAAAATGGCAATGTCGACAGAGGTCAAAAGAATTTGCAGGATCAATCCCTCAAGAGTAGTAGCTAGTTACCTATATATCTACCTAGGTAGTTAGTATACATATATAGAATAGATCCGACAAAAAAGCAAAGCCCAGATCCGATCTGCGTAAACATCGTGAGCCGATCTTCGGTAACTTTGCTGTTTACGAAAGGAGCACCTTGCATCGTGGCTTACGCCCAAATTTCGTAAAGCACAAGTCCACCAATGGAGATGCGATGGCTGAGATGACAGATGTATGAACCCGGATTTCAATCTGTGGGTTAGCCTAGCGTCATTATGACTCTGCTATGTAGTGTTCACCCCATTAACCTCATTAGCGATATAGGAAATCGGGGCAAGCCTCATCGCATCACAGACATATCGTCGCATAACATTTTCATGTCTGACTTTCGTAGTACGTATTACACATCGTATGACCAACCCATCTTCCTTATCCAGCTCACAGTAATCAGTGTCAGTTTTTGCACGCCTAAATACGAACGGTCAAAAACCAGGTATTTTATCTGTATACACAATGCTCCCAAAGCCCAAACGTAAGGTACATGGTCCGTATACCTGGATTAAACAGGTTACGAGTCGTCGCCGTAGTCGCCTTCTCATCCTACACGTGCCCTCGGCCTGCTCGTCAGTGGGAGTAGTCATGCGCCCTTCTGATCACATCACATAGCCGGAAGTACTGCACCCGTAGCTGTTTACTAATACCGCCGTTACCTACGATCCTCCCGATCAGTAGACTCTCTTGAACGGTGGGACAGCCTTGCATTCGTTCTCATCCAGCGTCGTGCCGATGACTCGTCGGTATCCAAGCTCGACCTTGCCATGTGGCGTTTTCTGGAAGGAAAGAGTGTGCTTCATCCAGTTTTCGTCGTCACGATCGGGGTAGTCTTCACGAGCGTGAGCACCACGCGACTCCTTTCGGTTGGCAGCGGAAGTAGCAGTTTGGACGCTGTTGAGATTGTTAGCTAATCGTCATCCCTCGATGATAGGAATACCGAGAAGTACTTACGCGCAAGTTAGCAAGTTTCTTAATTCGAGTGTCTCGACGAGATCTGAGTTCCAGATCATGCCGCGGTCCTTGATTCCGACCTGGGAGTATGTCTTGTCGATTTCGGTGACTCTTCGTACACCTTCGTCCAAGCTTTCCTGGGTTCGGAAGACGCTGACATCTGTTTGCATGGCCTTTTGCATGGCAAGTCGGATTTCAGCTGTGCTCTTAGGGCCGTTGGAATTGCGGACCTTGTCCAAGACCTCGATCGATCCTGCACCAGCATCTGCGCTGACGGGCTTGGCCTTTGCGCCCGGCGTGAATTTGTCTCGGATAGTGTGGGAAACAGCTCGTCCGAATACGACTAGATCTAGCAGAGAGTTGGCGCCCAGTCGGTTGGCGCCGTGAACTGAGACACAAGCAGCTTCACCGCAAGCAAATAGACCAGGAACAACCTTGTCGTTGCCAGCTTCATCGACTGTGAGAACCTCTCCGGTATATCTTGTGGGGATACCACCCATGTTGTAGTGAACGGTGGGCAGAACTGGAATGGGTTGTTTGCGAACGTCAACACCCGCGAAGATGGCAGCAGTCTCAGAGATACCAGGCAGACGCTCGGCAAGGATTTCGGCAGGCAAGTGACTTAGCTGAAGGAAGATGTGGTCCTTCTCAGCACCAACACCACGACCCTCGCGAATCTCCAAGGTCATGGATCGCGAGACGACATCACGACTGGCCAAATCCTTCGCGGTAGGCGCATATCGCTCCATAAATCGCTCACCCTCGGAGTTGAGGAGGTAACCACCCTCACCTCGAGAACCCTCTGTAATCAGACAGCCAGCTCCGTAGATACCGGTAGGGTGGAACTGGACGAATTCGAGATCCTGGTTAGGTAGTCCGGCACGGGCAACCATGGCCATGCCATCACCGGTACAAGTATGCGCCGAGGTACAACTGAAGTAGGCTCGACCGTATCCACCAGTAGCCAAGACGGTATTCTGGGCAAGGAATCTGTGGAGCGTACCATCTTCCTGGTTGTAAGCTAGGACACCACGGCATTCTCCATCTTCCATGATCAGATCGAGAGCGAAGAACTCAATGAAGTAGTTGGTGCTGTGACGAAGAGATTGGCCGTAAAGGGTGTGTAGAAGGGCGTGTCCTGTTCGGTCAGCGGCGGCACAGCATCGGTATGCCTGACCACCCTTTCCGTACTTCTGCGACTGTCCACCAAAGGCACGTTGGTAGCTAGGGAACAACCATTAGCAGCCAGTTGGGGTAGCTGGGAGGGTTGACTTGGACTTACATTCTACCATCTTCTGTTCGGGAAAATGGGCAACCGTAATTCTCGAGCTCGATAATAGACGCAGGAGCCTCTCTCGTCATGTAGTGGATAGCATCTTGGTCGCCGAGCCAATCCGAACCCTTTACAGTATCGTACATGTGCCACCGCCAGTCATCCTCGTGCATGTTTCCTAGAGCCGCATTGATACCACCCTGGGCAGCGACTGTGTGGCTTCGTGTGGGAAAGAGCTTCGATATACAAGCTGTGTTGAAACCAGCCTCCGCAAGACCGAATGCCGCGCGCAATCCGGAACCGCCCGCGCCGACGACGACTGCATCATACTCGTGATCCTACTGTCAAGTTAATTGTTGTTGATCCCATGTGAAATTTTATGTCTTGAGACAAAGACATGTGAAATGCGACGTACAATAACAGGGTACTTGTTGCTAACATGTACCGGCGCTTCCTTGGCTCTCAGTGGGTTATTTGCGATGATTCGAGCTGCACGTGAAAGAATACAATTAGATGCCAATTCGTTGAACTGATTAATATATATATATGTATAATAATTGTACTCACAGACAGGTCGCGTGGAAGAGAAGGTTCTGGCTTGGCATCTTGCTGCCCGGGAGAACTGTCAATGCGAAAATGAAGTCAGTGGCCATTCAAAATAATTATCTCGGTAACCGCCGCACGCAACTGGACTTATAAGTAAGGGAGCAAGGGAGGGGAAAAAACTCACGGTAGAGCCAGTGGCTAAACTTCTTAATGCCATTGAAGATGCCATCGTGGATTGGAAACGTATGAGGAGGAGGGGTGACGCCAAACGACGAGGAGGCTTCTTGTCTTGACCTGCAAGTCTCGGGAATGGCGAATGGCAGAAGTCCAGAAGTCCAGAAGTCCAGAAGTCTAGAAAAAAGTGATGATGCCGGCCAAGTTCAACCGCAGCTTCCAGACAATCCAGCGCTTAACCAATAGCGTCGATTCTGATTACCGAGGGATAATAGAGCCGGCCATTTCCACAAGTATTTTGTATTTTGTACCTACCGCCTTCCATCCCACCTTACGAAGTACAGCATACGCTAGTAAACATTTTAGCACTTTAGCCACCAGCATCATAATCACGTGTCAGATATATTGAGTGCGTTTTTAGAATTCGTTTAAACGTAACGGTCCTTTTTCAACAAACCGATCATCATGATCTAATGATCAACCTACTACCAGTCCTGAAAGGAGAAGTCACAGAAGTCACATAAAAGGATCAAATGTTAAAGCAAAGCAGCCGGTCAGAAATCAACGCAATATATGCCATTATGGTACAAGCACTACTCACTGGGTATTATACCAGGAGGCCAAAAGGCCGTATCGAATCATCTATGTACGTCATTGTAGCTATCCATGTCCTATCTGACATGCGTTGTTCTATTGTCCATTCCACGACGAATGCAATTGAATGCAAATGATTTCTTTCCCCTTGGATTGTGTAGGATTTTCTAGTGCCCATTCGCAAATGCAACAAAGTTGATATCGTCCCTGAACACCGACTCTAATGTGTTTCGTGACGTGACTCCGGACCCCCAGTGGTTTCCTAAGGGGCCAATACTTGTCGTAGCATCTCGATAAAATTGTCCTTTAGGTTGTGGACTTCGGTAACAACTGGTTTTTGAGGTTCACCAGCACGAGCCTTGAGGCGGTCTTGCCTCTTTGCTCTCCTCCGCCTTTCGGCATCGATGGGGTCCAATTCGTCTTCTATCTCGGCCTCGGCTTCGTCATCAGATCCATCATCGTAGTTCATGTCTTCTAGATCCATATTGTTAAGTCCAAAGTCACTGGCTTGGAAACTGGTCATACCCGGCATACCGGCATCGCTAACAGAACCCTCGGCGGCCATCTTCTGTCTGGTTTTGTCGTGGTGCCATTTCTTGCGGGCTTCTTGCCAGGAAATTAGCTGGTTGATTTCCTCAATCGCCTTTTCCTTGTTCAGAGTATTGCTCGCAATGCCTCCTTCGAACAGCGCGTTGACGTCCAGTGCCCCCCCTGCGGGTCCCTTTCTTAAGAACTCTAGAATACCTTCGATCCAACTCATGAGCTGCGTGAAGAGGCCGTTGTCATGTGTGTGAACCTCGTGGACGAATTTGTAGAAGTTGTGCTCGTGACGTTGGCATAGATCGATAAATGCTTGTACGGTTTGATTTGGGTCAGCCGAAGCATCCTGATCCCTGCATCTGTCGACAACCTGTCGCGGTGTTAGTAATTAGGGGGAAATCACTCGGGCGCCTCACATACCTGGATCATGTCGTCGATGAATTCAGCAAAATCAGTGATGCTGCTGTACACATTGGCTGACTTGTAAACTCTCACGAGAGGTTCATAGAAAATTGTGAAGAGATCCCGAAGTAGTTGTAAAGTGACGGGTTCTTCTATCAGAGTAAGCATCATCTGCTTGTCACGCTGTCTAGTTTGTAACTTCATAAGCTGCTTTAGGTATGAGAAAAGTTGGGCCCCCTTTTTTAGTTCCTCGTCCATATTCTCTATTGCGTTGTTGAAAGCAACGTAGGCATTGTACAGCTTTCCGATTTGATCGGCAGTAAGTGCCGGCTCGAAGACTTCAGAGCGCATTATAGCGACGAGAACATCGACGCTCTCTGATTCGGCTTCCTCTCGAATTGCGATTTTGACATGTTCCTCGGCATCAACGAATTGCTTTAGCTTATGCACAAACACCTCGTCTCCTATCCTAGCGGCTAGGGCGTCGATAGATTTTTGCTGGGTTCGTATTCCGTCGTTCAAGGTTAATGAGAAAATACGTTGCATCAGAGACCGAGACCCGAACGGTTGTGCCAAAAACAGATCGAGTACCCCTGACATAACAAGGGCTGGATTCGCAAAACGAATTACATTTTTCAAGACCGAGTAGGGTATTAAGGAGTGGATTCGCTTGAGCTGGGCAAATAACTCTGGCGAATTGTCTTCAGCGAGGAATAGATGATAAATCGTGGCGGCCACTTCGATGCGAAGCCACTCAGCAAATTTTTGGTATTGGAGGCTCAGATCTTGGATGGTATTCTTATCTCTGATCTCTTGGAGAAGCATTGTCAACCCGTTGTGTTCAACAATGTCTTGTCGGAACTGCTCCATATATACATCTAGTTCTGCAGCTCTTTTTCTTGCTATTTCGTAGAATTGTTTCTGCTCTTCTAGGCGCTTCTCGTCAACAGCTTTTCGTCGGATGATGTCACCCACATCTGCATCGGTCGGCGTGATCGTATCACGCATTAGGAACTCTTGTAAGGCCTGAGTCTGCGCGATTTGCGGGTTGTGTAGTAGATATCGTAAATAAGCTCTCAACGATATACGCTGGCCTTCACGCCAAAGGATTGCGTTGTCGAAATTGGGACTTCTAGGACTTTGAATCGGACTCGCGGCACCATCCATGGATGGACGGGGTGACGTCCGACCAGAAGTTATAGATCGGTTTCGACGGTGATCACGAATTGTCAAGTTCATCGAATCCCTGAACCCATTGCCTCGAGGACCAGGAGCATTGGTAGAAACTGATGAGATAGACGAGAGGTCAGAGTCATAACCGCCATCTGTCATGCGTGACATCAAACCAGATGCCGACGTATCTGATTTATTCTTCTTTGGTAATGGAGGGAGAACTTTGCCGGGGAGTTCTGTCCTCAGCTTCTTATGCAGTCGGGCAAAATCGCCGTATCGTCTACCTACGTAGTGTTCAAGCTCGCCTTTTCGCTTCACACGCAATATAAATTCCTGCGATAAATTAGTATGAATATCCTACGAACAGATTTCGAGGTTAGCCACTTACCGCGTGTTTGTGACGTCTGATATTTCTTTTGACAAGGGTAACGCGCACACCGGCAACGTTGACGTCCCACCCGTTGACATAATTCCCTTCAGGAATAGAATTCAACATGCCGGTGTCGATTGCATCGCGATCGACGATTTCCATCTCCGCGAATCTTATCCGCTCCTCGAAGCCGGAGGCCGTAGGGACCCCCGATACCATCATCAATTCAACCAACTTGCGACATTTTAAAGCAAGCTTACGACGCTTGGTCTCTTCTAAACGATCTTCCGAGGAGGAAATATTTTTGCTAGCAAAGGACTCGAGAAACTATACAACAGGGTGATAACGTCGTTAACATAACGTGGTACATTCTTAGCTAGCGAGGTCACTTACCACTTGTAACTTGTCTTGCCAGAATTCCTTCTCTTTCGCTTTATCCAGGAATGGAAATTCGCGTATGTGATGTACGAATATGTAACGAAGGATAGGAAGCTCGGAATCGTAAGGAGATACTTCACCGAAATCCGACTTGAAGGGCGCACCGAATCTACGAAGCGCAGTTGGGGAATTTAATTCGGAAATCTCCCAGTTGACTTGTTCAGATATGAGCTCTCGTTTTAGATCTGCAAGGCACAAACAATTATCAGTATCAAGAATCTCCAAAACATACACCGGGAAAGGTACGAACAGTGCTCTTGTTTGCCAGTCAAGGTCTGACCTGGAGGGGCAGAAGAATTATTGGTGATGGGATCGCGGGGCGAATCCCCCTGGGCGGAATCCGCACCAGACATATCTGACGCTAGAGCTGCGTTCGATTTTGATTTTTGATATTCGATTGTATGCGTAGTGTAGATCGATGGCAGTTGATTCTATGGACTCTCTCGTGTTCGTTCCCGTTCGGATTCGTATGTACCTAGGTAAGTAAATATTTGGCTTAGCGTAATTATGTACGAAGTAGTAGCTGTACAGTGCTACAGTGCTACTAGGTACCTAGGTATGTACAACGTATTAGGTGTGTGTGATAATATAATACAGCTATTCCGTCGGGTAGATTGGTGTGTAGTTATGGCGGGGAATCTCCAAATGTTAATAGCGAATGGTTGGATTCGATGTCGTCAGCCAATAGCCCTGGAGCCCTGTACTCTCGAACCTTCAAACCCTCGATTTCGAAATCGACTATGAATAAGTAAATTACCTAACCTAGACAGACCTAACCTCTCACGGTTAAGGGTCGAGATATGGTATTATGGTATTATCATAGGAAAAGAAAAATCTTTAGAAGCGGATATGAAGAACAAAAAAGAAAAACAGACAAGGAACAAGACTTGAGACTTATTGAGGCAGTGAAAGACCTTGTTGTATCTTCTGTGGATTTCAATCTTGTATTATTTTTTTCAATTGCTTAATACGTACTGTGCCTTCTTTATGACGTACCGTACCTTCCTGGGGTGTTCTCGTTCTTGGGGTCCCGGTGATCAAATTGCGTTGGGAACTTTGAGCTTATTTTTAATATGATCAGCCAAACGACTACTAGCAGACCCTGAGTTTCTTAGATCTGATTTGACACGCGCCGTCGAACAGTACCTGGTAGCGTCTTCCGCAACCCCAATTGGTAAAAAAATGGATGGAACCGCTTTCAGTCGTGACTCCCTTGCCCATTAACTTGCGAACCGAAGAATTACCAAGTGGCTTAGAGATGACGTCGACAAGCAAGAACCTCTCTATCATGTGCCCCACTATCGCTACACACGCATTAAAAATAAACATTCCACTACATATCCATCTCATGCATTCAAATTATGTATTCATGAATGTATAGTATTATATACTACCCAGCAGATATGAATGTATTTAAGAATACTGTTTGCGGCGGCATCTTTTGGCCGAGTGCTTGACTCAAGAATCGAAACGCACCAAACAACAAATAATACGGCACTTTTGCAATAGTCGCTCGGCATCTAGATATGCAGGACTTTTACGCAGTCAGATCAGAAC
This sequence comes from Rostrohypoxylon terebratum, assembly GCA_022497145.1. Lineage (NCBI taxonomy): Eukaryota > Fungi > Ascomycota > Sordariomycetes > Xylariales > Hypoxylaceae > Rostrohypoxylon > Rostrohypoxylon terebratum. Next base: position 985,213 of record MU385857.1, read on the forward strand.
TAAAGCTCCAATTGCTTCAGCTGTACAGGGCTGATTGCCAAGACCTGATTCGCGCGCAGCACCACGCGGTTAAGACGGCATCAATATTACTAATAATTCGATTGGTTCAATTTTAGCGCATTGCTGTTCTTCCTGAGCTCTAACTCGATACGATAACCATTATACATACCTACGTACATATGTGCAGGACCTAGGACCTAGTATAGATGCGTATGTGTGCTGATATAATCTAGTACGTGCGTACAAGCTCCCTCAAATTTGGCGAGACTGCCGCATCCATAGGATGGCGTCCTAGTTGATGAGCCAACCATAGGTTAGGTACCTAGCTTTCGTTAATTATTAACGTAAGGGGTGAGTAACAGTGACGAGACTAGTCGGGAATACCGTCACAGTACCACTTATGTGCGACCATCGACGAGAGCCAATATCACAACGTGCCAATGATAAACGTAGCCGCTCGGTAAAACGGCACTGTCTTATGCTGTGTCTAAATTGTCTACATTTGTAAGGGGGTATCATTGTTTCTACAGTTTTACGATAATGCATTCTAATACATATGTCTCCGGATATGAAAGCCGATCACAAACAAAAAGCCATTTCCCGGAGTTTCGGCTCAGAGCTCGTCAAAGGCTCGGAGCACATTGTCTTCGACAGCTTCCCCGCCCCTCCTCGTGCCGAGTGCCTGTCTCACATCATCCACCATAGCGGCCATATTACTACTATGATTGCTGCCCATTGCGCTCACGTCTGGCTGCCCCTGTCCATGACCCGATGTTGAGATAGCCATTCCGGATGTATCTTCAGAAGGAGCGTACTGGGCTCCGACAAAGAGAAGTATAAGGGAGAAGATCACGATGGACGTGATGATCCATATGATCGTGAGGCGTCTCCTGGTTTTTTCTTGCCAGTCTTTATCCGCCCTCTCCCAGCTTTCAATTCGGTCTCGTACCACATCCACCCGTTTGCTGAGAGCTTCTACCTTGCCGCGGCCTTCATGTATGCGACCTTGCAGTTCTTCGATTCGTCTTTGTTGGTCGTCGAACCGACCAAACGAATTGGCCTGCTGCTCTAATTCACTTACTAATCCCTGCGACTCTGTCTTAAAATTCTCGTCCAGCTGCTGTGACATGCCAGCAAGTTCTTTGAGGGCCACGATTGTGCCCTGGAGGGTGCTGAGCTTCTCAAGAACGGCATAATATGTATCGTCAAGGCGTCTCGTCGTCGTTGTCGAAGAAACGCTTAATTCTATAAGCGATTTCCTTAAACCCCTGCTGTCATGTTAGCCGCGGTAATTCGTAGCCGATCTTCTGTCGGAATGCGTAGGATGTGGAGGATGTGGGGCGACGGACGATATCCTTGAGGTTTCTGTTTCTTTCTGCTCACGCAATAACTCTTCTTGGCTTGCGGAAGATGTTTGAGGTGCTGTAGACCCGACGCCGCGAATGGCATCATCGGTGGCAGAATTGAGCATGCTTATTCTGAGGGCTGATTCTGAATTTGCCGATGGAGTTGCTCCTTCAGATCGTGGTAGGTCGAAGGAGCCTCGCGGGAGATGAAGCATGATGCTTGCGGATAAGGGGGGTTGGTCATCGTTGTCGCGGTCCTTCCGTTGAAGATGATGTAAGTGGTGATATCGGGGCAGCTTGATTGGCGATGACAACTCGGTTATGGAACGTTTTACTTGATGACGAGGTCGTTGTGGCGAGGTAGCTGCAGGCTTTAGATGGTCGAAATCTTGATTCTTGGACATCGTCTTGCCAGGACTAGTTGGGTAGATAAGTAGGAGACTCCCTAAACTAACTTTGCCCCTAAGGTAGGGTAGCTTTTATTTTAGATCCGAGATGATGGATATTAATGGATAAAACAAATGATACATCCATAAAATGTATCGCACCATGCATTGAAAGTGTATGCATACATGTGCCTAGTGTATGTAGATATATAGTGTATGTAGGTATAATGTTAATTTGGAATAGAAGAAAGCTTCCATTGGATCGGTTGTGGTGAAACTAGTTAAGGCTCGACGCCGATACCCCACCACGGCAACATCCGCACTTTCACATGTCACGGATTTACTGCTAGATATGAACCTGTATCCAATCATTGGAAGGTTACCAATCCGATCACTGTAATTATTTCATGGAGTGTATTTGTGCGTACGTGATCATGATTTTTGAGCTTTCTGATAATTTGATGATATTTCATGTAGGTATTACCTATATCTGGTATCGCTACTAGTAGCTGGTCTAGATGATTCTTATTAATATTGCGTTGGCCATTGCGGACCGTTTAGACCATGGATCATGGATGCCACCATTCCTATTCCACCTGCAAGCTCAGGTATCTTTTTGCACTTTAAAATCCGTGACACCTTGCCGAGCGTGGCGTCCGATCTATCGGTAACACAACAATCTGAAGGTATCTCCGTCAGCTGGAATATTACTCTCCCTTGCATGATCATTGATCACCAGTGAAGTAGAACTCGACTCCGGTCCGACTTCATCCCCACAAGCTTCTCGAATTGATCAATTGAAGATGACTTCTACCTCCTGGTCCATTCGCGGCGGCTATCAGTACCTAGCTGAGTGGTCCGTGTTTAAGCCACTTCCCTGCTCCATGCGTACTGCGTAATGAGAGGTGGCCGTGGATGTAGGTAATTCTGTAGATATATATCCAGGGGCAGATCATGAATTGAGCAATTTGTTCCGCTTTTCTTTTCTCTTCAAGCGCTCAACTCGTTTCTTATGCATCTTCTCTGCCATCTTCTCGTACCGCTCTTTCTCTTCCTTCGCTGCCCGCTTTTCCTTGATTGCTTGTACTCGTTGCTAATCCATGTGTCAGCTCGTGTCAGCTATACATCGCTAGTGCATGTCCATATCAAAAATATAGACTATACCTGTCTTTCGGCTTCCTTTTCCTCTTTCATCTCCTTCTCCCTCGCTTTCGTCGCGGCTGTTTCCATGCGTAGTTTTGATCGCTTTTCGTATGAGGTTAAACCAGATCCTGGGCGGAATGCTTTCCGTTGGAGATGCCATTGCTTGCCTATGTAACCATATTAGTTGTGAATGCATGACAATGTGACTGAACTGCTCTTACCATTCTTGCGCATGCCCTGAGGCTCTGGCTTCTTTCCGGATGCCGCAGCGGCGGTGGACATGATGCGTAGGAAGTGCTTGGTGAGTACAATGCCAATGTCGCAAGCTAATGCGCATGAGCCAGCTTCACTAGGAGAAGTTTACGTTGTTGCTGGTAGCTTGTTATGAGCTGGGCGCGATGGATGAATCTATGTTGAATAAAAAAAATCGATATTGGCGCTAAAACCACATAGATGTCAAAGTGGATATTTCGTGAATATCGTGTTAACTTTAATCCGTTTACATAAATCATAAATCTATTTATGTACCTATGTACATATGTAGCTGATTTTACGGTTTCATCAGATGGAGTACCTAGTACGTGAGAGGAAAGTGCGTACGGCACTGTGTGAGCCTGTGAGGACCTAGGTCCTAGGTAAGTAATCTTGAAAAACTGTTTTAGATCTTTTTTCTAAGAAAAACAACATTGTTTCCGTATTCATTGGCCCCCTAGGCGTTGCGCTAATCTTGTCGTATCTACATACATCGAAACAATGCGTTTCGACCTCCAAAATGTTATAGGCTTTCTAGGCCGCACGACTCGGATATTTTTTTCTCTTTACTATTACATAGTATTAGTTTCATTTTTGTTGTGCCCTACGAAACATCAGCGAGATGAAGCTGACACTGTTGTTTATATGTCCGTGCATTGAAATACGTCTTTCGTCTGTACAACTTCGTGGATTTCGCAAAGGACCTATTAGAGAGACCCATCATGTATTAGATTCAGCAAGGAAATATGAGATGATATCTTCTATTTAAAGGTCGCCGGCAAAGATCCATGTACATCTGGTACTCACAAAACTGACAATCCAGTGAATCCACAGGACGAACGATTGTCGAGGAATGACATCGTCTTTCTTCTTTCCCTCTCGGCGTACAATACGATTATGGTACGCTAGTCCCAGCTGACCCTTGGGGGTTTGATATCACGAGGCAAGGATCTCTCCGCAAAGGATTGAGTAAACTAGCCCGAGACTGTCAAGTTTTGTCATCAGTTATCACTTGACCTCCATCGAGAAGCGACTTGGCAAGGGCTCATCCCAGTTATTCGTCGTTATCCAGTGCTCCGTGTCCGTATTCAGAATTACACACCTATTAGTACATACAACCGACATACAAGTTCAACATGGCGAAATTGAGGCTTGGGCATAGCCGCCAGCAACACGCGTAAATTCCTACATACCTAGGCCTAGGCCAGTAGCGAGTTTTGTTTCTGTATCTGTCTTTAAGATCACTAGATCGGTTTGTAGGCGAAATTAATCACTCGTTTGTACATAGTAGCGATATTCTTAGCTACGGGATGTACCTAGTAGTATATGGTCGGAGATGACATATAATTGGTAGTTTATTATTGATATTCAGCTTCTTCCCGTTACTCAGCTCTTGGAGAAATTGTCTAGCAATGAAATTTGTGTTAGTTTAGTTTCTTTACCCAAATCGTACTACGTACTGTGAGCCTCTTTCAAACATCCCGCCTCGATCGAGTAGATGCTAGAATGACTGGGACAGATACAATGGAGGATCGACTACATAGCACTGTTTATCCGGCGAAATACCCACAGACGAATGCAAAGTTATCTGAGCACCTCGAATTGATTCACATCCATTGGTTGTAAACCATGAAGGACTAATGCGACGGATGCTTACAGGCTTGCAGCAATGTACACTATATATGCACTATGGTAACGAATCGTAGCAACGGCAAACCCGGCTGCATACTTTGCGCCGACTCGACGTGGGCGACGTGGGATGAGATTTTGCAAATCGTCTTGGCTTATCTTGCACGTACATATCTTACAGTATGTACACATTGCTGCTCTGTTTGTGTGGTTGACAACTTCCAAATTTGTTCATTGCTCAATATTTGGAGGTCGAATTGTCGAAATAGGAGGAAGGAAAACGATACTGCCCACGTAAGCTGCCAATGTAGAAAGGGATAACTGCATGCCTTACTATATGCCTATATAGTAGGTAGTAATAACTGAAGATGGGCGTAATACACTGTCAGGTATCTGTACCTTATGTGTAGGATTGATTATTGAAACCAACATCGAATCTTGCCCATTTGGAAGCCCCGTACAGCCGCAAATGTAACGAGACCACTAAGAGGAAGGAGACCAGGAGGCGTGGATGAACGATATCCAAGAAGGGATAGGGCGCTGCAGGGGAGCCCCCGAGAACTGGAGAGTCTATGTCCAAAAGAGGAAAGCGGCCTTCTCTTTCGCGGGCTGGCTTCGATGTTGTTCCTGGTTGTTCCTGGTACTGTACACGTCGATGCATAATTTCCAGGTTTTCAAGTAGCGTAATAATACTTCGCAGTTTACTATGTATGTACTACATAATAGAGGTGCTGGTTTGCCCATGCCTGTGCCTGTTCCTGTGCCTGGCTAAGCCCGTTGAAGTTAATACCTACTTACCTAGCTCCCTAGGTACTATTCAGGGGTTCAAAGTTTTTTTCTTTCGTTCTTAGTGAACCATTTGGGTGAGGTTATGAACTCTTTTCCAGGGGTATATTTGTTTCTCCTAATTTGATTGAGCGAGAGTGACGGAGAATAATTGAACTATTTTGCGATTCGCTGCTCGCTTCTGTACCTCTAAGGAGATCAGTTGTTCCGTTTTATGAATTGCGCATCACAATAATTTGGTATGCACCTTATGTCGTTCGTTCATAATGATAGACCTACTACTAAGTATCAGTAGCGGTAACGAAATCAATGGCGCATAAACAGGGTTTTAAGGCTCGAGTTCCAGCTTGCAAGTTGCCATAATGTGCCCTGCTAAAGCCACTCTACTCTGGCAGTCTACTAGCAGTCTGGCATTGAAAAAGACCGGCGACATATCCCCATACACACCAGACACTAACAAACCACGGTTTGTTTCTTCGTCATACCTTGCACGAGCCTCAATCAGGTCGTAGACGGCGTAGCTTGTTATGATCACTGATCATGAGGTCATGGACCACTTAGCTAACTTGGCTTTTCGTGATCCGTCCGTTGCGAATTCCCACTGGCACCATGTACGGAGCCATTGTCCCCCTTATAAGACAAGATTATCTTGGAAGCGGTAGCGGTACTCTGAGGGTACTACTATGTAGCACTGGGCAGTGGGTAACAAGATGTGTGTACACTAGCGACTAACCCACGTAGTGTAGACGCAATCCGCAATCTTCTGCAGGGTCCCCTTACGGAGAAGTGTACCCTCGGTGTGACTGCAGATCGTGTACATAGACTCCGTGCGCTATGGAGCGTTGCTAGGTACCTGGCAGTCGAGGCAACAGGTTACAGGGCAACAGGGCACCTAGCAGTCAATGTAATAGATGGTTAATGGTAGCCCTGGCTGCCTGGCAGCATGGGTGTGTACCTCCTGATAAGCGGTACCTTGACGATTATCCTTCATAATTTGATACACATTCATACATTCATCCATACTGTAAGCGACACATTTTTGATTCAGCTGTCTTGAATAGGAAGACTAGTTTCTTGTGTCGTCATGAACTTTCTTTGTTTAGTCGAGGGGTTTGTCAAGGTATTAACATCGAATGAATGGTGGAAATTGAAAATTTAGATTGTTTAATGTTAAATCTTTTTTTCAGCACCTGTATGACCTATATGTCGAATACTAAGGTGCGTAAAAAGCATAAAAACGTCTAGAAACAGAAACGGTCATCAATCGATCATTCCTAATTCCTAATTCCTACCACTGCGCAAATTGATTAAATGTTATTTGGGTCATTTGGGGGTGGTACGTGCTTGGGTGGTACTGTTTAGGTCTGCAGAAGGTGCAGGCATAACAGAGCCATACAGGCATACAGCACACAGCGCATAATAGCGCATAGCGCAAAAAAAAGAAAGGTTGTGTACATCTGGGCAGGCACTTGTCTAACCCCTGTCCCTGCAAGCCCGAGATCCTTATTACCTGGATACTTATTACGTACAGTATAGCGTGAAGGCAAGCCTGTCTTTCCCGCACGGTTCAACCTGCCACCAACCCGATTGCCTAACAGTGGAGAGTGGCTTTTTTTCCGTGCGCACTTTCCTACTAGTCCTCTCAGCAACGACTAAACGTCTACACACCTACACGATAATTCCTCAATCCTTCCTCACACTCCCTCCCAACCCTCAATCCTCAACCGCCTTTCCACCAAATTTCTTGGTCAATTCTATGAGTAAATCTTCGTTTTTCTTTAATGATTTACTCTGGTCTTGGCCGTCCGCTCCTTTGAATTAATTCTTTCAATTCCGTATTTCACATCTATCCTTATTTCGGTCCTTTCCTAAGCAAATTTCTATCGGAGAGGAAATCAGAACCACCGTCGCCTACACCGTTGTTTTGACTCCGACCGCTCACGAAACACTCCGCTTCACGTCAACGACGAGGTACAATTTTTGTCTCATTTACAGCTACGACCTCACCAAATCATTCTTCTCTATTGTAACCAACAAAACGTAATACCACCAGAGAACTAATTTTTTATTTGCCCCTCAGGCGTCTCGACTTTTCCCGACTTTCGCGCATCGCCAGTCTGTCATGTTCACGTAGCCTCTTCGGTCCCGACGCCTTTCGTCCGGTATAATTCTCGGAAGATACTCTATGATATTCCTCCGCTTCTAGTTTCTCGGTTCTTTGCCGCGGTGCGGCTTGAAGGAAGATGGCCACCGCATTACTTACTAGTCGCCCAACCGAAACGGCTACGATGGGTGAGGCTAACGATATTCCGTCGCGCCCAATTCGCATCCCGGCGCTTCAGGATAGCAAGATGACCCAGCAAGATATACCCAGTCCACAGCCTTCGCCGCGCAATAGTTTACCACCGCCTAACCCGCATTTCGTGTTCCCGGCTCGACCGGCATCATGCTCGGCACCGCCTTCGCTTTCTAGGGTAACAGGTCGCCGACCTCAATCTGCTATAGATATCCCAGGCCGAATTTCCGACTTCTCACGAGAAGTAGCTAGCTCGCCATCCAGATCGCCTGCCTTGCCCAATTTCACTTTCAACCCAGGCGCCAACTCTGGCCCGGATAACGCAAGCCGTCCTTCCAAATCGCCGGCCTTACCAAATTTTTCGTTTAACCCAAGTGCAACTCTAGGGCCCGACGAATCACTGCTTAGCCCTCCACTATCTCCGCCGTCGCCCATGTCTCCGAGCCGTAGTGGGCACCGACGAGGTGGCAGTGAGTTTGTAGGCGGCAAACTCAGAGCTGGAGGATCGATTACAGTGATGAGTACTAGCCCAACAAGATCTGAGAGCGGTTTCGCATCGCCCAAACTGTCACCTGCAGATGTGCATCCAAGAAGGGGGCACGCTCATCGTCGTTCTGGTGCAATTTCTAGTCACGATTTAACCATGATACTCAAACCAAACAACTCGCCTACGATGAGGGGCAGTAGTGCGCCCGCTAGTCCAGCCGATTTTGGTGACAGTTATCGTAATTTCCCGGAACCAAGCATCGAGCTTACCAAAAATGAGCCAGTTCCACAACAGGCAAACGAGAGGGTGGACCAGGAGGCGCACAGCCAACCCGCGTTGCAGTCACAGTCGGATCCGTCACCGACAGCACCCGTTCGTACGCGAGTTGGGTTCTCTGATACCGTGGAGGTCATTCCTCGGCCTTTATCATTGGTCTCAACCGATACGTCTAGTACGATGACAGTCCGACCTGGTCACAGGATTTCAGGAAGTATTTCGTCTATTGTCTCAGGAACGAACTTACCACCTGCAGATCGGGATTCGTCCAGCTTGATTGGATCGAATGTTTCTCGCACAAAGAGTGACTCGCGGCCTAGCACCGCAGGTGCTGTGCTAGAACGATCACCAAGCCTTTTGGTGTTGACTGGAGATTCCCCGTCGCCTAGAAGACGAAATTCAATCCCGCTATTGATGGATCTTCCTAAGAGGGATTCCGGTTCGCCTACAAACTCAAGTCCTACCAAAACCCCTAGAAGATGGTCATTTTTTCGTTTAGAGCCCAAGTCCGGTGCTAACTCTCCTACAAAAACGAGATCAGCTAGTTCAAGCTCATCTGGTACAGTAGAGAAAAAGGCCGAATCGGCGGATTCCTTTGAGGATTGTGAACCAGGTCCAAGTGTCGGTCGGATTGCATCTCGTTCAGATAGCAAGAGAAGCTCGGGAAGGAAGAAGAAGCAAAAGAAGGTTAAGTCCTGGGCCGGCTCTATTCTGACTAGGAAGTCTAAATCACGTCAAAAGTCTAAGTCGTTACGGCGGCGTTCTCAAACACCGCCAACACGAGACTTAGAATATTTAGATGATACTGATTTGGAAGTGCTTGAAGCTCCAAGAGCTCCTTTGGTTCCTATGGCTCCCATGGCTCCCCTAGTCATGGTGACTGAACCAAGTCTGTCAGAAATCGAGCCAATCACCACAAAACCTACCCGGATACTCGACGACGATGTAGCTTATCCTATGATCGACCTCGACGCTGCCCTAGGCCCCTTCAACACTCCTTCCCGTGATCCCCAGTGGGAGGAAGCACAAAAACTTGGCGCTCCGCCAAAGCGCCAGCTTCATAGCGCCGCTGGATTGCGAGGATTCAGTGGCCCAGGAATGCACTACCACCGCCGTGCCGAGAGTGCCCCCGAAATGCCCCCTTTTGAGGCTGCTAGAAGTGGAATCCATCGATTCGCTAGCTCTTCGACCATGGCTGACGTATTTGAAGAGGATGAAGAAGACGAGGAGGAGGACACAAGCGCAAAATCTCCATCTGAAGCATCTGCCACCGAGACCCAGGACGGTTCTGATGAATCTGATTCGACATCCAACAGCGAGGACGATGCAAGCTCAACACCCACACAAGAACACGAGCCCAATAAAACCAGCCCTAAAGACTCTCAACAACCTCTCACTTTCGCCAAACGTAAGGGTAGCGGATCAAGCTTGGATATACAAAGACCCGGTTCTAGGATGAGGCCGGAAAACCTTGGCACTGGTCTTTGCGAAGAAGTTATTGCAGAAGAGCCTAGCTTTTTCATGACCAGGCGTGATAGTGGCGTTCTAGGTACACCAGAAGCCTCCAGCTCAGGAGCACCTTCGCCTCGCACTATTTTCAGCTACGAAGTCGACCCACTCGATGTTTCGTATCCAATTCCCCCAGCAATCCCGACCACTCCATATTCTACAAGCTATTCGCCTTCGTTTCCCTCGCCACGCTCGCCGATGTCGTATGATGCTCGTAGAGTCTCAACCGCGCAATCTTCTATCAATGATGAGAACAACTATCAGTCGCTTTTGATGGGTGAGCCTGGACCCGAGCTCATACGAATATCAGTCGATGTTCCATCCTTAACGAGCAGCAACTCGACCATGACGCGAGACAGCAGCCTAAATCCCGGTGTTCGACCTAGAAATATGCCATTCCATGATCAACGACCCGCTTCGTTTTCTGCCTCGGCATTTGGTCGTAGAAGATCGAGTCTGGTTAGTCTAAGCCGATTAATTAGCAGTGCCCACGGAGAGCGAAGTAAGCTCAGCATGGAAGTTTCTCTTGACGCAGAGCCGGAGAAGAAGCCCAAGACCAGCAAAACTAGACGCTTTAGTCGAATGATGCAATTCTGGAAGCCGAAGGGTTCCACTGGGTCTTAAGTGAGGTGCTCTACAATACGCTTGCCGTCATATTGTTGCCGGCTACTCCGTCGCCAGTAACAACGAATCAAAGCCAGCCAACACCTTTACTTCCACTTCAATCTAAACCATTTACGGACACGATGAGGTTCATGTATTCTCACGGATTTCTCATTACCACGAAGTTGAGCTTCCACGCAGATGGACAGTTCCCAGATGGTAGTTAAACCACTCGCTTACGACTTTCCTTGCGCAACAGGCATCCTGTGCGCATACGAGAACCCAATCTATCAGGGTTTTACTTTTCTCACAATCATTTATTAACGAACTCATGACGGCATCTTGTGCCATATCATGACCACGGTTCCGGTTTTTTTTTAGGACTAAATCAAGTCCATATCCTATTGCTTAAGAAGACGAAGAAACTGAATGGCCATATAAGGCTAGTAAAAAAATCACATTCCATCATCTAAGGATGATGTGCCTGCTTTCTCTGGACATAGCACGCGAAAGGGGAAAGGGGGAAGGGGGGAGGGATGATAGGGCGGAAGGGATCTGAGGAAGATGTTCTAGAACTTCGAGTTCGTTGCTACATGTGCTACATGGTCTGCAGAAAACCTAGGTAGTCGTGCAAACCGACTGGTTTAATATGCAGGTTTGTACACAAATAATAGTGAACATACATTACTATGCATATGGCATATCAATATTTCTAAGCCTTAAAGGTGACTTGGCCTCATTAATCCATATGGGGAGCATTCCACTTCCTCTTTCAGAGGTAATTAGTACTGATCATTTGTCCTGTATAAAATAATTGAACTTGTACACTATTAGGTAGTTAACTGTTAGGTAGGTAGCCACTACAGATGAAGTCTAGAAATTTACCAGCTTATTCAACATCTATAGTTTTATTCCCTTGAGCAACATTATGCAAATGTGAGAATCGTTATGAATAATAGGGATTTGCTTTCGGATGGTGGATGGAATATTACATTACCATTTGTGTTTACATAATATCGTCCCGTGGCAAATATACTAGGCAATGATTTCTGAATACCAGATGAGGTGTCTTTGAGGAAGCTAATCACGATAGTCCACGACAATTCCACGATAGGAGCCAAGAGAGCTAATTTAGGTATGAATGGTCGTACAACATCCAACAAACGCAACATCCCCGCGTGAGTGATATTTTGTTTAGATGCAACATATTCTATAAAGCAATGCCTCGGCCTGCATTGAGCCACGCAGCCACGCCGCGACCCAATGGAAACGCGGATCCCTGCCTAGTCCAATTGGAGACCTACCGAGCTGTCGGCGCCGGAGCTTTATTTGCCTTTAGGTCCATATCCATATCCATCATAATCGTAGCTTGGCCAGCTCGGTTCGACTTGGTTTCAATTTTGGAAATATTGGGTATCTATTCTTTCACCAACCTTGCAAACCTTCACAGATCTACCCAACAGCGAACGGGATCCATCTTTACACTAGTTTTTGTTAAACCCCTTCTTCGCGTATCTGTTTTTACTGGGTTTAGGTTTATTGTTGTCGTCGTCAGGTTCATAAAGTGAAGGAAGGGAAAACCGCCTTAGGCTGAGCGTACGAGAGTGTTTACACATCAAAAACCGATGTCGTCCAACAACCCATCCGTGTCGGGGGCCTCCCCGCGCAATGCGACGAAGCGCCTGTTGAAGGAACTCGCAGTATGGGAGAAGGAATCGCAGAACGAGAAGGCGGGGATCGAGCGTCTGGGTCCGGTGAGCGAGGACGAGCTGTTGCACTGGGAAGCCGTGATCAACGGACGGGGCGTAGGATCTGGCTACGATGGTACGTCTTGACGCAAAAACTCCCTTCCCATCCTTATACATCACCGCCTCCCTTCACGTACCCGTCTGCACGCGCATTCGTTGTTCAAGCCCGACTGACACGCCCCAAACAGAAGGCCGCTGGCTCCTCGACATATCGATCCCGCCCTCCTACCCCCTCCAGCCGCCGAAGATCTCCTTTGAGACGCCGATCGTGCACGCCAACATCGCCTTCCGCAGCGGCGAGATCTGCCTAGACCTGCTTAAGGAAGCGTGGACGCCGGCGTACAGCGTGCTGGAGTGCGTGCGCGCCGTGCGCATGCTGCTCAGCTGCCCCGAGACCGACAGCCCCCTCAACGTCGACGTCGCGGCTCTGTTACGCAACGGCGATAACCTCGGCGCCCGGCGCCTTGTCGAGTTCTGGGTCACAGATGAGGCGGGGAGGTATGAGGGGAGGTAACACCGTGTGTACGGATATCCGAGTTTCAAAATATGGACCTAGCTAGGGAAAGGAAGGGAAACGGTTTGCTATCACGAAGAAAGATTGGGCTATAACCACCGCGTATGTATGGCCAATGGGAGAAGTGCGCGGGTGGACGAGCTGGCATTCGATAATGACGGGGTAAAGGCGCTACATATCTGCACTTGAAAAGGAATGCGGTCCCTGCGGCCGTGCTTAATAAGGACGGATGAGACACGGTGGCGTTTGTTGGATTGTGAGGCTGGACCACCGTCTCTACCTAGTATATGACCTTGGTATCGAATTACTCTTAAATTGATGATGATACGCTATTCGCCATTCTTCACAATACTGCAACGATGAGTATCCTGAAATCGATTGTCAACATGCCTAGAGCAATTCCAGCCCTGACTCCTTGAAATTTGTTATAACGCCCGTCGGGACCCGACCTGATGGAACAGATTTATAGTGAAATTATCAATCAACCCCATCCTTCGATGCTGCAATACATATCTACAGGAAGTTCCCTTTTCCACCACAACTATGACGGTTTCGGATGTGTTTTAGTAACGCATGCTCCGTCGTCGTAAACAAACACGGCCACGAATAAACTCCTCATCTCCGTAATGCACCGTTCCGAAACTCGTGTAAGATTACAAGGTTCGTAATGACCAAAAGTGATTTGAGTCTCATTTCTTTGCTTCATTCACTATTCGTTTACTCGTTGTAGTGATAAACCTGTGTTGAAGAGTTAGCCAATAAGCTCTTCGACTATGGCTAATTAGGATGATTCGTGTATACCTTATAATTAGGCAGTCCTGTGGAGTGCCAGCCTAATCTCCTCGCCATCTTCGCAAATCCTTCCGTCTCGATCAGATGATAGAATGGGAATGGAGGAAACATTGCACCATCGCGATGGACATCAGCCTTAACTAGCAAGGCGGTGCCACCTACGCCATCTAAAGGCACCTCTAAACGCAAATCGTCCTCTTTCTCTGCCATGTACGCCATCAGCGCTCGGTAAGTCGCCATCTCGGAGTATCCTTCCAGGATAATATCATCTGGACCCATCTTGGAACCAATCTCTTGTGCAGTCGGGCTATCTTGCCAGCTATTGAAGTCATAGGGTCGTTCTGCCGGCTTTCCGGTTTCGGTATCGATGTATCTCTGATAACAATTTGGTACGACGATGGGTTTGTCGTGACTCGCGAGGTCTTGTATCAACGTAGGTGGCGTTTCGACGATGTCAGAATCTAGCCATAGCACCCATGAGGTATCGGCTCCCAAGGTAGTGAAGAGTAGCGAATTACGTGCCCTGGACATTGAGGCACGCCTCGCCTTTTGGTTTGCCATCTTGTGTCTTTCGCTTTCATCTTGCGATGTCAGAGGGGGGTCAAAGTCCTGTCGCTCGATGATTATGCTTCGGAATCGATCCCTTGCTGGGCCTTTCTGGGTCTTGGTGATCTCAGCCTGGAGCGCGGTCGTTGCGATATTGCCATCCTTGTTCTTGGGTAGAATGAAGCCGAGAGTGATGAGCTCGCGAGGGTAATTCAATCTCAAGAGATTATCCCAGTATTCTTGATAGAAACGTGCCATTGGCGTTAGGATCAGGACGGCCTCCCGATTTTCAATAGGGTGTGGCGTAATGGTAACATTATTTAGGTTGAAACGGCGGACAGGTGGTCTTTCGCCGATAAGATCAGACTTCGCTACAGGTTTTCGGGTGGGAGGTCTGTTCGCGCTGGCGGATTGTGAACTGGAACTAGAGCCGCTGTGGGAGAGAAAGTAAATTATGAATAGGCAAAGTATCGCGCCGATACCTAAGGTAACATAGTTCGTCCTACGCAGGCGGACCGGCCCCATAGGGCGCGCCATCTTGAAATTGATTATTGACTTCCAAACCAGGAAGACGACAAAGAATGGTTAAAAGGACGTAAAAAGGAGAGTGATGAATGTGATAGACGAAAAAGAAATCACCAATTGGCACGGGCCATCGAGGATGTGTATATCGAAATATCGAAATATCGAAATGATATCGAAGTGAAGATTCGCGACGGATAATATTAAAGGATGCGGTAGATGGTCGAGGGATTATCACGCCGTCAAAGGGCGACGAAGGGTTCGTCGTTGAGTTTGGTGATATGAGGCTGCAGTGGCTGTAGTAGGAGTAGTATAGAAAATTGTGGTTAAATTTCCCATGTCGAATTGCCAGATAACACTAAGCCTAGTACTAAACTGGGAATGGATTGAAGTCGGTACATCGGTCATCGGTAGGTGCATCCCATACAATTTTGTACCTGATGCACCTGATTGATTGGGCAAGGTACAATACATACAACACGAAGATTTCGTTCAACCCTTCCCCATCAAAGGAGGATAACTTTTAGCGTGCCTCGTAGGACCCACTCAGTTCATTAAGTTCTGTTGGTGTTGCCTATCCATTCAATGTATTGTATGACATTACTAGAAGTCGCGACTGGATATTCATATTAATCAAATGAGTGGAAGGCAACTACTAGTACGACTTAGAATTGAATAACCCTATTCAGCCAAAAGTTGAAAAGGTTTTAGAGAGAACATTCATGATATCTAATTAACCCGATGCTGTCATGCTTATCTACAATATGCTCAGGTAAGACATAACCGAATACGTGATCCATCAGGCTATTACATACATAAATGAATATTACGAATATTACAGGCCTATCGATCATCCTCATGCAACGCCATTATAGGCTTAAGTAATCTTCAGCACCGGATTTATTTGCCAATCGTCCGCCTATTCGTCCTCGACAAGGAAACCACCCCATGACTTAGTCAGATGTGTGAATATTATCCGCTGCCTTGGAAATACATACGTACATCCATTGTGATATAAGTAAATTGACGTAATGAATCAACCCATCACCCATAAGCGAATTTACTAACCGCGCGTAAAGCCTTTAGTAACCTTCGAGTCTTGCGTCGCTTGTGTTACACTCACATGAAGGTTCGCCAGAATTGGTATTGGTTTTCGAAACGATAGGGTATTATGGCTTTGCCAAGTACAAACTCACCAATGATACTCGTCCTTCTTCAACCACTGACATATGCACCTACAAGAAGATATGCGCCAAGGCATCAGATACAAACCTGGTACGGACGCCGCTGCCATAGTACAGTCTAGAATTGGAGAATGGTACCTGTGGGGCTCAATCGAGGCCAATCATGAGCCAATCAAACACTAATCAGTGGTGGAACAGTGAGACGTTTTAAACTTTTACATAGTTGCTCAGGCAGGCTAGACCGACTCTCTCGCCAGGGGGGATCTAGCAGCCTTAGGCGGTGGATGTATGGCGCATGTATTGTACCTGCTAGAACCCCCAAAGTTCGAGCCCCCCCAAAAGCTAAAAAAAATAATACCCACCATGCAGCCATGCCAAATGCAGGTGATCTCCTCCATATGTGACTTCGTAGTTCGTACATCATTTACCTTAACCAACCTTAACCTACCCTTAACTTTCCATGCCCATGCCTTGTTCCTAATACCCTAATACTCCTATGTAATAATACTCCTAACTCCTAACTGGAACTTGACCTAATAGCACTAAACTACTCCTATAACTCACACTAAACATCTTCAATCCACTCTTTCGCCTTCTACCAATTCCATCCGCTCCATTCTCCTCCGTCTCCGTCTCCGTCCCCCTCTTCGATACCAAGAAAGGCAAGATCAGAGGTCATCAGCCAGTCAACGATCCCAAACGATCCCATACCAGACCCCTACTTTCTTACTACTTACTTCCATACTTTCTCCTTACTAGTACCATTTCTAAGGGGGTTTTTCTCCCGAACCCGGCTGTCCGGGGAACATCTTGTTTTATTATACTACTTTTACTACTAATTCAACTCGCCTCCCACCCCATACCTTTTACTTACCGTATCCATCTGCAATCCTGCATGTCCCTGGCATCGGACTTGTCCGTCTCGGCTCCAAATGCCAGGTCCACTGTCGCCCGTATCAATACTATGTAATGGGCTCACCCACCGCCTGTAACATTCCGGCAAACTAAAGGATCACAGACCATAAACACCATTAACACCGTTACCAGTCCAGCCTTCCTTCCTTCCCCATACAACCTGGAAGTCTACCAAGTCTACTAATAGGTACTGGTACTGCATACTACTACCTATCTGGCTCCTTCTATCTAGCTCATCTTCACACCTTTGGGCTCACCTCAACTCAAATCGCTTCTCCTTGCCCGTGCACTCCTCCAACACAACCAACCCCAACGAGCCAGGTCACCAAACCAAGGAGAGCTCGGACTCTTCGAAACTAACTCGGCACGACAAACGGGACGCATAAGATTCAATTTCTCTATCTGTCAACCTACCCTGTTCGTGTCCCACAGCACTCCCAACTTGCGGTCACATACATATCAACTCCAACTCGCCTTGTGTCTGCTTGTTTCCTCTCCCTTTGCAGCTGACCAAGGAATTTTTGTTTGCTTAGTCCAAGTCGACTTTGAAACCTACATTCCAGACATTCCAGAGCTGCATCCTAAACGGACTAATATTTTTACTCCTCCAACCCACAAGACGTTTCCGGTTCTACGCATCCCAAGTTACACGCCAACTCTATGAAAACAAGGTGCAGTTAGGGTAGACCGCCTTAGGCCACTCGAGGGAAATGGAACCCGTTCCTGAGACCGAGCGAATGGAGGAGTTCCGTCCATCTCCCCTGCCTTCTCTACGTCTACACCAGCCGGCGGCGATCAAAACCACCGACCTGGATCCCAATCGCAAGCCACCCACCCTCCGCCGATCGACCGAGCCCCCCTCGCCAAGCTCGCCGTCTTGGACAAGTGCCAATGCCCTCCCGTATCGACCTCGAACCACATCACCTTTGTCCGGGGGTCATGCACGATCCAAGTCGGTTGCAAGTCTTGCACCTCCCATCTCAGGTCGTACACGCTCTATGCCAGGCGTTGACGGGTCGGGTCGAATATTCTATCCACCGTTTCGTCCGGATAGTCCTACAAGCTCCCCTAACAGAAATCGAACACCGAGAAAACCGGTCGATGAAGCTTATCCTCCGATCTCGCCTATTCGGTCGACTGTTTTAGAGGGTGACAAGCGACATGGCGAGTTGAATAACTCTACAAACGCAGGTGCTACGACTTGGAGTAATCCAGCGCATCGACGGACGGATTCACCCTTACGGTTTTCGACATACTCAATCCCTAGTACTACTTCATCGCTTCCCGGAACACCGTCTCTAGCGGGTTCGCCATTGTTCAAACCAGAAAGTTTGTCGAGCAGCTATACCTTTCCTTCATACTATCCATCGTCGTCTGTTCCGTCAACACCCAGCTCCATGAGATCCCGTAGTCCTAGCATCTCAAGTCTAGAGACTATACCTGATTCACCAGATGCCGAGGAAGCTGCTTTGGAGGCCGACAGAATCGCTCAGCTGAAAGCTGCAGCAGAAGCCGCAGAAGACGGCGACTCCGGGGAGTCGAAGGGTCGGGGCAATCTAGACGTACCTTTCCGCGGACGAACGCTAGGAATTGGGACTAGAGACAAGCGCAAGCGCTGGAGTGTCTGCGGAGCCGAACGACGCGGCGATTTGGATTTGGAGACGATATGGGAAGATTAAAGAACACTACGCCCCTAGTGGATCTTAGTAAAGGACCGCCATTGCACGGCGCGAGACAAGGCATTAAAAGGCGGGTCCTGGTCCGGTTTGCAAGCATCCGTGGATATCTGATTTTTTTCTCCCCCTTTTTTCGGTCAAGGAAAGGCAGTTTGGCGTTTTCTGCAAAGGCTGCTTGATACCCTGTTGCGTTGCATTTTATAAGGGGGGCATTTCATGACGAAGGTTAGCAAGCATGTATTGCTCATTACGTAGGCTAAATGACGAGTCTTGAAGCGGATGGGCAAGACACTGTCTTGTCTCATCCGCTGTACTATTGCAATATGTTTTTGTCTTCTGAACCGTGACTCTTTGCCATTTTGCGGTGTTGTATAATTTCCACCAATTTGGCATAGGCAAGCTTGTGATATGTAGATGGACGATATAGGTGGTTTGGAAGGTGGTAGAAGGTATGACTGATACGACACTATCCCTTTCAATTGGTATCGGTCAAAATAATCTAACAGGAGCAAATCTCATCCAGTAGGAATACGCCCCGAAACATCCGTGGTCATATAGAGCTCAGAGAGTAGAAGTGCTATACATTAGCAACCGCTTTACTCGAATTCAACCGCATTTGTCTAAGAGACAGGACCTCTTGTTTCGTATATGGCAGCCCCAGGTTAGTCATAAGTCAACATTAGAGAATAATACGACATGTAAAACCACAGGGCTATATACCACATAGAGGGCGGAGTGAAGAAACAAAGGGGTTGACTCAAGGGATATGATATTTGATCTTGTTCCATTTCCCCAAAAAAGACCAGGTATATATTAATTCTTCAACCGACATATGATAATAAATAGGAATGGCATCTTGTAGTATTTTGGAGAGATTATATCAAGGAACACTCATATCATAACATCGATCACCTCAACCAATCCTAATCCTCTTCACCCATCCTTCACGCCTCCGCCAACGTCCCTTCAACAACGACATCGGCAATCGGACACGTGGTCGAGTTTCCCAGCTGCGAGGGCTCGACGAGACACGCGCCAGGCGACGTATCCCTCACCAGCGTCGTCTGTCCCGTCGCCGTATACGTCTTTCCGCCGCCTTCCTCCTCGTCGTCGCCACACGTCCAGCTGCTCGTCAGCTTCAGCAGCAGCGTATCCATATCCAGCGTGACGTTGGTGACCAAGCTGCCGGCGCCGAAGTTGGTGCAGGCGACGGCGGCGGAGGGGTCGTAGTCGACGATCTTGCCGTCGGTGTCGAGCCGGTACTCGACGTCGCAGTCGGCCAGGATGCTCGTCGGAAGGTGCCGCGCGAAGAGCTCCACGCGCCCGCTCGCGCCGCCGGGCCAGTCTGACGACGCGGCGTTGGTGATTTGCCAGTTCGGTGAGGTGGTGGAGAGGTCCGCGCAGGTGGCTTCTTGACGCGTGTGTTTTGGGAGGGCCAGGGCGGCTTGGCCCGTTAGGGAGAGGATGAACGCAGCGCTCAAAACTCGCATTTTGATTGTTATTTTAGTCCTGGTTATTTTTGATTTTACAGTCTCACCGAAGAGAAACAGTTGGCCTTCCGCAAGATCCCTATATATAACAGCAGCTGTAGGCTTAGATCTGAGGTAGGTATTTAGCCGCTACCTCGGTGCTCGTACAAACTTCACTTAACCGTAGGCTGTATATGAACAACTTTAATATCCAAGACTTGGTCCTAATTATATCTTCCTCCTGCGTCGTTATATTGCTGATAGGTCTAATAATACCGATAGGTTTGATAATCTCCGCGCCCTCCCGGGGAAACGAACCCAGAAACTGGCACTTCACCGGGACCGCGGCATTCGTCGCGTGGCCTTTACATGGTAGTATTGGGGATGTTCTAGAACTCGACAGTTATTCGTAGAGGTTTGACCTCCAAAGCCTGATGTAGGGGTAGTCACTTTTAGGAGGTTGTTCTACGTACTTATAAATGTATATGTAGTATGATATCTCTTTATTGGCCATGAGTGTCGACTTAAGGGGTATACGGAGGTTGATAGAATGAAATTAAGCATGGTTAATACTCGTCAACTAAGTTAGATTTAGGAGAAATCTCGTATGAAAGGGCTAAGTATATCGCTTGTCAGAAAATCTAGGATATATATAAGTGCGATGCTGTAGATGGGAATCTGGGCAACTCATTTCGTATCTAGCGATGAGAACAGGAAAGTAATATATAATAATTATCAGAGATCTATCGCATTTAACTGGCTCGGGTTGTATACCGCTTATTGCCACGTCATTTTCTAGCGTTCGGACTAGATCTATCTTCTCGTTGATGATTCGATATCGATTTGTTTGATTCATAAGGCATCATTCATTCAGTATAGACAAAGTTGGGCCGCCGATAGGTAATCAAATGCATTATTACTGTTTCATATAGATTATGTGACACAGCAAGAGCATGATCTTATGATGCTGAACTCATACAGAATGGACGCGTGTACCATGCTATCTTTTTTATTCTTATCTTTTGTTACTACATCCATGTGTATGCAGAAGGGATTGGAGGGAGATGGGAGTGCAGAATATACAGCTCTGATGCAGGCAACCCTCCTAACTCCGGGATATTTGTGACTTTATGACTTGAGACGATTCCATCCAACTCCGAATAATTGGTGTCATCTCCTAGTGCCGTAATGAACGATGAGAATCAGATCATCTGAAATGCTACTTGAAATCCTCCCTCTAGGACATCTCTCCCCGTCTTAGAACTCGAAGACGTATGTGTCGGCCACACCGTCTCCCCAGATACCAATGATGGCCACCAGGAAGCCGACGCCAGAGACAGCGGTCTGTATGAGCTTATTTCGGACGAAGAATTCGACTTCGCTGCGGACTTCCTCGCCGTTGAAGTCCTCGTCAAATTCTTCGCCGCCGGCACTGGTGTCTTCATCGCTGTGCGCCTCGCCCAATAGCTCGTAGCTAGCTTCCATGCGCTTCGCAGCCTGCTTCTCCTTGCGAGCCCTGTTCAAGTCCGCACGTCGTTGCGCAGCGGCAGATTTGCTCGAGACAGGCTCGCCGAAGATGGATGGGGTGACATAATCAGTGAGGCGAGTACCGAAGCAGAACAGCGAGGTGTAGAGCAGGTACGGGTGTTTGAAGCCTCGAGGGGAGAGCGTGAAAGCAAGGAGAAAGGCGGAGCCCGAGATGGTGGTCAGAGCATCAAGGTGGAACGATGCAGTCGATGCGAGAGATCGGAAGGCCTTGGACGCAGCTGAGGCGGAAGGCAATTCAAGGAGGGACGGGATCGTAAGAGTTGAGAGGGTGTAGGATGTTCCCTATTATTTTATGCGTTAGAGTCGACGTAAAAACAAAATAAATGGCTTGATGGTCGGGTATTTGAGAAGAAAAGAGACGTTGTCGAGATGCAGTGATTAAGTGGCTCATCGCATCGTAGAGTCATCGCGCGGGGGACTGGAAGTTGGAGGGGCAAATTCGGAAAATGGAGAATGGATCGAAATACTCACTGTCAAGAGACCTAGGGATATGGTCCCTACAAACTTGAGGACGGACACCTTTCTGGATGCCATGACCTCTGTATTGAACTAGAAGATATCAAACCAGATACGGATGGATGAGGTTGAATCTGGGTTATGGGAAAGTCAAGGACGAAGTCCAAATCGCATGAAATGGTCAAGAGTAGGTACCTAGTGATGTCTG
This sequence comes from Rostrohypoxylon terebratum, assembly GCA_022497145.1. Taxonomy (NCBI): domain Eukaryota; kingdom Fungi; phylum Ascomycota; class Sordariomycetes; order Xylariales; family Hypoxylaceae; genus Rostrohypoxylon; species Rostrohypoxylon terebratum. The sequence continues at coordinate 1,007,504 of MU385857.1, forward strand.
TACAGTGCACAGATGACTCTGCTAGATGTGCTTAAGTAACGTACGTCGTAGGTATCATGTACCTTTGATAAATGACGGTTGGTCGGGCTTGGGCGTCAAAGCGGTTATACGCCTATTAATGTGAGCAAATAGCAATCAATGATTCAGGTCTTGACTTGACGAGTTAACGCTTAACAGTACCTAGAAAGTCCATCGATTGGAGGGGCGTCGACAATGACAACCTTAAGATTGAGAGTTCAAGTAAAAAGTACCCATCGATATCGATATCCCCAATACGTAATTGGTCAAAGCTTTCAAGGTTTGCTTTTGTCCCACCTCCACCCAACTACGTACCTACTATGTATTAACCTACATAGGTTCTAACTAACTTCATGCTAACTGTTTGCGGTGTTAGCGGCTGTACGTACTTTGTACTATGTATGGAGTACTAGTACAAAGTATGTGCGGGCACTAATACAAAAGGAGATAGTACATGTTCGGCACTATCCCTTATCCGCTTATAAATGGACATAATTCGTCAGTAGCTCCGAGTTCATTGCAAGCCGAGGCTCGTATCACCTTTCAACGGCAAGCATCCAGGATTCCAGGATTCAGGAATTCAGTTCGCTCACTCATTCATCTCATTCACTATTAATACATGTTTCAATGTTTCAATAACAACTCAACTCTAGGAGACTGCTTGACATTTTGAACACTACCTACAAAAATATATATTAATTTTCTTTTCCTGTCTGTATATACCCTTTTTGTACTGTTGTCCCTTGGCGCCTTTCGTATCCATAGTATCGTGAACAAGTTGTTGTCAAGAATAGTCGTCTTTACATTCAATCCACCACCAATATGCCAATTCCGCCATCCGAATATGTGAGCAGTGTATGGAAACAAGGAATATTCGGTTCGTTCCTTGAAATAAAGATACTTTGGATGCACGACTAATTCAATCTTACGTAGATGGCCGCGTCGTATTTGTTACTGGCGGCGCCGGAACAATATGCAGTGCGCAGACAAGGGCTCTGGTTCACCTCGGAGCTAACGCGTGTATCATCGGCCGCAACCAGGAGAAGACAGAGGCGGCTGCCAAAGACATTGCAACCTCTAGAAGTGGTGCAAAGGTTATCGGAATTGGCGGCTGTGACGTGAGAAATGTACGTGTCACCACCATACATAAGTCCGAGACAACGTGTAACCTCGTAACCTGCTTGTGTACTGACAAAAGCAACAGCCCGACGACCTGGTCAAGGCTGCGGAAAGATGCGTGAAAGAGCTCGGCGCCATCGACTTCGTCATGTAAGAACCTTCAGTTGAATTAAAGGAGGAAAAGACTAACTAACATCCATGAACTGTTTCCAGAGCTGGTGCTGCTGGTAATTTCGTAGCCCCTATTTCGGGACTCACCCCCAATGGTTTCAAGACAGTCATGGAAATAGACGTGCTTGGAACCTACAACACTGTCAAGGCCACAGTACCCTACCTTATCGAATCAGCTGCAAGAAACAAGGGAAACCCGAAAGGTTTGACAGGAGGGAGAATCATCTACGTATCTGCCACTTTTCACTATACCGGGATGCCTATGCAAGCACATGTCATGGCTGCCAAGGCATCGGTTGATTCGATCATGGCATCGGTAGCCTTGGAATATGGCCCTTACGGAATCACGTCTAATGTCATCGCCCCCGGTGGAATCGGAGGGACCGAGGGGATGGAGAGACTTACAAGTAGCCGGGTGGACCTGAACACAATAGCCTCCGGTATTCCGCTAGGTCGATTCGGCGTGGTGAAGGATATCTCGGACGCAACCGTCTACCTCTTCAGCGACGCTGGAAACTATGTATCCGGAGAGGTCCTGGTCGTGGATGGCGCCGATTGGAGAAACAAGGGATTGGGTGTTGGTATAGACGAGGGCATGAAATATCCGGACTTCCTACTCAAGGGCGAGTTCTCCAAATACGTAAAGACCGGTAGAAAGGAGAAGCCGAAGCCGAAGCTTTGAAACGTGGCTTTTTCGAAGAGGCGTTTACTGCCAATGTACAATTCCCGATATAAGGAGTAATATCGAAGCCCGTGGATCCCACCTAAGCTGGATTTAAGCGAACATAATTAGATCTTAGCCCAAGGTGTCCTGATGGAGAGGAAGGATGGGAATGTAGTCCAAAAGCAATTTATATGAGATGTAAGACTCCCTGAACATACATACGTATTGTTCAGTGTGCGAGAGGGAGAGTATGAATAGGCATATAGTAGGGGGCAATATTATAAGTGTACCAATAATAATAATGTGCAAATAATAATAATGTGCAAATAATAATAATGTGCAAATAATAATAATGTGCAAATGCGCAAAGGATGTGAGTCGGGATGGGGAAATGTGTATAAAAGAATTCAGAGGTAAAAAATGGCAAAAAGCAAGCTCAGCTGCTGGATTGCAAGCTGTGGCCTCGAACGAGCGTCCTCGAATGAGGGTGTTCCACCAGCTTGTTGACTCCTCCGACTCTCCAGTGGGAAGCTTCCCACCGGAAAGTTCCAAGTGCAGCCTACGAAAAACCCTTCATACGGAAAGGCGGGGTTTTTACTACGGAGGAGTCCGACCTACACTCCTAACCACTAGACCACAGGGCCCGTCCGTGATCAAGGGCTAGAAGGCAATTGAGGCCGATGTTGTATGCCAGTGTTATTGCACTATATAAGTCTTGGTAAGGCGGTCGGTGACGAGACAGTGAGTCGCGGTTGCTCTCGGTAGGGGACGAGGACGAGACGCGTCACACGCGCCTGAGATACCTAGTGCGAGGTGGTTGTTAAGGGGGCACGTGACATGCCTTTCGGACGTCTTATATATACTCACACTGTTGCTATGAGTAGGTCCATATCTATTACTAGGTCACGCGTGATAGACTAGAGTAAAGAATAGTTTATGTATTTATTCCAGATAATATCTGCAATCAAGTATTTACACTACTATTTGCAGTTATAAACTACCTACTATGTACTCACCATAAGATAAGTTTCAGTACTTATCGTGGGTCTTCCTCAGAACCATTAGAGTCAAACTCTGAGTAGAAAAGGTGGCGAGTTTCGTCAAATTCCAACTCAAACGTTTCATACGAGTTTCGGAAGGGCTCGTCGAAGTAGCTATCATCCTCACTCTGCTCTTCCTGGTATTCTTCCTGCTTTTCGTACGCTTCTTCGTCCCCCTTTTCTCCCTGATCTAATGTAATTGTATGGAAGCTAGCATCCATGGATAAGTCATCTTCTTTGTCCATATTTTCCTTTGTTGTGGCGTGTTTCATACCTAGCGACGGCAATGTTGGGGATATTTGGTTGAGGGTATTGTTTCAACGGTATGTCAACTTTCGAAATGCCTCTTAGAAATACGGTAATGTTAAACTTAGTGTATCACGTAGTTAAATCGAAAAGACGTGAAAAGAAAAGTGGTACACTAAATGATTCAAACAGACGGTAACAAATTGACCAAATCCCTGCCAGCTATATATTACAAATCCGATACAAATCCGTTGGGATAATTGTTCCATCTCTTAATTGACTGTTCTTTTCTGAACGTGTACACTTTAAACACATTACTTGTCCTTAAGTATGTCTTAAAACTTTTATTAAAAAACAGAAACGAACTTAAGGTGAGTTTAAGAACAGTGTCTTGGTGAATGGTAACAGGTATTAACAAGGATAAAGTTACCTCATATTAAAGTATTTAATTCAATATTAGAGTAATTGTTTAGTAATATACTAGTAGTTATACTTATATCTTGTTATGTTTAAGTGCTTAATTTATTTATAAATTAAAAGCTTAAATGATTAACCGCCATGACCCACTTTTGCAACACACCCCCATTTGCAACACCTCCTTCAACAGCACCTTAAATCTTTAAAATTTAATAACTCAACCAATTTAAATGATATAAATTTTATAAAAATATCTACTCGCTCTTGATT
>MU385858.1:0-327480 GCA_022497145.1 Rostrohypoxylon terebratum
ACTCTGAGGAGGAGAGGAATCAAGGACCTTAGCACCCTTGAGAATTATTATTGAATTGATACCACATCCAAGCCCTACATAGCCCTTGTCACAACAGATGCGGCTTTTCCTGATCGTACATGGGGCGTTATATGACGGACGCTCATAGGATAGGGATGTAACGGGGAGGGCATTACAGCACCTCGAGTGAATTCAGAATCTCCATTCACACAAATCTATGGATTATTCGGACACTTATGTGACTTGTGACTTGTGTAGCTTGTGACTGTCGTCTTGGAGGCTTTATATGGATCTAATATGGTCTTCTAGATTCGTTCTAGATCCTTCAACGCATTAGAACATCCACTAGAACTCGTCATCATTAACTATTGCTGGGGAACTACCAGGTTAATTACAAAAGGCGCAACCACGTATAAACAAAAACAAGAAACAATTGACCTATTTGAAGTAACTACAAATGCCACCATCATAAATTATCCTGCTCATAAGTATGCCAGTAATAAGTATCACGGGGGGTCAGTGGTAAATACCCCTTGATCTCTAATGGGATCGGTCCTCTTCGGTTTGGCAGTTTCTAGAAGATTGCTAGAGAAAAACCACCTACCTACTACTTACCCATGACGTCGGGGTACTCAGTAGACTACATTGGCCCCCAATAGGAGCATGGCGAACGCGGTACTGGGCTTCTCAGCTTCCAATATATGCATTTCCAAGGCATTCTCAACACTAATGACTAAACGCTCCAACTCTTCGTCCAACTCGACAGGAATACACTTGCACTTTTCCGTGTGGGTGAACCTGATAGGCACCAACCCGGCACCGAGCTGCACTGTACATCCCGTGTCCGGTCTACGTACGGTGGGGTTATTACGGCACTCTTGGCTGACGTCTTGAGCAGTAGAACTAGACATTTTGAGTGTTATCGTTGATACTTACTGTGTGAGGGGCCCTTGTGTTGTTCTTTGGTTTTGTAGGATACCTGATGCTTACCCAAGAGTGTCCTGGGCGCTTGGTGAGCTCTCCATTTTGGCTGACGGTAGCCGGTATTGATATACCCCTCCATTCTGGAGGTAGTTCATACACAAAAGACACAATGTGCTGTTGTTAACCTACTAGCGGCTTTGTCGTAGGTTCTTGAGAGGGGAATAATAGAAATTGTTTCAGTTATCGGTAGCTTTGTTCGCTTGGTGTTGAGGTACACAATTATCAGATTAAATCGGTTCGCGTCGGCTCGCCTCGGAAGAAGTTGACCGAGGAAGTTGACTCCATCGACGTTTGGTGCTTGTCCCCCATTCCCCCTATTATTCCCAGGTCTCTTAAGTAGGTTATTGTCCTCCACAACCTTCAAGAGACTATTCCCCGCTTCCCCGCTTCCCCGCCTTGATCTCCGCAAAGGCACACCTTAACGTTGCGGGAGTCTCGGAACCTAGGTGGAACAAGGGATCTTAGAAGCTTAGTTGTAGTAGGACAAGTCGAGATCGATGTTAGGATCATCTGCCCTTTAAATGTTTGTAGTGGAGACCTTCACCGATACCCGGAATGCCGGGGCTCTTGTCTTTTCCCCTCTGCCCCTCTGTTTATATCCATCCCAATGAGCGAATTTAGGGAAAGCTGGATTGAAAGGGAATAGTGACGTGGAGTAAATATGGAGTCAGCTGTGGTGTAACTGTGGTTAGTGGATAGCACCGAATCTGAATAGGCCCTAACTAGGCATTTCCAGGTGTCGCAACAAAAGTTCACGATACCAATTTTCAATTTCCCACTTTATCAACTTTTTGTCTCCATCGCCGGATGCAGAAATGTAACCTATCCAGCTTCTTATAAATATCGGGCATGGCGCCGCGTGATGCCTCAGGTGCCTTCTCCAAGAGGTCCAAAAGAGGTCCGAAAGAAGTCAAAAGAGTTTGTTCCAAAATGGCGTCTCTTTCAGCTGCCTTGACTGTCTTTGTGGCGGGTGCCACCGCATTTGTAACCAATCCTAAGCACCACCAGCTATCCGTACGCCATGTTCCAGAACAAGCTCAAGTCATCGATTGGAAATCCTTCAATGCTCTTGAAACCGTACTCCCTCCTACGCAAGCAAACGGTTCTACGGTATGACGCCCAGTTCTTAAAATGTTGGATGATGATAGAAACAGAAACTAACATTTGTCGTAGTTCTTCTTCATACCTCCTGGGCTTGACTTGGAGTCGATGAAAAGCAAGCCGTTCCACATCTTTGACGATGAATTCTATGATGTGATTGGCCCCAACCCGACTTTGACGCTTATCGCCACCTCTGGCAATGATCTTCTGTTTCACGAAGCCACAACATGGTATCCGCCCACCGACGAGGTTTTCTTCGCCCAAAACGCTGGGGCACCGGCAGATGGCACCGGCTTGGCCAAGTCCAATGTTGTGTCCAAAATCTCCCTAAAACAAGCTGCGGCCGTTTCTAGCCAACGAAATGCCACGGGATCTGTTACTGTCCAGAGTCTCGACACCCCAGGAATCATCAATTCCAATGGTGCGCCCCCCCAATTTCCCGGTGTCCTGCCTCGTGGATTTATTGACCCGTCCTAGGTGGTACGAACTTTCGAGGCCAGATTGTGTTCACGACAGAAGGACAGGGTGATAATAAGCCGCCAACACTAATTTTGATGAATCCAATTGAGCCTTACAATACCACTGGTTAGTACCGCATGTTCTAATATCGCAAGAGGTTTTGGCTGATATTCTCATTCAGTACTTGTCAACAACTTTTTCGGACGTCAGTTCAATTCCTTGAACGACGTATCTGTCAATCCTCGTAATAAGGAGTTATACTTTACGGACACTCTCTACGGATACCTACAGGACTTCCGACCCGTCCCAGGCCTCCGAAATCAAGTTTACAGATACAATTATGACACTGGTGCAATCGCTGCCGTTGCTGACGGATTCAACCTCCCCAACGGTATTATATCTTCTGCCTCCAAGTTCATTTTGCGCTCATTATATCTAATACATATTCATTAGGAATCACGTTCTCTCCTGATGGATCACATGCATACGTTACCGACACCGGTATAAACCATGGCTTTTGGGGATGGAACTTTTCTAACCCTGCGAGCGTGTAAGCAATTACCGTTGACTAAAGAAGTATAGAGATGATCTAATTAGTTCATAGCTATCGTTTCGATGTACAAGAAGATGGCACATTCACCAACCGCAATCTTTTTGCCTACATTGACACCGGGGTCGCAGATGGTACGTATCCCAGCTTATACAAATATCCCTTACTCCCACTAAAAAGGCGCTATGATTAATCGAGTTTGCTTCATTGTGCAGGTATCCACTGCGACAGCAAGGGCAACGTCTGGACGGGTTGTGGAGACGGCCTACAGGTCTTCAACCCGTCAGGAAAGCTCATCGGCAAGGTGTTCCTCGGTAAGACTTCTGCTAACTTCAATTTTGCCGGCGACGGCCGAATGGTCATATGCGCGGAAGACGAGCTTTACTACGCCACTGTCGCGGCTTCGGGAGGCGGGTTCATTTCATAAATCTAGTCCCGGCGGAGTACGGAAAAGCTTTTCACTGGGGGAAAATGAAAATGTCCGGAAAACCTGGTTGAATATATTGTTATGTCTATGACTATACTTGATATCTAAACCCGCAAATAAAGTAAATTATCACGCTTTTAACGCATCAGTGTATTGCTTGACAAGCGCATCCGCACTCTCGTCCTGAATCAGTCCCAGCTTCAACGGCGTACTCGTATCGAGCTCCGGCGCCCAACTGCGCAGAATCCTCTCCAACTCCGGGTCATTCTCCTCGCGCAGATACTTCAAGCGATCCTGGCCGCCGTGCTTGGCCAGCGCATCCATCAGCTCCTGGATCGAGACCGAGATCCCGGGCATATTGATATGCCTGATATGTCGCGGCAGCTTCTCGCTGTCCATACTCAGCACACGGACCAGGTTCTCCTGCAGCGTTCCGGGCGAGGTGAGGAAGGACTTGAAGGAGCGGTCCTTGAGGGGGATGACGCAGGTCTCGCCGGCCATGGGCTCGCGGATCATGCCGGAGAGGAAGGAGGACGCGGCGCTGGTCGGGCGGCCCGGGCGCACGGACACGGTCGGGAAGCGCAGGCTGAAGGCGTCGATGTAGCCGCGCCGGTGCATGTCGTTGATGAAGGCCTCCGTCAGCAGCTTGTGCGCCCCGTACGTGCCCTCCGGCGTCGGCGTCACCGCATCCGTTATCGGGCCTGCGGGGAGGGGCTGTCCGTACACTGCTTGCGAGCTCGAGTAGATCACCCGCACGCCTGGGTACGTCGTCTTTAGGGCTATGAGGAGGTCCCGCACGCTGTTCACGTTCACGCGCAGGGAGAGGTCCCAGTTCGCTTCGGAGCCCGCGGACATGCTATGGAGAGTTAGTAAAGGGAAGGAAAGGGGCTGAGGATTGCTCCGAGGTTACTACTTACATCCCGTGGAAGATGAAGATCGCGGAGAGCGGCTTCGCTGCCTCGAGGAGCGACGACACGAAAGCCGGGTCGCAGATATCTCCCTTCATTACGGTCGCGTTTTCGGGATACTTGACGCCGGCCGGGACGGCGGGCTCAACGAGGTCGGTGAGGATCAGTTTGTACTCCGGGTCGTTCAGTAGGCGGGCCGCGAGCAGGGGGCCGATGAACCCCCCGGCTCCGGTGATGATGATGTTCTTCGGGATCGGCGGCATGGCTGTAGATGATTTGTGGATTATCCCTTCCTTCCGGGAATATAAACACACGGGTGAGATTGGAGTAGTTACTTTGGCAAGGGTTCAGTTCAGGGCGTCAGGAACGGATCTACAGGTCTTAAATTTACTCGGTTAACTCGTTCGGCCTAAGTAGATGCGTGCACGTCGGGGGAATTAGTACCTGGCTTGCCTAGGTAGTATTCGTTAGTACATGTTGGGGAACGAGGGGAGACTGCGGGGTCACAATAGTCATGGTGCGGAGGAAGAGAAGTTGGGGGGAGGTATTGCAGCGTAGATCCACTCTCGGCATCCAGTCCCGATGTGCCCCGGAAGGAGGAACGGACATTCCGGTCTTTGAAGAGAGAAAAAATGATATAATGGGCTCACTCTGGGAATGTTGATATCATTACATGCTTGGACTTCTCAATAAAGGGTCATTGTTGTACTCTACGATCACAACTTTATTACTTAAGAACTTAGGACCCACGTATGTATCAAATTATTAAATTACCCTATGAAATGTGCTTTAGACTACCTATACCTATACAGTTAGTATATCATGATGTTAAGAGTATAAAGTACCTAGTAGCAACCATATCAGGGGCAATTTGCTATCGATGTGCAACAGATTTGCAGTACCTAATAACAACGTAGATTTACGTTGTTATTATATGATCTCACGAGACTGCCGATGCTAAATCAATAATCTTCTTCGTTCTCTGAGTATAGATCGTGAAACGATTCTGAGAGATTTAAGCCTGGTAATCCACGTTGTACAGGATCGCAACCTTCGTGGCTTGGTAGATCCCGACAGGGGTCAACGAAGACTTCTTGAGGTTCTTCAATCGCTTCTTGGCTGATTGATTCCCCAATATGCCCGACCTCCTCGGAGTTAATTGTCGGGTTGGTACCGCTGAAGAAACGCTCTTTCGCGGCTTTGGTTATCTCCTTGCAACGGGGCAGTTGCCACTAAACCCGGATTCCTAACGAAGCTAACCGCTCATTCATCTTGATGAAAGAAACGGTCTGGTAACGACGTTCATCCGTAACAAGGTATTGCTTGGTCACCATACCCAAAGCATTTCGCTTAACAAATGCTTTGCGGCTTGAACTGTACTGCAGACGATGGGCCTCGAGAAGGAAATCGTAAACCTCGCGATCTATAGTAGAATGGACCAACAGATTGAATCGCCACGCTTGGCCTGCGAAATACTCGCTGTTAGTGTAGACATACTCTTCAACAATTCTCTTGCGGTATGGTATTACCACATCTTCAACGTAGTGCATAAATTGGACCATGGCCGCGATTTCGGCATTGTCGGGATTCCACTGTGGGTTTGAGACCGAGTCAAACTTAGACAGGCATTCGAAAGCGACATTGACAACAGAATCATAATGAGAAAATATGAATTCTGCGCTACATTTGAATTTATCTCCAGAACGTGCGTACTCATATGGCCTGACTGAAGCCAAAAAATATCGCTGGTCATCCTCTCCGGCATGAGAAGGATGCGAATGCGACCTGTTACCAGTGTCGATGTAGTCGAGTCCACAATACCCACATGCCAACATGTAACTTTCCATTTTGCGACCATCCTGTGGCGCGGAAAGATCAGTTATCAATTTGTTTCGGTATTCAGGGCTCAAGCCTTGATGGAATCCCATATTTTCAGCGGTGGGAAGAAGCCGGTCGAAAACTGGTTCAACACTGTGAGCTTTCTCGGAACAAGGAATACGACTTCCAGGTTCCGGCGCGGGAATAAAACCGTTCTCGATGGAGTTCATGCTATGCAAGCATTGTGAGCAATGTACGAGACCGTGCTCACAGCGCATTTTACCTTGGAAACTTTGAGACGAAGACATTTTCATAAAATCGTCTGATTGTATATTGTATGAGGATGCAAGAATTGCAAATTGGCCAGAAAAAAAACTGGATTGAGAGGGAAAGATATAGACATATTTCAGGAAACTGTTATTGAAAACAATGCTGTTGTTTCGTGTACTGTCCATGAACGCTGTTTTGATCAATAAATCTGACTTTCAACGCTCGTCTACAAAGTTAGGCCGGCGCCACAGTCCACATTGGAGAAAATATTCGAGGATAAAGCGATGTTGTATTTTCTAAGAAAACGTTGAAATCCACTTATATAAGAAAAAGCTAATTAAACCCTTCGGGTGCCAGTAGTAGCTTCCCTCTTTTACTACCCCATCAATTGGCGCGCTAAATATGGATCCATCTCAATAATCAAACACCTAGGGGGAGTTGCAAACTTTCTGTTAGAGGCTCTAGATCCCATTTAGCTAGGAATAGACAGCATTAAAGTTAGCACTACCGGTAGTGTTAGTTCGTAGGTAGATAAGATGTAGGTTAAGGTTGTCTCTCGCGGAGGATCGCTGGATGGCAGGATGGGTAGATAGATGGATGGACAAGCTCTGAAAATCTCTTAGACGGAGAATTGTCAAAGAATTGCTCGATGAGATGACATAATTTGCAGATAGTAGATAGCACTAGCGTCATAATTTGCGGAACGACAGGGTATTGGTGGAGCAAATGATCGTTTAGATTCCGGGGTGCCCCTCGAGGCTGGCTCGCGCTAAGCCTTAAACGATTATAACATTTACGATCCCGATACCTAATAACGCCTTCTGGTCTTCATTGGCCAATCAGCTGCTTATCTTGTCCTACCTTATCTCTATTAGCGGCGTCACCGAAGTGAAGGCTTTTAGGAATGCGCTGGATGTCTTAGCCACATGCACCCGGTAAGATGACGAGGTACGCGGGCAGGCGGGCAGGGCGGGTAGGAGGTCGTCCAGGTGTTCATATTCTAGGTAGTTAGGCAACTCCCCAGCACTAGATCCATGGATATAGTGTGGGGGAGTCCTTTACATGCTATTAGGTAGGCTTAGGTTGTAAAGCTGTAAACGTACTTATGGCGTTGTTGGTCGCAGCACGAGAAGGATTAATATCGTTGACAAGCTTGATGGATGTAACATTTTCCTTTCCTATCCTGTTATCTTGGACTAGAAAAAAAATCTTTATATCTTTATATAGTCCCTTTCTAGATAGTCATTTCCTATCTCCTTAATATCGCTCGTTTGCTTGTGGTTCGATTATCTAGAGACTAGAGTTTCGACGTACGATGCTTGACGTCCACAAGGCAAACTTAAATATCTTGTTTCTGGCTTAGGTACCTGTCCTGTTCAGCGGTCGCGTCATGAGCAAATCCTTCCCACGTGTGTAAACCTTGGACGTTCTCATTACTCGAAAATTACCTAAAGAGACGGCAGCGGAAACCTATTCGACTCCTACCCAGGCCTACTGGCTTCGCTTTCGCCATGGAGAGGCTTCACAATTCAAGACTCAGTTCCTGGGTAGAAAAGGTTGCCGTTGATAATGAAGATGGTCTCACCACTGCCCAGTTGATGGTATGGCTAAATTTATCCGCCCATCTTACTTGGTCAAAACGGTGCCACCGGTCGGTGGCTTAATTGATGTCATCACGAGACTAACCATTGCCAGTTAACAAATAATGATCTCAAACCTGTCGAGCCCGAACGCCGTCAATGGGGAGCGTGGAATTTCGTCGGTTTCTGGATTGCTGATTCTTTCAACATCAACACATGGATGATTAGTTCGTCTATGATTGTGGGCGGACTTTCTTGGTGGCAGTCGTGGCTTTGCGTGTGGATTGGATACTCCATTGCTGGCTGCTTCATCTGCATGACCGGTCGCATTGGTGCTATGTACCATATCGGATTCCCAGTCGTGAACCGATCAAGCTTTGGAATATGGGGCTGCCTTTGGCCCGTGTTTAATCGAGCTGCGATGGCTTGCATCTGGTACGGAGTTCAATCGTATATCGGTGGGGAATGTGTGTACCTGATGATCCGATCCATTTGGCTCAGTTGGGTAAGCTCGATGATTGCCATGCGTGTGACAAAGTCTCAAGTTATTAACACCTTTTAGGACCGCGACAGGATTCCAAACACTTTTTCACCTGATTCCGGGACCACTACCGCTGACTACGTTTCGTTTTTCCTCTTCTGGCTCGTGTCCCTACCGGCCATTTGGTTTCCCGTGCACAAGATTCGTCATCTCTTTACCGTCAAGGCTTACTTCGTGCCCTGTGCCGGCGTCGCTTTCTTAATCTGGGCCTTGGTTCGCGCTGGCGGCCCGGGCCCTATCGTCAGGCAACCTGCAACGGTGGAAGGTACTGACCTAGCTTGGCAGTTTATAAAGGGTGTGATGAGCTCCATCGCGAACTTTGCAACTCTCATTGTAAACGATCCCGATTTCTCTCGTTTCTCGGGAAAACCACGTGATGCACTTTGGTCGCAAGCTTTCACGATTCCTATCGGGTTTGCCATCACCTCCTTGATCGGTATATTGGTCTCGTCTAGCTCGGTCATCATCTATCCCGGAACTGAACCAATCTGGGACCCCCTCACGCTATTAGAGAGGTTCATCGATGACGGCGGTTCTGGTCAGCGCTTTGGGGTCTTTGTCATCGCCCTCGCTTTTGCACTAGCTCAGCTGGGGACAAACATTGCGGCCAATTCGGTATCAGCAGGAACCGACATGACAGCACTTCTCCCGCGATTTATCAACATTCGGCGTGGCGGTTACATATGCGCCCTCGTCGGCTTAGCCATGTGTCCATACACGCTACTTACGTCAGCGAACCAGTTCACGACGTACCTCTCGTCTTATTCGGTCTTCCTTAGTTCGATTGCCGGCGTGATGTGTAGCGACTATTATTTGGTCCGTAAAGGCTACCTCGAAATTAGGGAGCTTTACGATGCTCGCAAGACCGGACCATATTACTTTACTTACGGGTTCCACTGGAGAGCTTATGCAGCATACATCAGTGGTATCCTCATCAATGTGGTTGGTTTTGCCGGGGCAGTGAATGGCGGCAATGTTCCAATAGGAGCAACATACATTTACAACTTTAACTTCTTCTGCGGCTTCATCATCTCTGCATCGATGTACTGGGGCTTGTGCAAGCTATCTCCCATTCCAGCTTGCAGCGATACCTGGATGGAAGTGGGCGATCAGATCGACGAAGTCAGGCTGGCCTACGACCAAAGTAGTCAACAGGAAGAAGATTTTGAGGAGGATGCGGTTCTGGGTAACAAGTACGACAAGAACCACCAAAAAGCAGTATGAAGTGAGGGCGGTCCTTTTCTTGTTGATTAGTTAGATGTTGTGGCATACCAACCACGGATCAGACAATGAGTCATAGTAGCTATGGTACTGAGAAATATATGATAAAAGTTTAACATCAAATAAAAAAACAATCTATTGTTTTTTTTTTACGTGCAAATACTAAGTGCAAGTGCATTTGTGACGGACGTGGTACATGCTTCAGGTAACACAGTATAGGACAGTGTGAACTGATCTGTGCGCTCCTTCTCCAGCTAAATCCCGCCCAATCACGGTAACCCGCATTTCTCTCTAGGCAGGTGCGATACTTCTACAGTAATGTCTTGTACTGTACAGTGCAGTACAGTCCTCCAGCTATTCTGCCTAGTAGAACAGTATTGTACAGTGCCGAGTGAAGACACCCAGGACACCTTAAACTCAAACAACTTCCACACCAACTTCTTCTTCTTCTTCTCAACTTTAGGGTTTTGATATTTACCTCAACACTTTTCAATTATCTCTCATCTTCTTTCTCAATCTTGATCTTTATTTTCGTCCTTCTGATACCCCGATAGTCAGTATTCCTCGACCATTTCGCCTCTAGTGATTCTAGTGATCCTAGTGATCCACTGTCTTGACTAGTCATTTCTCAACTTTTATCATCCAGTTGATGCTAGGTAGGTACTCGCCAGCCTTATATTTCATGGCGCTCTCTCTGTGGGTGATAATTGACTCTAGTTCCCAGAAACCCAAAGCATTATCTTCGATCTTCGGAATGGATCTTCAACCCTCTCAGACAGAGGTCCAGTCTCACCTCTTAAGGGTCCCGACAGAAGTACTCCTTCATATATCTTCATATCTCTCCACTCCAGATTATGGAAGATTTCGTACTGTTTGTCGACGAATCGAGGAATCGCTATCCCAAGCTTTCGCTAGAGAGTACTTCACAAAGCGCCAATTTATGTTCACCGAGTTCAGCCTCCAGGCGCTTGTGGATATTTCCAAGTCCAAATTCGGGTCTAATATGACTTATCTCATGATCAGTGTCGAACGTCCACGTCTGTTTGGTTTCAGTCACCTGGGCGCCAATTTCAACAATCAAGATCCTGAACAGGCGCTTAAGCGTAACAAGTTCTGCGAAGAATGCACTAGTCATCAGACCTTGATAAGCTCCGGTCAAGATGTTGAGTTTCTTACCGAAGCTCTGCGCAATCTACCTCGACTTCGAACAATTGGCTTGAGAGATTTTAATTCTCGCGGTCGAAATCGAGATGGCGATAATTCAGACTGGAGTACTTACGGTGTCCCGACCTTCTTGAAGGAGACGAATTCCTACCCTGATCGGCCACGGTTCCACCAGGGTTCCTCCTCTATGTCACAAGAGAGGGATATAAGCTATATTTCGCATGTATTTTCGGCTATCTTACGAGCTCTAGGGAAAGCAAAGGAGGTACACCAAGCCCCCGGATTGGAAGTAATCTTACGAGGATGTTCTCTCCCTCCCCAGGCCCTCAACATACCGCAATATCTAATGCCGACTGTCTCGCCTGTTCTCCGGGACCTCAAGGTCCTATTTCTCGATTTGGGACAGGTCATACCCCAATCCCTTGCCATTAACAACCAGGGAAGATTTGAAGGATTCACTTATACTGGCTACATGCTGGCCAAGTTTCTCTCAATGACGCCATCTCTAAAACACCTTCGGTTCGGGTTCCGGAATTGCAGCCCCGACGAGGCAAAGGGTATTCTCCAGTGGTTTTCACAGGTTCCTATAACCTCGGGACTCCCACTTAATACTCCACAAAATCTTGACAGTATGCAAGAGCGTTTCCCCAAGCTCCTTGCACCAGAGTTCCCGCACTTGGAAAAGCTGGAATTCGGGTTTGTGACTATTGAGCTACCTTTACTCCTTAGTGTCTTGAAGAGATACAAATCAACCCTGCGCGTAATCTCGTTACACAAGGTTACCTTGGCCAATCCGCCGCATCAAGCCTCATGCAAGGTCAACCTCTGGTCGAAGCTATTCGGTCAATTCACTAGGCTTGGTCTCAAACTTGATGGCATACGTTTGTCTCGTGTAAGGCAAAAGTACAACGCTGATCCATTGGCCGTGGAGTTCAAATGCCAAAACCACGGGAAGTCCTCTTGTAAAGAATGGTACGGATTCGATTGTACGTACATTCCTTTGCCTGTATCATATCTTAGATTCATCCGCGAAAAGTTCTAAGGGCTAACTAACAAATCATAGTGGAACGGGCTTCGCAGGAATTCATTGATTCAATGGTTATTGATTGGCCCGAAGATGACGAAATGGAAGATGACGAGATAAGCTCAGAAGGTACCGTGTCACCACTCCAATCACCTCTAAGTCTTACGCCATTACTAATAATCTATACAGAAGAATTTGTGTCGGAAGACGAGATGGATAGTGACTTGGACGCTGGTGATGATGATGATGATGAGGATGATGATGTTACCAGTTAAACTGTACACGGTGACTCGGGGATAACAGAATTCCCTCTTGACGGGCTGCTCCACATGTAGCCCTAAACGTTTTGATCAAGGAAGTCATGGATTGATGTATATGTTGTCGCTGCGGTATACTCCTGCTTATAGATGAGCATCAATCGCAGGAGTCGTTGTCGTTATTGACGAGGACTCACCAAGTTTAAACCATGGCCCGAATTGGGGACAACAATAGCATCAAAGCTATTGACATTAGTGAAATACTGTTTTGATTGGTATGGGATGGCAGGTTTAGTCGAGTTGCAGTTGCCTCCGCAGAAAGGGATATCGCGATCTGGAACGCGATGATAGTTAGCACCTGAGATAGTTGCTGGTTCTTCTCACACGGGAGAAACCGTGAATAAATAAGTGAAAATAACCGCGTCTCACCTCCTGTTATGACGAGGACCGGTCCTCCGAAAGTATTGTTGCCTACTGCCACACTACCGAGGGTCATCAGCTCGCCGACGGTGACAGGCTGATTGGCTTCATATGCCGCCTGTAGGATGGCCGGGTCGAAGTTGCCAGGGGCGAAGAAATTGGTCTGCACGCCTGTGCGGTCACTCGAAGCCATGTACCCAGCTGGGTAGCTGCTCAAGCCCGCCGAGGCGTTCCGCGCTAACACGTAGTTACCCCCGTAAGTGAAGTACGTCGAACCATTCCCGCTGTTCTGCCCAAACCCCGTAAGCACGATCCCGTCCGACAGCCCCGTTGGGTGAGCCTGCACCAGCGCATACGATAGAACGGAGCCGTAGCTATGGCCCACGTGCACGAGCTTCTCGTACGTCGGGATGCCCGGGATAGAGCCGTTACGGAGCTTGGATGTTAGCGCGTATAAGGCGGCGAGCTCGAGGTGCGTTTGGATCTCGTTTACGGGGTCCCCGCGCGAGGAACCGCCCAGCCCGAGACGGTCGTAGTAAAATACGCTGTAGTTGCGCGCGAGGGCGGCGTTGGTGTAGCTGTAGTTGTAAGAGGCAAAGGGGAAGTCCCAGTACGAGCGGTCGAAGGCGACACCGTGGGTTAGGAGTTCTAGGACGGCGCCAGGGCCGCTGCTCGGCTCGCAGTAGGTCGCGCCGATGCTGTAGTTGCCGGAAACGGATATGGTCTTGGTGGGTGGGGTGGCTTGTTAGTTGCAAAAGTAAGGGGAGAGGGGAAGGGGGGTGTCGTCGTTACCGAATCGTTAGGATTTTGTACGGATTGGGTAAAGTTCATTCCCGGCTGCGCGAGATTCAGGAGGAAATTTGTCACTTCGATGTCGTTTGCCGGTGCTTGGAGCGTGAATTTGGCGTTTTGTGCTGATATCGAGATGGGGATCGTTAGATTTTGACAGACACGGGCCGTGGCTACGGCCGCGAGGCCGGCAAGGAGAATGGTAGGTCTAGTTAGTTGTGTCATCGTGAGTCTGTCCTCTCCTCTATTAGGTTAACAGCTAACTTGGTCATAGCTATATGAAATGAACAATATTCAGTGAGCGGGCTACGAAATGGTTTTATATCGTGTACGACTAGTTCCTCGGGAATTAATATAACTTCAATTCCAAATCGACCCTTACGACATCCTATATCGACCAGTTACCATGATGACGTCCTGCGGCGGTGAGGCCCTAGCGTTGATAGGACCCGGGCAACTGGACCATAGAATATGGATGCATGTGCAGCGCATATGTAGCTGCGCCGCGGCGGTAGAGCGGGTCGCACATAGTGATAAGGTCCCTGAATCACCGACGGACTTGGATAAACCGACATCAATATTGAACCCTTAACTTCGTGATCGGAATATATACCTCGGTACTGAGGACGTAGCATTAGGAAGTGCTAGATCCGATTACTGAGGAGGCATTTTGGCCATATGTTTCGAACGGAATACTTCATTTTTCAATCACAGAACCTTCAACACAAACCACTTGAGAACAATTCCAAATCAAATTCGGGAAAGGGATAAGAGTTTGCGAAGATCGAACCAACATCTCAACTAAGCCTCAGCCCCGTTTGAGCCGCTAACCGAAACCTTCTTCTCATTCACCGGAAGATCGCGTGGGTCTCTACCGCGATCCCCGATCCCCGATTGACACCAATGAAGTCTGTGTAACATCCCCATTCGAATGTACATATGACATATGTACGTAGTAGTGGTGGGTAAGCGGGTTCCTTCTTTCCGAAGCTTGGATTATAGGTTCGTCGTACGGGTTTTGTCGTCTTGGTCAAAACCCAGCACACCAGTCTCGGATATGATCAATATTAAAATAACACCTGTCGATATACCTATTAAGGCGCATGGGTGGCTCGTCTCTTTCCACGTTGTCGAAGATTGGTAGTATGCGTATTAATTCTCCGAGCATCCCTTTCCCACTCAATAATCCTACCTTACTCCACCGTACTCGAGTTGTCGCTGGGTCCGAGGAAACCAATATTTGAAGTCGGCTTCCAATGAATGTCTACTAGATATGTTGGATAAACATTAGATATGCGTTATGTTTCATCAGAAGAATATCTTCCAAGAGAGTAAATCAATAATACTACCTCTATCGCCGATCAGCTGTGGTATTGTGAGATACGAATGTGATGAGCGAAAAGCGATCTTGAGCCAATAAAAATATAAATATAGGGGAAGGACCTTCATCAACTAGAAGAACACGGATCTAATTTTGGTCGAAAGTCACTATCATCGAAATCACGAGTTCAATTGCCTACGATGATCGGTTAGCTATGCTGAACCAATGAGCTTCGGAAGCAAAGAACAGGAGTAGCTCATACCTCGCACCAAAACGTAAACTGTAGTTATTTAGCATGTCATAATATAAATGCAAATTCTCATTCAGTGGTTGTCAAATATCGATATAAATCCGCAACGCACTGCATGCTACCCATTATAAAAGTGTTCCGATTCCCCTATGCATCAGGGATGTCGTACTTCATGCCGCCCAGTGCAATCCTGAACACCTTTAAAAACTTCGAAATCAGATCATGCTGTATCATGATTCCATATCTATGTCTGATCGCTCAAAACTCCTTATCCGTATCTCGATTTATTTTCGTGTCTATTTTTGAGTGTGTCCATTGGTACCGTTAACGCCGTTACTCGAATGGGCTGTCTCCAGGACTGCCTTCTCTAATGCCTGTTGCACGTCGTGGACTAGGTCCTCTGGCTCTTCGATACCGCAGCTGACACGGACGAGATCGTCGAAGACACCTACGGCCTCTCGCTGATCCCGCGGGATACCGGCGTGGGTCATTACGCTTGGCACTTCGACTAAGCTCTCGATACCGCCGAGAGACTCAGCTAGTGTGAAGATCTTGGTTGACTGACAGAATCGCTCTGCTGCGGCGTGGCCTCCCTTGAGACGGAACGACAGCATGCCGCCTCCCATACCGTCTCGGTGCTGCTTCAGAGCAATATGTCGGTGCGGGTGGGAGTCTAAGCCGGGATAATTGACAGCAATGACATACGGGCTAGCCTCCAACGCCTCTGCCACAGCCGTGGCGTTAGTACTCGCCTGCCTCGCTCGTAGATGCAGCGTCTTGACACCTCTGTGGGCAAGCCAGGAATCGAAAGCCGAGGGAACGGCACCGCCAGCGTTTTGCAGGAAAGCAAGACGCTCACGCAACTCCTCTGAGTTGAAAGCCGCTACACCCATAACCACATCACTGTGTCCATTGATATACTTGGTGACACTGTGAACCACAATGTCGGCGCCGTGGTCAAGCGGATTTTGAATATACGGGCTCAAAAACGTATTATCAACAACGACCTTAACGCCCCTCTCATGAGCTACCGTAGCCACCGCTCTAATATCGACAAGTCGTAGCGTGGGGTTGCTAGGCGACTCGATCCAGATCAGCTTCGTGTTGTCGCGGATATGCTCGGCGATGTCGACCTCGATCTGCGGGGTGAAGGTGACGTGGACGCCGTGGGCCTTGGCGACGCGGGTGAAGTAGCGGTGCGTGCCGCCGTACACGTCGCTGACGCTGATGACGTGCGACCCCTGAGCCAGGCTCTGCAGCACCGTAGCCGTCGCCGCGCTCCCGCTGCCGAACGCGAGGGCGTACTTGGCGTTCTCGAGCGCCGCTACGGCGCGCTCGAAGTTATCCCGGTTCGGGTTCGAGCTGCGCGAGTACTCGTACAGGCCGACTGGCTTTCCGGCCGCGGTCTGCGCGAAGGTTGTTGAGAGGGAGATAGGCTCGATGACGGCTCCGGTGGTGGGATCGTGAGGGGCTCCCGCGTGCACGGCTAGTGTTCCGAAGCCATGGACAGGGGACGGTGCCCGAGGAGGGGTCTCGATCGAGTTTTCGATTGGGACGGTCATGGTTGCGTAGACTACGTTTACTCAGTATAGCAGCTAGCTAAGTTTCGATCTGATGGAATTGGTAGAGGGTAGAGAAGAATTGTGTCTATCACGATATCAGGATATCAGGATCAGGTCGGCCTACAACTTTTTCTTGACGAGAAGTAAAACCGATCTAAGGAATCTAAGGAATCTAAGGAACTGGGGGAGACCCTAGTAGTCAATGAAGGTAAGTGGATCCTATTTATTTTAAGGTGTAGTAAATTAGTAATAGTGCAGGAATGAACGAATAAACGGCAATTTGTGGGAAGTTGCATTTTATAGATGATGGGAAGGAACGGCGCTGCTGAGCGATATCGTTCATGATGTGTGACGGTGAAAGGGATTGTGATTATGAATAAGAATTGTTTTGTCATCATCGATATCTAAGACTCTAAGTCCGATATTCGTCATTTAGAGGCGGGATGATGAGATCCACCCGGTTCGGTGCTTAATAAGGCGGGGGCTGTCTGCATCCGACTGCCGCAAAGCCGTATGTAACCGTTACTTTGGAACGGTCTCAAATATGCTGTAGACTGTAGTATTGTACATACTTAATGCTAGGTAGCGCCTACCTACTAAGTCCTAGGTACATATGTAGGTACCCCGTACCCCGAAACCTTCACCTTGTTCCATTCAACATTCAACGTTCAACGTAACTTGAATCTTAAAACATTCACAACTACAACTCGAAATTTCCATCTTATCACATTGAATCGTGTCTCAGTTCTACTTTTTTTTTTTTAGTTGTTATGACTTAGCCAAAGCCCTGAAGGTTTAGCACATAATCAAAGAGCCATATAACGTGCTTCCATACCGCCTCTGATCACCTCGTATATCTAATCCCTCAATCTCAATTTCAGCCGGTACATAACGACATCATAAGCTGAAATGATTGGGTTGGCGCAACGCCAGCATAACAAACCGACAGCCGTCTTATCAATGTCCTTCATTCTGCATAGTCTAGGACCTAGGTACATCAAATCCACCCTGCCACCTTATGTCCAGAACAACAAATCTGGGGAAATCGGCCTAGGTGTCTTCACAGTGTGGAGATATCGGAGTCTACGTGGAAGCACAAATGAAAAGCAAATACCAAATGGATAATCCCGAACTCCGATTGTCTCTCCAAACGTGATGTACACCTCATTTTGCTAATTTGTCCCAGTTATCTATCTGTTCACGTACACCGTTTTCACACCAATCCCAACCTCCAACTTATGGAAAGTCTGGTTCATGCAAGTCTATCCCGCAATAGTTCAGGTGAACTTCACAGCTGATCCCCTAGCACGCCGTACCCTCAGCTTTGTCGAGCGACGGGCATTGACAGCTGCCGGAATCGCACCTGGCACCGCCGGTTCCTTACTCTGTAGCTTCTGTCCCTTATTTGGTGGCCCGTTAAAATTTTTGGAGTTGCAAGCATTGACGATCCCATTGCACTTGTCTTCCCACACGTGACAGTTGGCATCCCCAGTCGGCGGCGCCGAATCATAGCATACCTTGGCCTGGGCCCAGCATGCTTCAGACGAGTTCCAGCAACCGGATTCGGTTGTATAGTCAGGAACCTCTACCCCGACCCAGTTCGCGTTCTTGATAAGATAGTTGGGCGGCACATCTCCTATAAGTGTTGAATTCAGGGATGAGGCCGAACCTAGCACCGACTTGCCGGTCGATGCAGGCTGGTAGGCCTTCGGTCCGGGCATCGTATAAGGAAACTTCGGCGACCAGATATTGAAGGTCAGTCCCGGGTCGGTGGACTTGACATAGCCCGGAATACTAACGAGGTGTTCTTCCGGGATATTGGGAGCCGTCGCATTGTTGCCTTCTACGTACACTTGAGCACATCCCACATAGAACTGCGGATTGCCCTGAACGGCTTGATGGAGAG
Organism: Rostrohypoxylon terebratum; assembly: GCA_022497145.1. Classification (NCBI taxonomy): domain Eukaryota; kingdom Fungi; phylum Ascomycota; class Sordariomycetes; order Xylariales; family Hypoxylaceae; genus Rostrohypoxylon; species Rostrohypoxylon terebratum. The sequence goes on from MU385858.1 coordinate 18,553, forward strand.
CTAGGAGCTCTGGTCGAATGAGCCAGTACCCGTCGGTGATGTATTCTGGGAGGTCGATGGACAATAAGCCATTGTTATCGATGAGCTTTTCTGTGCACCACTTGCCGGTGGAATCGTCGTATCCATCGTCCCACTATAATATAGCACAGTTTGTGGTGAGTATTGAGACGGGATGTCACATTTAGGACCACGGGAATTATGAAATACTTACAATTTTGACCCAGCCTGAGCCGGCTGGAGAATCCGTCGTGATATTCTGAACTTGTTTGGCATACACAGCGCAAGGCCCCTAGATACACAAGGTTCAGTTCAACTGTCTTGAGGCACGTGGAATGCACTATCATACCTTGTGCCCTGGATCCAGGGCACCTGGGTGCGAAGCATCCGCCCATACTCGATATTCAAAACTGAGTTTTCCACCAGCGGGTGCGGGACAAGTGAAGGCCACGGGTTGGTTGCCGCCAAGACCTAATGCACGATTAGTGGAATATCATCACCATCTGAGTTCATGATGGCTTACCACAGGCCATATAATCGCTGTCTATACTGGCTATTGGATAGGAGGTTGTCTGACGATCCATACTCATCCGCACACAAGTGGCGTCTCCTTGGGACACATCATTGACAAAGAGGGTAGTGAAAGTGGTGTGAGCATTGGCCGATGCAATAAGCATCGGAGCTACAAGCCCAATGGGCAAAGAAGACCTCATCTTGGAGGAAAGAATGGCTTCGTCAATGAAGTTGCGAAAATGAGGGTATAGCACCGAAGTTGCTAGCAACTGTAAGGCCTCGCAGTGTATATCCAACTTTTTGAATGCGAAAGATTCGATTTATGGAAGATGGCCTAGTCCAGCTAAGAAACAGAAATGAAGAAACTGCTTCACAGTACACAAATCATGAGAATGAATGGATTCGTTGACTGTCTACTTAGAAGGAGTGACGAGAAAAGAACGTGTGAAGCAGAACAGCCGTGTGTTCACGCAAACAGTCAGTAGGACTAGAACCGGGAGTCTGCTCTTATTATTTATTATAATAGTAGAAACGAATGAACATAGGGTAAAATGATGGTAAAAATAAATATCCATGTGAATCAGTGCTGCGCCGTACAGGATATCGCCGAGGCACTAGCCTTTCAAGACCTTCGATTCGAGGGTGAATTCCTTCGCGCGCCTGTTTTTCCAAAGCCAAGATAATAACGCATGTTTCTTCCAAGGCAAATCTACCTTTGTTTCCTCAGGGGTAAATTCCCCCTGGGTGGGAAGTTTCTTGGAGCTAACAGCTATGGACGAGAAGTGCGACGGTAACACGTGCGAATGACGTGAAAGGGATCTGGGGTAGATGGGAGATGGCCGATCATAGCTAAGATATCCTCTGATGTAAGGGACAGGGGCCGGCTGTGGGTAGCCGCATTCCTGATTGTCCAGTAGCCAATCAGCCGTGGAGTACCGAGTGAAGTTGAAACGAGGTCTGTCCGAATAGTCAACATCCGTCTAATATCGATTTGAACGGAAAAAGGAAGGTGAAAAAAATGCTCAGGACATGCTAGTCCCGATCATAGGCATCGGGCTTACTAGGCGCCCATGGTGTAGTTGCTCTGCGGCGGCTAAATTTGCATGACTCCCTATCCTGAATGCCCGCGACCCGGTCCGATGATTTCGGCAATCCAGCGCAAATACACCTGAGCTTCGATACTAAGGGATATCTACGAAAAAGTTATCGCGATGGCGGCCTACATCATGTTGGTTTCTAAGCGCCTTAGTAGAGAGATGTTAAGACGGTATATTTAACGTCAGGTATTCTCTGAGTCTAGAAGCCAATTCATATGGACTTTTAAGTCAAGACAGTACCCGAACAGTACGTCGGATGTTGCGGATGTTGAATCTACCTAGTAGAGCCGTGAGCTAGTACAATAACTGGCTTCCAATCCTGACTTTCTGAGGATCTAAGCTACCCAACAGCTTAGAAAGGTAGTAATTCAAGTGGGGTTGAATTGAGTTTTGATGATATTCTTAGCAGAAACTACCTAATCAGTTTTGGCTCGGTAGGCTTCATACTCCTCACTGTGAAACTATGTACCTACCATTCTCAACGTCTTTTGAAGATCTCATGATTGCGGGGTCAGAAAATCAGAATAGTCTTCTAGAGACAACACAATCTGAGGAAGCCTGGTCCACTTTCAGCAGGACCAAACGAATTTCGTTCGCAACGCATACGTAAGTCCGAGACAAGGTAGATTGGTTCATCATATAACTTTTTTTTCATAAATAGCCACTAAATAATAGGGAACTTTTTTCTCTTCTTTCTGGAGGATGAGTGGAGATTAATTGCACCTCAAGATCATAAGGTGAAGACTACCTTACTAAAGACGCCTTCCACCCCTCCAGCCGTCGTAGAATTACCTTGCGCTATGCAAAGCGTGACCCGAGCTCCTTTTTATGTGCCTTTTGTTGTACATGCTATAGTACACCGGTGTCGTGAATCGTGGGTATCGTTTCATAATTACTCGTTGATCTTGGCCAGAATTCTAAAGACGGATATAAGCATCACCATATCATATGTGGTGTTGTAGGGAAGAAAGAAAAAAAGACTCACTCGCTATCGCGGAAGAGGTGGTATTCCTCTTCGCCGACCTTGACGGGAGAACCTCCGTACTAGACTCAATTAGCTCCAATTCGCAACCACAATGCACACATATGTTCCGACTTACCTGAGGAATCAATACCCTATCTCCCTGGGACACACCCATCGGTACCCGCTGGCCATCCTTGTTCAGCGCACCGGGGCCAACAGCTAGAACTCTGCCCTCGTTGAGTTCCTTGACGCTCGATTCGGGCAGGAAGATGCCGCTGGCGGTCTTCGTCTCGGCCTTGATCCTCTGGACCAACACGCGGTCCAGGAGAGGGACGAGGGACTTGATCGATCGAATAGCAGTGGCCTAACAGAGTCGCCGATTAGTAAACCCCACGAAATGATAAGTAGCTAGTTACAGAGTCAAAGTCTTCAGCTAATGTCTTCTTGAGACTGGCACGCACCATTATGAAATTATATTACAGAGGAAAGTCGTAAATCGTAGACGATAGTTCTGTGGACAAGTTGAGGAGAATTGAGAAACTTGAGTGTCGAAATTTGAAGCTATCGCGAGAGATGGGTCTCTTTCAATGGAAGGCTTTGGAATCTTCAAGTGGCTAATAGACATAATAGACTTTTTTTTTCTTAATTATTCCTAGGTTTTTCCGATTGCCGGGGTTCATTTTTAAACTATGTAATACAATACTACTAGGTAGACCCGCACGTCCGGGGCCCCCGGATCCCTGCAAGACCACTGGACACAAGGTTATCGTAACTGTCCACTAGGTGTTACACACTAACATTGGAAGCGCTGTGATAAGCCGCTACACAACACAATATCAAACACGGTACGACACGATGACCTCATGCGCATACCAGCGGATGTGCTTGTAGAGGTAGTATGTAAGTGTATCAAACTATACCAACCTCGCAATGAATAAATACATAGAATTGAATTACATCGCATTAGTAGACAGACCGCAGGTGGTACCAGCGATACAGCCGTAAAAGGGGGGGGCAATAATCTACCTGAATCTGAGCTCTATACACAGTCGCATATACTCTAATCTATATCCGCTATGAACCTATGAGGATTGCACCCTTCCGCGTTGGCCCCCCTTTCCCTCCCACTATGCCGATGAAGATAACATGATTTGAGAAAGTGCCCCAACTCCTAAAACTCCGAGGAAGACTGTAGCACTTCCCTCTCCTTATGATCCAAATACACTACTGAACACCTTCCGCCTCTTCCTCGCGTCCCTACTTGCTAGGTGGTGCTGGAGGCTCAAGAACGTGTGTATGATCCTCCGCGTGAATCACTTGCCCGTGACTGACCTGCCGACATATGACTGTGTCCGATACCCAAGGCTCATCGAGGATTTCCGTCATCTGAGCCCGCTTCTTTGGATCTATCGTAAGCATGCGTCCAATGATATGCCTACTCTCCCTAGGAAGTAACCGCAATAGACGCCACGGCCCTCTGATAACCTCTTTCTTTTCCTGAGAATTGCCATCGCCGCCGCCAGTGCTAGTGCTAGTGCCAGACGATTCGGTGCCCTTCGTTTTTTGTTGCTTCGATTCTTCTGTGAAAATATCACGTTGCGGAATGCTCGAGAGGTCGTTCGTTGACCTCGAAGGAAGTATCAGCTTCTTCGGGTCATGACCCGGGGATGGCTCTGCTGCAAAAAGCTTGTACGAGTTATCCGACAAGCGTGGGACTTTCCAGGGGAATCTCCGAAGCGACATGCAGCAGAAGATAATAGCTAGAGACCAGATATCGACCGCCTGAGGATCGTATTTGCGCTCATCATAGACTTCCGGTGCAAGATACGGATCGGAGCCAACAACGCCTAGAAACCTGTTAGATACGCATAATGTCTATTTTCACCGAGGTGTGCAGCTTACCCGAAGCCAGTACAAGTTCCGACTCGAAAGGATACCGGAACACGTGAGCGCTGCCAAAATCGATTATCTTCATGATGCCGTGCTGGCTGACGACCACGTTGTCCAGCTTCAAATCCCGATGGGCAAGACCAGAACTATGAAGATACGTCACACCACTCAATATTTGGAGGAAACAACAGGTAATCTCTGGTTTCGACATCTTTCCCGTCATGACTATAGCGAATAGGTCAAAAGGAGCGTATTCCATCACTTCGTACCATTTCCCCTTCTCTTGTACTATGTCTAATGTCTCGATGATGTTGCCGTGATGAAGGGCGGATCCGATGCAGAACTCTGCCGTCAATTTCTTGACATACTCTTTCTCGGTTTCGTAAGAATGTCGGGGGCGGAATTCCTTTACCGCAAAAACAGTGTTATCCTCGGTCCTCTTCATGAGTTTGACGGAACCCCCAGCACCGGATCCAAGCACTCGCCCTAGCTTTCCATACTTCGATGTCAGACCATGATCATCAGCAAAAGGAACTTGGTGAGCCTGTCTGGACCCCAGAGGAGATGGCGTTATCGATTTCTTCGATTTGTGACCAACTCCAACCTTGAAAAATCTCTTCAGATCGGACATGGATCCGTGGGTGCTATGCGTCGTAGATCCGGTACCCGTTGGGTGTAATTCGCCGGACTTGTTCTTATTTGCGAAGAGACCGGAGAGTCGTTTTTCTTGCCTATCTGTTTTCGTCAGGTTGATCGTAGAAGAGGAGGGAGAACTGCGGCCCTTCTTTCTAGAGAACACGAATCTCTGGTCGATTGTGCCGCCGGCCTTGCTCTGTGTCGGCCGCTTGCTTGCGGCATATGGATCGTTAACGTCTCCTTGGGGGGTAAAGGGTCTCGAGTAGTACTGAGAAGCGGCATTTCTCGACGGGCTGGATTCCCTAGACACAGGTAGAGATTGGCCGCCAATACTGAACATCCCTTTCCGGTGCGAGCGGGCTCCGCCATCTTGCTCGTCAACTGCAGTCGAACGTTGTGATATGTTGTCGGTGGAGGCAGGCCGATGAGGTAGACCCACCCGTGGTGAAACGGGCCTCGAATCCTGCCCTGAAGCCTGTGGTGTTATTGCCTGTGAATCAAAGCCTCCGTCGGAACTTAAAATTCGGACCGACTTTGCGCTCTTGGTAGAGGAATCTGCCCCGGATGTCCCGGCTGGTGTAAGCGGTGGTGATACCAGCTCGGGAGCTTTAGGGCTCAATCGGGGCGAAGGATGGCTCATGGGGCTATGACTGTGCTGGGGAGTTGCGCCAGGCGTTGTCTCGTTGGAAGCCACCTAAAAACGTCTGCTGTTAGCTATATATGAAAACTTGATAGTTAAATTTAGAGATGCCAAATAGAGCATTATTGCTAGTAAGAATATGTATGTGTGTATGTATCAATCAATCAATCAAGAACAGAAGCAAAATTTACTCATATCCTAACACCGGAAAACAAATGAGACAAAGCAATTCCTATCCACGACAATGAACTAGTCGTTTGTGTTTTCGCAACACAGAAAGAAGGGAGTAGGAGTTCGTAGACCGACTACCTAAGTAATCTATAGGGAACACAGGTAACATAGGTAACATAGGGAATAGGCATACCCTAGAAGGAGGAAGCGAAACTGGATCAAACGAATAATTTTGCAGACGTTGCTCCTGAAGCTGGGCGCCGTGGATCGAATTGGTCAAAGCCTTTATTAGGTCGGGATTGGCTATGCTATCCCTCCGGTATTCCGGGGTACCAAACACTGCAATGGGAGGGTCGATCTCGTCAACTATGGATGAGAAGCGTACAGCTGGCGCACGTTCTGAGGATTTCGCAGCGGCATCGGTACGATCGGCTATGCTATTGGAACAGCCTATGACGTTTTATGAAGAGAAATAATTAGTAACCGGGTTCCAATATTAACATATTAACATTGGACACATGAGATACATGAGATACATATAGTTTGAAGTAATACAGGGCGCTCTTGACAAAGAGAGAAAGTTCTGAATAATTACCTTGCGGCTGCTCCAGTTGACGCTTGTCTGCGTCGATCGGGGTTGTCATGGCAATCAATGTACCCAAATGCTACGGGCTACGTTTTAGATAAGGATGGGTTCAAATTAAAATGCTTTACAGTATGAAAAAATAAAAATAAAGGATGATTTGAAAAATCTGGGCCGAGGGATGGCCCCCAAGATTGATGTTTGGTAAGGAAAAGGAGAAGAGAGAAAAAAAAAGAGAGAGAAGAGGTAAGAAGTGATGATAATATGATGTGCCAGACTTTGGTAAGTGTCTAACTAAAAGATCTCAAAACTTGTGGGAGTCCTGACTTATGTCCATCATGGTGGGGCTCTCTACTATGTAAGTACATAGGATGGGGATGGGATGCGCGACGAATGTACAACTACTAGGCTGGAGTCCAATGTTCTTTCCGCTGCTGCCCGTAATAGTGCCTACTATGGGTATGTACCTATGGACTTGGACATAGCAAGGTACTTATCTTGTACCTTTTTTGCTCTTCTACCTAATCCTTTTTTTCTTTTTTTCGTTTTTCTCACATGGTCTATTTCAAATTACTGGGTCGTCAATGTGATGAGAAATAATTTGCACGACAAAAATATGAAATATTGAAGATGACTATATAATCTCGTCACATAAAAGTAACCGTACAATAAAACCACATAAAATACTGCCAACCTTGAAGAGCCGATACGGCCGGACTAGCTTGCGAAAGATACTATTAAACAGGTGACGAATTCGAATCCGAGAGGTAGGCTAGATGGATGAGATGGATGGGATAGATGGGATGGGTGGATGGATGTAAGTACGTACGTACATAGGTACAATATAAGTCAGGGGAGGGGGGGTTATTATGTAGACATCCTGCAGGATATCCCTATGTCCCATTGTCCCTACACGTCCCTACATCCCTATAACCTAGGCTTTATGTAAGATCTTTTACCTCGGCGCTTTACCCGGAGTTGCACCACCCAGAGACTGTTCCGCGTTGGTTTAAAGAAGATTGAAGAAGAAGAGAACCTCAAGATCATTGGGAAAGGCTTGGGCATGGCCCAACATGGGTCATGTGGATCCGTCTTACATAGTACATAGTACATACAACCCTGTCGGTGGGGGACCAAGATTTTTGCAGCCCGTTTTCAGCCGTTTGCGATTTTGCGTCTTTCAGTTGTTCCCAATTGTTCCCCAATCTTCTTCAAGGTTAAAGTTCGCAAGGTTTTTAATGTGCCATGCAACGTTGGAATACTTGGGATACTTGGGATACTCTGTATTACATCGCTACCTGATATGTACCATACTAGGCTGCTAGGTACAAAATAGTGTGGGGACGGGATTGGCTGACAAGCACCAACCAAAAATGGAAAGGTTTGGAACTAAAAATGCAAGAACATCCAATCCCGCTGTCCCGCTCTTACATAAAACACATAAAACAGAACAATTCAACCTTGGCTCCGGACATCAGATAAGTACATACTTTGACGGCATTCTTCATTCTTTACCGTTGTTGAACACTCGAGAAAATTTTTTATATTATCCCTTTCTTTCTTTTTTTTCTTCAGTCCCGCACCCATGGGCTGGTTATTGACCAAACCAAGTAACACAATTAAAAAAAAAAACTGAGATTCGATCCGTTTGGTATAGGACAATTATTCCCTACTCCCGTCGTGGATCATGGATACATTACATACATACGAACCAGTTTAATACTTAGCCAGTTTGTCCTGAGACTTTTAAGCATCCACCTGCATGGGGTGTACCAGATGTGCCCAATGACAATAAAAGAAGCCGCTAAGTGTGCCTGAATTTGATTAGCTTGCAGCAACCTGTCTGCCGGCGGGGCCTGTGATCTGCTATGCATTATCAGGGCCAAGATTTATTCTCCCACTGAGCTTCAACCAATGACCGAACTGGCAAACCCATAGCTCCGGGATCTATCCAATACACTTTCTGTGATCTATCAGAACTTCAGAAAAAACAAAGACGAATCCCTTCGGGACATCTGTTCGAGCAGCACATTTCAGGGTCGCGATCACGAGTTCCACTATTCGACAAGGCTGTTCAAGTCCACATTTGAACGTTTCCTCTCCAATAAATTCGCAAGCGCTGACTTATGTAGGTAGCTACCGAGTTTGGAAGATGTTTAATACCTAACTACTAGGTACTATTAGCACGGATACGGGATCTCGCCTATGCCGCATAGTTCCGTAGCTATGCAACATGCTGCGTAAACCTTGAAGTCGATAGCGACGGATCTTGCGTCCGTGTTTACCTATAGTGGGTGTTTCATTATAGCATATTAGGTGGCGATCCACGTAGTTCTAGAACGATGGACATTCTAGAAAAATATTTAGAAGCTGAATCTTATTTGGAAAAGAGCTGGACGGGTTGACGGGTTGGCCGAAGCATACGCTTATTTAACACAACACGGTCCATCGAATCGTGATACCTACCTAGGACCTAGGCCCTAGGTACGCATACTCACCTTGGTTTTCGCATAACACCATGGAATAATGCTGTAGTATTTCTTATCATCAATAATTCGATAATTGGTACCAACTGGCACTCAGCGTAACGTCTTCGGGTCTTTTCAATTTAAGCTTGTTCATTTGCTGATGTCATTTTACTCCAATGGTACAAAATAGGGAGCACCGAACTCGCCCAGGCCGGTAGCACAGGAGACAGTTGTCTTGAAGCATCGATACCACCCTCATATATGTATATAGCTCAATCCGTATTCCGACTCCAACTGCGTGCCCAATACAACCTACGCCTTAAGCAACCGGCAATTCATTGCTACGTGAAACAGCCAAGTATATGATATGTCATGTTAAACCACCAGTATCGAACCGACTTTGGTCGAAATCGCCGTAAAATATTCCGAATATTTCATAAGGAGTTGAAGGGGCAATCTGCAGGTACCTATCAAGGGAGCAAACACCTAATACCTTGCTCGCATGTGAAGGCATCTGAGACCTTCGGCTATCTTCAATCCACCCAGTTTCTGGTATTTCCACTATATGAGAAGCCTCAGCGCATAGCTTGTTGAGATGACTTTGTTTGATTCGTGAATCGTACAGGTGTGGTAATACATGTTTATGCTTGCCCATGCATAGAGCAAGCTCCGAAATGGACAATCAACCCTATCCATAAATGCCGAACTGCCCCAACGCCCGGGTAGTGCAGAAGCTAGCTGGATCGGTCGCCTGGCGTCTATGCAACGACAGCAATACCCATTGATTTGGCTTGCGTGATAATCAATTTGCAAAGACTTCGTAGAGGAAGAACAGACAGTCGCAATTCGGTTTGCTTCACTTTCGCAATTTCGTAGACGTGTTTTAGAGTAACCGTTCCTACTATTTCATGACCAGGCCTGCTTGCTGCCCTTTTCTTTCCTTTCTTGCCTACAGGCAAATCCGCCGCATTCTTAAGGAACCAAGAGGTTTGCGGCGTCCGCACATCGAAGTGAAATGATCGGTCCGCTCGTACCGTGACTCGGGTTGGCATGGGCGTTCCTGGGATTATATGTGCTGTTCGCGCGTTGAATTCCTGGATATTCCTGGTCAGTAACCCAGCGCATTACACCCAGGGGAGCTGGGTTTATCTTTACCTTACAGAAATCCATGGACTTCACACCTTTGCTTCCGAGTGCGGGACCAACCGGTGGACTGGGGGAAGCTTTACCTGCTTCCACGATGAGCTTCACTACCTGGTCGGCGCCAGCTGCAGCTGAGCGAGCCTTAGACATCTTGTGGCAATTGCGCGCGAATCAGCGGAAGAGACAGACAGGCAAGTTGGTTATCGACAACATGAAATCCGAAGATCAGAATATTGAACATCTCCAATTTTTTCGAGAAAGTCGCAAAAAATCGCACTAGCCACAACCTTCAGTGCGCCACACGGTATCACCCCACCAGCCTGCCAGCCCACTCAGCTCTTAAGTGTGTACCCACTCCGAACCTTCCCGGTTTCGTTAAGGTTATCAGGTGCCGAGATACAACTACACTATATACCAGGGTACAAAATAAGTATATTGGAACGTGATTCGAGGACCCCGCCAAAAGCATTGAACCTTGAAAGCTTGCCCAAGTGAGCTACTAACCTACCTAGTACGCTACTTCCCACATGCACTATTAATTAAGAACTTCTTTAAACTCATACATACAACTTTGACAACTTATTCCGGATCACCGCTCTTTTCTTCTTTCTATGAACACTCTAACTTCTTCTGTTGTCTCAACCTTATCTATATTATCTATCTTTTCCACCTACCTAGATCCCTATAAATAATAACCTAGAAGATTACACCTTTTAATCATGTTCAACTGGGCAAAGCAAACGTCAGCAGCACATCGTCCTTGATCACATTGCCACGTGCCTTCAACTAACTGATTTGCCTAGTTTGGCTAATGTCGTGGGAACGGAAGAGCCGATTTATGGCCCCTCGGCCATCAGGTCCGTCGCCGAAGATGCTAAGACGACGCCGTATACCGAGTTGAAGAGAACGGACCTAAAATGGGCGGCTATGGACTCAACTTGTGTTGAGACCCAGACCTTCTACTTCATGGGGGATAATGGAAACTTGGCATTTTGCCAGGTCATCTATAGCAACGTGGCGTATGATATTTCTACCGCCCTGTTGCCTCTCGATCCAGCTGACTTTGCGTGAAGCGGCATTCGTACGACTTGCCAGTTTAACTCAAAAATCTTCTTCGCCGACCCCTCGAAACCTCTCCTATGGAGCTCGACACCTTTGAGCCATCATGAATTCAGCGAGGATAAGACCGGCTTCTATGCCACTGACTGCGCGCTTGAATTATCCGAAGACGGGACGACGTACACGATCAAGTCCATGAACGACCCCCAGGCTATTGTCAATCTTAAAGTGACGAGGGTAGCGCCGGGCTTCGTCGCAGGAAAGGATGGCAAGACCTTGTTTGGTACCGATCTATCCGACCCGTGGGGCAGCATGCGACACGCCTTCTGGCCGAGAGCCGTGGCCGAAGGAACAATCATGACGAAGGATGGTCCTGTCGACTTCAAAGGGAAAGCGTTCTATTCGCACGCTCTCCAGGGCATGAAGCCTCATCATGCGGCAGCGCGGTGGAACTTTGTCAACTTTCAGGGACCTACCTATTCCGCGATATTGATGGAGTTCACCACACCACCATCGTACGGCGCTACCGTAGTCGATGTCGGCGGTATTGCTAAAGACGGAGAAATCATCACCGCCGGGACTAGCTGCGGCGCTAAGCACCTCAAGACGAAGCAAGACTCAGAGAACGACTGGCCTGAACCCACTGAAATAAGATTTACGTGGACCGGCACCACAAAGGATGGGAAGGCTGTCGAGGGCAGCATCGAAGGCTCGTTTGGCGACAGAGTCGACAAGATTGACGTCATGGCGGAAGTCCCCGGATTCGTCAAGAAAATTGTTGCTGGAGCCGCCGGAACCAAGCCGTACATATATCAGGTAGGTGGAGACAGGAAGTTATTTAAAATACCGATTTCTAATTATGCGTGTAGTACTATCCGCATCAGCACAAGATCACTACCGTGCTTAAACTTAAGATCGGGGACGAAGAGATCACTGAAGAAGGACGGCTTTTCAGCGAAGCGACCTTCATATCGGAAACGAATTGATCTTGTCATTAGCTTAGGATGAAGCAGAGTATAGACACCTTGAGCTAATAATGACTCGGATTAGCTGAGCTGAGTGCGGCTACTATCGCATTTAGAATACGGACGCTTGATTGAAGCATATTGCCTTGTAGAAAGGACCGAGTGTCCTATAGTCGCTCGTCTTCTGCTAGCATGCGGTCAGGATATCTCACTTGGATTACTTTGGCACATTGGAGTTCATAGAGGTAATATGATCACTCGTTAAGATTCAAAGGAGTGAAGCCATAAACAAATCCCGCTGTTCGAAATATCATACTGTCTTTATAGGCTATATTATTAAAGCTATCTTAATATAATGTCCGTTGATTAGAATATGGTATGCGATAGAGTGTTATTAGGCATGTAGGATATGTGGCAAAGAAGCTCTCCTAATAAAACACGTTTAACGACAGCAACCGATTGATCAACTTGGCTTCAGCTATAAACATTCGAATTCATACCTGGTACGTTGCCGTCAAGCTACAGCGTGTTTATGTGGTACTTATTAATAGTATGAACTAGAACTCAATCATAACTCTATCTTCGCTGGTTCAAACTTAGAAATTAGGCCGTTTGTATACACTTCTAGAATGTTTCCTAGATATCCAATTAGAAAACCAAGGCAACAACCACCTGAGACTGATAGAAGCTGCCAAGAAGGCCCAGGGGTATCTGAGGTAGTATTCAAAAACTCTATTCACTATTACTACCAACAGATTTCTCGAAATAACAGGCCCTAGGCTGAATTCCATCCAATACGATATGGGAAGGTGCACATTCGAAGTCCCAACATGCATATACCTCAACTTTAGAGGTGGGATAATATTCGATCTTATCAATATAGTCTGGGCGCTTGCCGTGCATGTGCCGCTGCTGTGGCCAAAGTAATACTATGTAGGTGGTACCCACCGACCTGCCCGTCTGCCCGTTTCAAACGCTTGAGCCAGCCAGTTTATTTTAATACCTACTAGGTACTTAGTCCAAGGTTGTTCCACCCGCAGCTCGCACTTCCCCCCACATCGCGCCCACATCCGCCTCGCACTACCTATACTTATCCGTCGTCTGCTTGTCCGGCACAGCGTTCACATTGTCACGAGAGTTGAGCCCGTACAATCTCAGCCATCGCTATTGAAACCCAGTTACGAACCTTTGAGAAATTGCACAGCAAACATGCCAGGAAAAGCCGTGCACCGAAGCGGCAAGGGTGGTAAGGGACTTGGCGGAAAAGGAGTATGCAGCTCTAATTTCTTACTCACCAAACTCCGTCCGCAGTGAAGACTGTTAAAGACTCTTACGTGCATGCTAACTTTGGGTTACCTATCGCAGGGCATCAAGCGTCACCGGTACGTCGCGCGCCCAGCATCGCGGGTTACCCAAGCACATCGGTTGTGGCCATAGCTTCTAATTGCTTACTTACCTATGTATGCTGTATGCAGTAAAATACTTCGCGACAACATTCAAGGAATCAGTAAGTCGATATCCCCGACTATCATTGAGTCTTGACAAAACTCCAAAAGTTTTATACCCCGGAATTCACAGAGTGACTAACGTAGAATCCTAATCGCCTAGCCAAGCCCGCCATTAGGTACGTTGCCACCTACCTACATCCCCGTAACTCACCATTCAGATTCACCTTAGCTTCAATCCGTCGTGTCATGGATGTCATATCATACTATTTGCACTACCACGATCTATTCATCTTGCCATGACGAGCGAATCTAACTTTCCAATATAGGCGACTGGCCCGTCGCGGGGGTGTGAAGCGCATCTCCGCCCAGATCTACGATGAGGTTCGCGTTGCCCTCCGAGCGCGCCTTGAAAATGTACGACATAAGCCCCTCGTATTGTTATGTATATGTGTGTGTGTTGTACTACGTATTAATTTGTGGGCAGATCATAAAAGATTGTGTCATATACACGGAATACCGTCAAGCGAAGACGGTCACGATTAACGATGTAGGTTGTGTATCTTACAGAAATGAGGTATGCAGTTCTAATCAATCGATAATCATATCACAGGTATTGCATGCTTTGCGACGAATCGGTCGGCCCATATATGGGTTCGACGATGTCGTATATGGCCGTGGTGGTCTTAAGAAGTAGATAAGGTTGCTTGCCTATTGGCTTTTACCGAGGCGTTGATGATGAGCAGGCGTGTACAATGTGGCAGGTCGCACATAAACGTTGGAACGCGGTTTTTTACACGATACCGTTATGATACCCTGTAGCTTAAGAATGTTTAGCTTTAATGGACGTTTTTCACGAAGATATGATATGAATGTATTATTGTTTAATTTCATTATCCTGACCGGATAACTCTAAGCGAACGGGGGGTATTGATCAAGCACTGTAAAACAAGTAGCCGCCAAAAACGCCAACCGACCGATGCTGCCGACCTCTTTATCTCTCTACTTCTCTACCTCTAGAGTTTCCGTCTCCTCTTGCTGCCCTCCCATTCGCTGAGAACCTTCTCTAGAGTCTTTGCCGCTCTTTGCTCGTCCTTTCTAAATGGACCGTTGAAGGCCTCTGGTAGCACCATCGTGCTATTTGCATGTTCCTTCGCAAACCCGATCTCTGCGTCCTTGCCGCACTTATCCCTCGTTATTTTGACAGCTTCGTGGAGCATATCGATGCCTACACCCTTATTCCGATACCTGAGCTTGACCGTCCACGCCCTGATTACGCCCTTGCCCCCTCTAAGCACAGAATTTCGGCTTCGCTTCTTCCCGGCTAGGCTCGGGTTCGGCTCGAGTCGCAGTACCAAAGCGCCAATCAGATCCTTCCCGAATCGTACGCCGATCACAGTGTCTTCTTCGTTATCCTCAGACACCATCCAATTCCACTTCATATTCTCGGCCACATGGATATACTGGCCCGTGAAATAACGGATGGCGAGTAGGTAGGTCATGACAACACCGGAATGCACCATTAGTGCCAAGCCGAGATCGTGCTTTATGCGCCAAGACCATTGGTACGCGATGCCGAGAGCTATAGATAGAGCTGCTAATAAATATGGGTGGAAGACCAGGTGGTAAGATGCTGATTGTCGTTGTTGGGCTATCGAGTCCGTTACCAAATTTAAGGCGTCCACTTTGTCGAGTTCGGTATCCAGAATACCAACGGAAAGTGGTGGTAGATCATCCGGCACTGGGTTGCTTGGCGGATCGACTGTCACAAGCGGTGACGGAGAGGGTGGCGGAAGCCGATTTGACGATGCGGGTTCCATATCTGGGGTCGACATAGCGGATGGGTTCACGACGAGATTCGCCCGTAGGAAAAAAAAGAATGCTATTGGCGGAAGGCGTTGATCAGCTCTGTCGGTGCGAGGGAAAATTTCTCCTTTTTTTCACCACTTCTCGTGTTTGTATGCCCGAATCAAATATCAAGCCTTGCCTCTCACCTAGGCCAATTTGTGCGGTTCTTTGCGTTGTCAAGATGCAGAGGTGATGGTTACACCAGGTTCACCCATGAAAACCGTAGAGTTGAGATGGTGAAGATTGAACTTTCAATTCAGGATCCAAGATCAAAAGAAGAACAAGGCACACGACAACGCCAGCAAGCTAATGACCGATCGATGATAGATTATAAGGGAAATTCTATCCTGCACTTACCAGTGCTAGTCCTTAGACCGGGTACCGCATTCATTTTGTCCATGACGGAGCCAGGTCCATAGCAGGCATTCAAGTCCAACTCTCGTACCACGTGCGCCATCTTGACGTTGTGTGTGGATAGCCAGCTTTTTTTTTTTTTTTTTTTTTGCGCTGGGCAATTAATTTTTTTTTCGCTTGGTGTCTCTCGTTAAAATACAAGTGCTAACCACTGTCCACCCAGCTGGTATAGCAATTAATAATATCGTAAATTTTAAGGGCTGCTTAGGACTCCAGGGTCTCAGACGCTTCTGGACCCTGAAAAAAATTAAAACAAGAATAAATGATAAAAGAGCTAGCTTGGTACTTTTGCTCTAAGCTTTTAAGCGACAGCTTGGAAAATGGTGGGGGTTGCTTTAATTATATTGATGACGACAACCACGAGCAAAACTAAATAGAAGGCTACGAAGAGGGAAAAAAAGTATAGTATGGTATATGGGATGGGACGGGATGGAATGGAATGGAATGAAATGAAGAGAATTGAAACAATGTGTCAAGAAAATCAGGATAAAACGCTAGAAATATGATTGACAAAGGGTGCGGTCTTGCAAGTCTTGGCTGAAATGCTTGCTTATAAGGGATGTATGGGGATGTATGGGATGGCCCAAGATAGTTCGCAGATAAACCAAGAGCCGTTTCCGTTTTCCTATAAGCACCCGCAGCACAGGTGATGACATCGTCCCGCAGGGAACGCTCGTTACCAGTCGATCACCCGGTGGTTATCTGATAAGAGTTGAGTAGACGAATAAGATCGTCGGAAGACCACTATAGGAGGCGCCACTATACGCTTGTCGCAGACCTAAATCCTGTCTAAGCGATTATCGTCGACTTGGGTGGCCGCCCTCGTGGGATAGAGCGGACCAGAACCATGGGACGTGAGCAGTTTTCCTCATGTCCTCATGTTATACAACCGTTCTTTGAGACGGAAGCTGTCGAAACGACGAAACTAGAGGGGGGTCAGACCATCCCTTGCAAAGTTTTAGACTGGTAAGTGTGTGGCAGACTTATCGTCGTAGACCACGCCATGTCCAATCCGCTAACGACTTCCAAGGTTAGGACCCATCTATCTCGAGTATCGACACTATTGACATCTTGTCGATCACGCCTCCAGATCGCCAAATGGGGAATGCCTGCCGGTCACGCAGATCAATGGGAACATGGACACCTCCCGGCCTCTCGATTTGAAGCTGGCGAGAGTCGTCGGGATCGTTCATGTGCTCCTGTTCGTAGGTTTGCTGGGCTTGCTGGGTTTCGTGGAGTGGAACAAAAGCTTGGAAAAGTCGAATCTCATCCCATAAGATCCCATGGGATCTCCGTATGTATGCGATAAGAGACAGCTCTGGAGCTCTGACCCCAGCAGCTTACCTCCATAGCATCTAATACCTAGTAGCACACAAGCGCGGGGTGACAAGCAGACAAGGTCAGACTTGCGTTTCTTGAAACGTCGAACGCGTAATGTTTGGTAGCGAATGAATTCGAGACCAACAGAAGCCACTTTTTTTCTCCGTAGGAATCTTTGGTGCGCTATTGATCAACAAATCAACTTACCTCAGTGATAGAAGAGTGGTAGAAAAATTGCGCAATTGGTGTTGCGAAAGCATTCGACGGGAATACTACATATGTAGTAGACAGGTCCAATGACATAGCAGACATTGTAGGGACTTGTAGGGACGGATCCGCCGCATTACATACTTGCGCAGTTTACAGAAGTACCTAGTATGCGTAGTATGCGTAGTATGCGCAGTATATGCACTTGACTACTTGACGCTTGAGTACTGCTGCGTGCGAATTGATGCAACGTAAACTCCGATTTGGGAGACATGCTGGAGCCTCGGTGATGCAATGAAAGCTAGGTACGCTGAATCAAGACTCGGTAGATATCTTAGGGTATGCCGTGCAGACAGGCAACAGGCAGAGTACTTTTGCTATCTTTGAGAGCATCGAAGTTGGAATCGTCCGAACTCTCTCTATGCATGTATGTAAGTTGTTAGTCAGAAAGAGTAGAGACAATTGGGTAGTATAAGATAGTATCAAAATACTCGCAACGATGAGATAACATGCGATGCCTACTAGGTATGAAGGTGCAGATTCAAGGTTTTGAAAACATACAAAAGTTTAACCAGCAATTAATAATAGAGCCTGGAGTGGGTTTCATGCTTCCCTCCACTTATTACTGAAGTCTGGTCTTGCGCGGAATGAGAAACCTTGAAATGCCCTTAACCATATTACTGGTGCTGTCTACGATAACTCTTATCAGCAACCCCCGTAGGGGGGGTGCTGCGCATTGATTAGCGAAACGGGCAAGATTAGCGAAATTCTCCGAAGTACTTATAAATGGGTGGGTTTTACATATAAAATCAAGGTATACTGGCATAAATACATACTCTTTTAAGTAGATATAGCCTTTGTTTTTAAGAATATATATGATTATAAGCGATAAGTTAAAGGGTTTAGGGTAATTTTCGGCTGGTTTCGCTAGTCTTGCCCGTTTCGCTAATCAATGCGCAGCACCCCCCCTACGGGGGGTGCGGTCGAGAGTTATTGTAGACAGCACCAGTAGTACCTACCTAGTAGGGAGGTAGTATGTACCGTTGTAACTAAGGTCCTAAGGTCCTACCTAGCTAGTAGTACCTAGTACCTAGGTACCTAAAGTACATACACTACCTAGTACCTACTAGGTAGGTAGGTACGTACACAAGTTCTAGGAATTGCCAGGACTGCCAAGACTCAAGGACCAAACCTTTCAAGTCCTGATTATATAATCAAGCGCACATGATTTTCAAGCTCGGGAAGGACCCGAGTCCTAGATTCCCTCTCTCAGAAAGCTTGAACCACTCTGCCACCTTTGTGGACACGGTGTGCACAGCCATTTCCATTTTAACCATTTTGACTCGCCGCCACACATAGCCCTAACTAGCCACGCAGATTCACGCAGCCACTAAAAGGACTAAAAGACTAAAAAGAGCCACAAGAGAGCCACAATCAGGGGTTAGGACAGGACCTCGGACCTTTGATCCCGCAAATTGATCTAAGCTTCAAAGTTCCCAGACCAAAATTCCTAAAATGACTTTTATCCCGACAAACCCCATGGCCGCCCACGCAAATCCACACCAATCCACACCAATCCATGTCATCCATGTCAGCAAAAGTCATGCTCCCAGCCCTACAAGGCGACGGATCTTCTCACGACATCATAAGCCACAACGGCACAGCATCCGTTGTTTATTTTCTGAGTCTCCGGGTCTGTTCTACCACAGCATTACCACTGCTGTATCATTGGGTCATCTTTGGTCACCTTTGGTCACCTTTGGTCACTTTTGGTAACCCAAACCTTGGAACGGGAGATTTCCAAGATTGTCGGTATGGTATGCTGTAAAAGATCAATCAAACAGCTATTTCCATATCCATCACCATACCCATACCCATATCCATATCCATATCCATCTGCTGCAATTGCGACATGGCGCGTTGGCTGAGTACAATGGCTACATATTTACTAGGCGAGTTACTACTACTACCTACCTAGTACTCCATCTGTCCATCCATGATGCTTGCTCGAAAGCTCCTTGATGGCGCTCCATGGCGCTCCATGGCGGGTCCGAAAGCACAGCACGACAGAGTAGAGCAAATTGGGAAGGATAGCGCATATCACAAAACATGCAAACCGCTCACAGGTGAATCCCCAGTAAGATGTGCTACTGTGATGCTAATGTCCCCATCATCCCCATCGTCCCCATCGTATCCATCATCCATCCATCCCATCATCTCGACTTTCTCCTTCGGGTTCTCTCCGCTCAGCTAGATAAGGTGTGTCCGAAATCAGAAAATACTGCTATGGATGCGAAAGCAACTATACGTCCAAAAGCGAAGTGGTAATCTCGCAAAGGCGCAAGTCGCATCAGGTCGCAGAGGCGACCATGCAGTCGAGCTTGGGGAAAAGTCGAGAGAATCGAGAAAATCGAGTAGCGTTGAGCTTTAGCTCTATCCCTTTGCAGACGTCTATTTTCCTGCTGCGCTTCTGATTGGGTAACGCCCGAGTCCTGCAGTCAGCGAGCAATTCCCACTCAGCTGGCTTTTGCATATGCTCGCACAAGGCGTAATTTGGGGTCCTTTCTGCCTTGTTGCCTGCGTACTTCACCGAGTCGGATTTTGGACCCCAACTCCATCGCTTGCGCTCTTATGCAGCCCTGTGAGCCGCGAACGGTAAGTTAAACGCACTGCCGATAGTAATTACAAGGGCATGCTGGAGGGAGCCTGTCCAGTGGTCACCAATGGCTGGATCTGCTCTTATTAGTCTGCGCTCGTTACCGCTGGTCCTCCTGGTCCTAGGGTACAAGTACACCTGCACCTGCATCAATGCTAAAAAGTCCTACATCGTCATATTCAGGGTAGTAGATTATTTTCTAGATCTTTCAAAATAAAGGCATGGATCGGTGGCGATCCACTGGTGCCCCGACCTCTCTCATTTCCTTCCAGTGTTAGTAGTTCTATAATTCCTGTCCAAACTTCTCTTACCGCAATGAACTCCAAGAAGAGCTTCGCCACTACCGAGCCGGCCTCTGATGATGCTGGTTCTCTATTTGACATAGACCCGCCGGTCGGGCGGCGCGTGGAGGATCCTCAGGCTTCTACCTCTATCCACCCAAGACGGCGGTCACAATCCAGTCTACGGACCGAATCCAACCCACAGTCACCCTCACCCTGCGCGTGAGTAGCTAGCATTATGATTTTACCATAGTTCTGGGCATACTAACTTTCCAAGGACACAAGAGGTTCCCGGGGAGGATTGTGCGCTGCAGAGATTCATAGTATGGGCCGCTGTTAAACGAAACAAGTCTACTCGAATGGTACCCAACGATCGCCTAAGATGTCCTCTTGTCTTATGTGGGGAGCGATTCGACGACCATGAGTCCATGCTCAGGCACCTGATCAAGTGTCAGCATCTCAAGACCGGCGAATATCTGTGTTATGATTGCATGAAAGTTGAAAGATTCAACGACGAAAAACGCCGGAGCTGTCTAGGGCATCCAACTAAGCGAAAGCGGATCATGAACTTGGCGAGGAACTTCTTCTCGACTATCGGCAATAGATCACGAAGAAGCGTATCTCAATCTAACTTTCAGGACGACGTTGCTATGCCTCCACCCAGTTACGATTCCCTCGTAATCGACCTTGAAGAGATCAGTCAACAGCAACAGCAACAACGAGAACAACGAGAACAACAGCAACAACAGGATCAAGATCAACAACTAGAACAATCCCTGCCTCGACCACAGATCGAGTTAAATGGAAACGAGATACACGAGTTAGATTCGATGCAAATGTCACAACTTGACTCCGTCAATTACGATACGCAGGATGCGGATATCCCCATGACTTCAGATCAACATGATGCTACATTAGAATTTGTGGCACCTCAACAAATCAACACGTTCTCACAACACGCATGGCCCGTGACACGAAATACTGACGAAGACGAGTCTATGCCCCCGCCCAATCTGATACCCTCGAACTCGGGTAGCCGTCGGCCTTCTCTAGCTTTAGATACTCACATAGATCGTTACAGGAGCGCTCCCCGTTCGAAGCACCTCTCTCCAAGCTCGTCGCTTCGATCAACCGGAAGTTTGAAGAATATATCGCCGATTACCCCGTGGAGCACAAGTTCCGGTGGTTCTGGGGCTTGGACGATGTGCTCTGGTATAGATACTGCGATGACATCGCCAATAACCCCCTTAAGCACCGACCTTCCCCCATTTGATGTATCAGCATTATCAAAAGCTACTTCCAAGTCACCGGTAGATGACTGCGACTACATGATCGGCAACATGTCTGAACTACCGGGCGATGACTCGCTGTCCATACCACGTGGCCTATCCGATCCAATGTTCTTTTCTTTTGACCCCAAGGACAACTACTCCTGGATTCCATCTGTCAACACAGAGATATCCCTCGCTACATCAGTGAATATGATGTTTACGGATTCTAACCCCAAGCCTTCAGATATGTCATCTGGATTCGTCGAGTCTTCGAGCCGTGGACCCGATACTAGGGCGCTTGTACAGTCATCATGGGATGCTTTGGAAGAACATGTCTTGTCTTCTATATCGAAGTTATCACATATCGAAGGAAATCCATTGGTTGATCGACTCCGGACACAGTCGCCAAAAGCGATCGCACTAGGTGGCCTTTCAAGTCTACGCAATGTGCTTCAAGGCAACAATCTCACGGACCCGCTCCAATACGTCTACTTCGTTCACTTGATCTACGCTTTCTCTCTTGTAATCCACGAAAACGAATTGGCGACTCGCAGTGATATGCTATATCGACAAGCACTTGCCTACCGACGCTTCATCAACCCATCTCAGGTTGAATACTACACACAGATTGCAACAACTATCTGGCAGCCAAGTTCAGGTGGCCAAACCAGTGGGAAGGGCAAAGAGCGTGAGCACGACTCGAGTTCGAGGATTAACATAGAGACCGACCCCCTTGTAGCAGTTGGACAGAACTTTCTTGACGGTAAGTTCGGCTCCTGGGTTTCTCATACACAATAGCGCTAATAACCATAGACATCGAACACTCCGTCATAAGCAGTAACTCAGAGAGACCCATAGAAGTTAATTCATCCGAATTGTGGTCAACACACCTGATCGATTTGCCGCTAGAATCATCTCGCGATAGCCCTTTCATAATCACAGCCGACTATATTATTCAGTGTTTGGAAGTCAGGTTCTCTGACTCTAAGACGTTACCATCGAAACTCAAGGAGATCGGACAAAAGGTTCGTGCTGGCCGCATTACTTCTATCCGCAAGCTCGAACTCGCAATATTGCAAGCTGGCAAAGTAAGTTACCGAGTCTTTTATTATAACTACAACACGCAAGTTATAATTGTCTCTCAATACAGGGCCCAGTTTTATTCGAAGCGATTGCTGACATTTACATGATAGAACTCTTTGGAATCGTCTGAAATTTTCAACAAATTCATTCCTCAGGTTAGGGGACTCTGCAATCCGATTTACTCGGAACAGGGGTATTCCACGAGGGCGAGGTATCAGGTTCTAGCAGTATCGCTTGTAGAAACCCTAATGCAGAGCATTGCGACCGATTCACAAAACTCCCAAGAGTCTGGATCGTTTCCATATGGCGATTTTCTCGAGATTCTTCACGAAACTTTCGATACGAGCAATGATGACTTCCTTGTCCCCTTAGGCTCAGTCGCCTCAAGCCAGGCGGATCTTTCAACAAGCCGCAGCTTTACCTCAGTGGTTGATCCCACTCATCTCCAGGGTGTTAATACTCGACCACCGACCACCACATCGACATCCTTCCCTTCTACCGAATCGCATGCCAGCACACCCAACAGCTCCTTCGCCGCCTCGCCTAACCTTACGCTACCGATTATGATAGGAGCCCCGCCGAAGTCTTCAACGTCAGGTCGAGCTGGAGCGAGCCCCGGATCGATGTCTTCTACAATGCCTAGGGTGGAAGCGAACGACTGTTGTGAAATCTGCGGCTATCGCCCTAAAGGAGACCCGCAGTGGTTTAAAGGAAGCATGGCAAAGCACAAAAAGATGCAACATTCGACAGGGCCGCCGGTCATCTACAAGTGTCCCTATCCTGGCTGCAACAGCCAGTACAAGAATCGCCAGGACAATCTGCGTCAACACCAGATAGAGAAGAACCACTGGGTCGGGGACGAAGCGCCGAGGAGGCCTAGCAAAAGGGCAAAAACATCGCCAAGCTAGATATATTAACAGCATAGGAAAGGAAGGGAAGGGGGGGATATGTGATATGGAAAAAAGGCATGAATACGCACGATGTGGAATTTTGCATTAGCTAGGTGTTTGGCTCTGATATTCTAGGCGGCGGTCGTCTGCTACTTCACTTCTCTACAAAGGCCTTCATTGCCTCTCTACGCTTCTAATAACTTGGATAGGAGTTTAGGACGGGAGACTAGAGATACCACCAAGTTCATAGTAGAGATAGAATTAGGCTGGAGAACGCCTTTTAGTAACTTATATAACTACAGCTAGTCTGGATATATACACGACTCCTCAATCTTCTTACTCTACACTGCTTTGCTTCATCGTCTTGTGATAGTTTGACGCATTTCGGGAGATATCGTTTGCACCGTCGTCTATGTGATCTTCGTTCGCGGAGGCTAACTCAGCACTTCCGTGGGATATTGCATATAAGTCGGAATAGCTTCCGAACAGGAGTGGGATAGACGAAGACCCCAGCCATCCCCGTTTGGATAGGAGGCGGGAGGAATCTGCGGATCGGGGGGGGACAGGGGCGGGGCAGGGCAGAGCATAATTTGCTGTCCATTACATGGTCAACCACTCACAGTTGCTATACCTGCACAACCAGGGCTGAGAACCCTGCCTGCCCCCTGCCCGACGCTATTGGGAGGTATTCGGACAACGCCGTGGGAGGTCGCATGCGACCCCAGGGACGGACTGACCCATCCTATTCGAAGATCATAGAATCAGAGAAAGGAAGGAGGGAAAGATGGAAAGCGAAGGTAGGTAGCATAAGAAAAAGTTGCCGGATCCTCCAGGAAGCGTGGTTCCGCGTACGTAAGCCCCTGCCTGAACCATACACAGATGAATAGGTAGGTGTATATCCACGTACTATGCGTGCTATGTGTTATGTCCGCAGTGTATGTATGGATGTATGTACGTATGTCGTGTCGTGCCCTGATGCTCGTTCTTCCCCCCACCATTAACAGAGTGAGGGTAACCCTAAGTTAATATATCTCCGGTCAGCCTTACGGAAGCATGGATTCCTGAAGGAGCGGCGCGATGCTACCCTCGCCCGCGCTAGCGACGTAGGTAATCTGATCTGATCGGGAGGGCCAGCCCTACACCTCGCGAGGTCATTGGTAAAAAGAAGGAAAAAAAAAGTTCGGTTTGGCTAATTGATGACGGCTTTGGAAATAACTTGGATGAAGACCCGGTTAGCTGTGTAGACGTGGGCTAAAGTAGGCTTGGGTCCGGCCGTGCCGCGGTGAAGGCCCGAGGGAGAAATGGGGGTTGGGTGTCCGTTGGAAAGGGGGATGGAGGCGGAGGCCTGCTGTTGGGGGATAGGTGAGTTTCATGTCCGGGGACGATTGTTCTAGTTTACCTTCTATATGGCTCTTTGGATATTGGGGGTCAAATTTGAATCATTTTCCTTGGTGCCGTTCTGCTTTATCTTTGGGTCGCTGGTTATGCAGCCGGGGTGTCGTGGATTCAGCTTAGAATATGTTGTGGAGTTGCTAAGTGGCTGATTGTTACGACTGGCTTAACTGGATGGCTGGTTGGTCAGTTCATTTGCATTGAAATTTCTGCAGTGATTATAGGCTATGATTTAAATTGCAACTAAGGGATCTCTTGAGAGAGTACTCAATGTGAAGAACTCGCAGCAGAGACCATGCTCTCACATTTGGGTATATGTCCATTGAACGCCGCCGAAACCTCAGATTCTCAAATGCTCTGCCTGTTCATGTTCTTATCTGTGGTAGAGAAAGCTTGTCCTCTACTTATCACTCATTTCCTGTGACCGTACCGACTATGTAGCTGTCATGATCCTGGAAGGTGTTTTTTTCAAAGCCACTCAATGACACTGCCTTGCCAAATGTATGGATCGGGATGGACCCGAACGATGGGGTCTGCAGCAGCTCGTTAGTTACCAAAATACTCAAAGGGGTTTGCTGTTTTCATGACTTACTTCTAAACCCAACTTTGTAGGCGTACCCGAGGTCAATGACCCAGTGTTCCCAGCGAATCAAGCCAGGCCTCAAGGCATGTCTGAATTCGAAGTAATTAAACTAGCAATTTGTCAGTAACGGTATGACGGCTGATTTGGATAAAGGATCCTACCTTCTCTAGTAGTTTCTCGTAGTCCTCCAACTCGTAAGACCATAGATTGCGGGTGTTGACGTTGGATATCTTGAACATGATCTGTAGGCGGACGAGAGAATGTTTCTCGGACCAGGCATTGATCACATCCTGTAGGACCTCTAGCCAAACCTTTCCGCTCCGGACATATGCATTCTCACCGAGCGGGATCTTGATCTGCACGAACCGGAGGTTCTGTAAGGTACGCTTGCCAATGAAGTTGAGTAAGGAGAGGGGTGAAGGGTCGCCCATGACCCAGGGCGGGATGCGGTCAATGATGAAGGGCTGAAGGTAGAGTAGGCTTAAGGCTTCTCGTGTGATCTGCTTGCAGAGAAGAAGGATAGTAGGAGTCCTAAGGAAGGGAGAATGAGAGTGTTTAGAGTTGGTAGATCGAGATCGAGTGGCTTTCTCCCTCTGATCGTAATAAGAGTCGTAGAGGCGTCGACATGAGGGATAGTCAATGGCGTATGAATAGATAATATTACGTATCTCAGGAGGGAAGCTTGTAAGGAAGGTGTGAGGTTGGTGAAAGCGGTGAAAGTTTCGGCGTGGCTCCGGATCTATTGCGGGGCTGCTGAAGTTGAGAGGCGGAAGGGAAGCCAAGGCCGAAACTCGATCGGCCTCTGAAATGTGGAGTATCACGGATCTCGGAGATGGCAACTCAGCAATAAATTTGGCCCGAGCAACTGGATCTTTGGATGCCTTCAGTACTTTGTGGCGGCCTCGATGTTGAATGGTCCTCCATTCATCAAGCTTCTTGCGGCTGTCGTCCTTAGCCATAGTGTTTGAGGTGTTAAAGAGCCCGAAGGCCGGCGTCAGTTACAATAATGACGATGCTATCACGAATGTCTCAATGAAAACCGGGATAACCTTGAAAGTAGCCAGGTTCCTGGCCATCAATGATCGCGATGACTAGCGACATCACACGATCCGTGCCTAGCCTGGCGGAGACGGCATGTGGGTATCTCCCAAGTTGTTACTAGGTAGTAGGTAGTGACTATTGAGTTACCTCCGAAATCGAAAGCTGAGAACCAATTAGTAGTGCGGGTTAAAACCGAGTAATACTAGGTAGGACCTTGGTAGGACTAAGGACCTAAGGTAGGCTGGCTGGTAACTTGCAAAAAGAAAACCGGAAGGCTTCCAGGTTGCCAGCCTCACTTCAATCAGCCACTGAGATACGTATCGTATCGTATCGTATTGTATTGTACAACACCTGGCAGACAGCGTGCAGTGTGCGCTCGGTGCGGTGTGCGCTTGGGCAGTTTAACTTTACCTTAGTACCCGTACCCAAGACTCAAGTACTTCCTGTGTAATGTTTATGCGTTCAATGTTTGAGGTGCACATGTGCCCAAGCTGAGCTTAACCTATTGGACATATCGTGAATGTAGGTTTGGAAAATGTAGGCACTACAAAATATGCAGGTATTATTTCAGCTCGGACCTGTAGATAAATCCTTAAATCTTTGGGCGGTAAACCATCGCACCTACCGTATGAATGTACATATAAACGCGTACTTGCCCAAAAGATAAACTTTCGATCTAATCTACCCAGTAATATTAAGATCTGTAAGTTCAAGGCTACTGCCATTAATAATAGTTTTTCAACGTTTTTAAGGTTCTAACCTTAAACCTTGGAAGTTGCTATCAATACCTATCTTGTAAGGCTGAGGATCACCAAAACATTCACCGGTTCATCGGTTCATCGACCAAAAAAAAAGGCGGGAAAGTTAAAGAGCGAAATAGGAGCTGGGATAGTTGCTTTTTCTTAAAATTGTTACTGCCTAAATTTTTTTTTCATGTAGCGTGCGGGTATGCACAGGACAGATGTGTGGACATGATTAGGCACGTTCGCAGCAATGTCGACAAGTCGTTTCTGACCACTTACCTGCGCGTGCTCGATCGTCAGTGGTCAATGTCTACCGTACACATCCTGAAATATAGTACGTACCTACTAACTACCTACATGCTGTAATGCGCGTCTCTTCACGTTACACTTAGACTGCAAGTGGGCTAACTGTCGAGTTGAACCAATGGCGTCGGTACGTACGGACTCCATGAATTGATGTACGTGTATGTATGTACATAGCAAACAGCAAGTCGGTATGCTCTTCAAGAGGAGACACGAAACACACTAGCTGGGGACTTAGGTCGTTGGGAATCTCCAGAATCTACTATGTAGGAACACGTTACTGCAGAAAAAAAGAAAGAGAAGATTTTTATTAAGAGACTTTATTCCAGGCATATAATATCTGATAATGATGATGGTGATGATGGCGATGATGATAGAAATAGCTGCTTACTCATTGAGAAGGTTATTTTTACTACATTGATCTTAATATGTAGGAAACAAGTATGGATGTTGCATTGCGTAGGTACACAGTACCTCCCTAGGAGGTATTTATTTGTCTTACTTAAGTTGGGTGTAGGTCTTGTACATCAGAAAATTGAAACAAACCTTAGAACTTGAGCTTCTCTTATTGGTGCTTGGTGCAGTGGTGCGGTCTAGCACTGGCGTTCATTAATACACTAGAAGGGAAAACTCACTATTAACCTGCAGTATTGGCAGTCCCTATGTACTTGACCTACTTAGGTAGGTGCTAGACCGCAATAGCTCAATCGACTCGCACCTGCTGGTACTGGGTACAAACGACGAGCGTACAGCGTAAAACTGTACCCGCTGTTTAAAAATACCTGCCAGTGATGTCCAGGTCTGGTGTTGGGTCAGATCCTTACGTGTACACTCATCATGTATTTTAAGGTACAAGCGATGACTGTTTTCTGCCAGCTCCAGCTACACTACACTAAATGAACAAGTTGGATGAACAAGTTGTCATTACATTCAAGTTGCCCAGTGCTGGAGTACATATTACATACATAGTAGTCATATCGGGGCCTCGGTCCTGGGTCAAATGTGTGCAGGTGCGCTACAAAGTTGTGCTGTCTTTCTTGGCGAAGGCAGTTGCATTTCGTTGCATTTCTCACCCTCCCCCCCGACGAAAAACCCCTCCGTCGTTTCCTCGATTTCTTTTTTCCTGCCTTAAGACTCAACACACTTAACTCGGTTCAGCTTAGTGCATTTCTACTTTACGAGAAAAGGTAGATCGATCTTTTCGCACACTCCGTCACACCAGACTTGAATGTTCCTAGTCTTCCCGCTTCCACCGTCCACCGTCCACCGTCCTTCCCACCAACTTTTTTCCCACACACACACCACGCACACAAGCACACAAGGCACACGCACACACGCACACATTACAGACCGCGCGCGCTTTGGCTGTTCTGGATGTTCTGGATGTTCTGGCTGTTGAGACCCGAAATCCACATCCAATCCACACACACATCGGTTTCTCTTCAACCACACCCTCGTCCGTTCCATCTGGTTTCCCACCTTGCCTACCCTAGTTTCCCTTGTTCCCTTGTTTAAGCACCTTTAAGCACCTTTAAGCAGCCTCTAAGCAACCCTTTAGCAACCCTTTAGCACTTTTTAAGCCCTGTCGAGCCTGGTGAGCCTGATTATTAATGTTAAAAGTGTCGTGATATTTTCACACCCGCCACATTTTTATCTCCCCTACATCATCTTAACGACCTTACATATTGTATCTGCCATTACCGGCCAGGGTTGACGGGTTGACATCACATCGTGCCCATCCTAGCTTCTAGCTTGCTAGTGCTAGGCTCACTGTCGTTGTATTCTGGGTCGCCTCTGACAATCTTCCTTTCGCCTTTTGGTCATTTTAGTCGATAGCATTTGTAGTCGTTTGTTTCCCGACCTCCGCCTCCCGTATTTCCTTTCCTTTCCTTTCCTCCGTCATGTCCGCCTTGGGCCAGGCCGGGTCCAGTTCCCATACCCATCCGGGCCTGACCTTTACTCAGGTCCCTGGAATTAGACGCGGATATCCACCTTCACATTCGTCTACGCCTCCAAAACCTTCTCCGACGCCCCAGCAACATCAGTCTCCATACCAAGCAGCTCAGTATACTCCCCAGCAACCACCGCAGGCCGCATATCCGCAGCATCTCTTCCAGAGCACTACTCCGTCTCCAGTACCAAACGTCGCCAGCATACCGACCCTGCCGAACCTACCGAATGGCAACTCGAGGCATACCCCGTCCCAGGCTGCTCAGCATGCCCAAGCTGCTACGCAAGCCGTTCGCCAGGTCCAGCAGCATCAGCAGCATCAGCATCAGCAGCAACACCAGCACCCGCATCAACACCCGCATCAGCTTCCTCAGCACCAGCGCGGAAACCAGCAGCGCCAAATGCAGCCTCAACCGGGTACTTCACCCTCGATGGCATATCTGCAACAAGCTATGAACCAGTCCGTCCAATCCGTCCAGCATGTCCCTCAACCGGTGCCCCAGCCAGTACAAATTCCGCATACGCAATCGATATCTCAACAAGTTCAACCTGTCCAGTCGCAGACGATCCAACAGGTTCCACCGCCACAACCTGTTCAGCCAAACGACAGTAACCTGATATCTCCCAATCCTCCTCACCATCAGCCTCATCCGCAAGCTCACCCGCAGGCCCACCAGCAGGTACACCAACAACCACACCCGCAAACGCTTCCTCAAGTTCATCAGCAGCCTCCACAGCCATTACAGCCCCAGCCGACCCCCCAACCGCAGAACCAGCAGCCACCGCCAGCCCCTCGACCCGAACAAAACGTACCGCCGCCGGAATCGCATCATGATGATATGGACTTGGATAGCCAGGCAGATTCTGGAGAAGGGGATAGTCATATTTCACCTAAGCTCATCGAGGGCACCCCTTTCGTCCCGCGGACGCCAATGGGCGCGATGATGTCCGCTCCTCCTGAGGGAGGTAGTTTCGCTACTTTGGAAGCTGTCCATAAGCACGTACTAGCGTATTGTACGTCGGTAGGATATGCCGTAGTGATTGGGCGATCGAAGAAGACCGTACCCGGGCTCAAGAAGGTCCTTTTCGTCTGTGATCGCGCTGGGAAACCTCCGAGCCGGGTTAGTCCTGAGCATAGAAAACGAAAAACGTCCTCCCGTAAATGTAACTGCCAATTCGGATTCTTCGCTATCGAACAGAGAACTCAGTGGACTATTCGTTATCGGCCGGATCAATCTCATCTTCATCATAACCATGGCCCTAGCGAGAGCCCACTCCTGCATCCTGCTGCAAGGAAATTAGACAGTGAGATGGTGGCTGCTGTCAAAAACCTCAAAGAGTCAGGTAAGTTTAGTTCGAAAGCTGTAACAGGACATATCATATTGACGCTTATAGGTATTGGCGTCACCCAAACATTGGAAATATTGCAACAGCAAAACCCACATGTACCTCTACTCCCAAGGGATATCTACAATGCGCGTGCTGCTATTAACAGGAATCCGCAGAAGGTCGAGGCAGGTATCGCTGAACAGCGACCAGCGATATATAGCAAACCTCCCATATCTGCCGAGGAACGCATACGATCAGACCTTCGGAGGGAGCTTGCCCGAACTAAGGAAGAACTGACTAAGGTTAAGGATGAAAGTAAAAAAGAGCTAGACGAGCTGAAGGAGAAATTACGCGAAAAAGATAAAATTATTGAAAAGTTCGAGATGTTTATCGACATATGCAACCAACGGGTGATGGTCCAGAGGGAGAGGCTCAACGACACTGGCGAGAGCAATGGCGGTGCAAATGGTCCGAGCAATTAAAGGGGTCTATGGGATGCATCATTAAAAGGGTTTCCAAAAAAACGAGATATGCGAGGACCGGGTCCGGTTTATTCAAAGGAAGCATAGGCGTCTCTAGGGCTACGACTGGGACTGAGGCATACAGCGGGGTCTGGAGTTTTTATTTACAAGGTTGCGGTTTGCCCGCGAAGGGATCTTATGATATAGGAACGGAGAGGTTTTTGCTATTGGAAAACGGAAAAAAATATAGACTTTTTTTTGGAAGGGGGGGAGGGGTATCATATCTAACAGATTCAATGAAGCGAACTCATGGGCATTGCTATGATTGGGATTGGCCTCTATCATACGATGCATACTCCTCGAGCTTCGGAATCTATAGACGACGTTTTGAATGGGCCTTCTACGATTATAGAAAATGGAGCAACATCGCATACTTTTCCTGTCCGTATATGCTAGGAAATGCTATGATAGAAAAACGAGATTGTAAAGTTGCATGCAGCCATAGAGGTAGATAATATAAGGCTCGAATTGGGATGCTTAGTCTTGTGTGAAAGGTATGTTAGATATGTTAGAGACTTGAGATGAATAATTATTGGGTTGCTGTCGACGTATGTAGGTATTCTTGGAAGTAGTAGTCAAGGTTTCGGGCTTCGTATGTTTCATCCTATCGACATCATCCATAGGTATAAAATGAGACATTATCATGTATATAGATCTCTATTAAGATGATATATTCCGAAGCTAACTATTTTATTATAGCTAAGAGTGGAGTTCGTAGTTAACTGTTAAATACGTAATTCTTGTCTACAAAACTACTACAGTATTCAGCTTTCATAGTTTAGGAAAGGCAATTGTACGTAGGGATTAGGAGATTTTTAATTCTCGAATAGAGCCCTTTTCGCTACTTGGAGAATTCTGTTTCAACTTAGCTATTAACCTAGGCTATGTTAGCATACCTACAGTACTAGTATGTTACTAGGTATGTTAGCACACCTTTTCTAACAAAGACGTAGGCGGACATCGATCAAAATAACATGCATTTGAATGAAAATGAATGAAAATCACAAACATCTGGAAGCTGATCCTGGGCTTCTTAAGCTACTGGCAGGTAGCCCGGCGGTCGAATATTTCATTATCCATGTTCCCCCACGCCTAAGAGCGTACTAGAGAGGACTAAATCTTTAGGTCTACAGTTGTACGTCAATAGTGGGAAGCAGTTGAAGACGGTGATCCTACTATACCTCGAGGTCTGAAAAGGTGTTCTACTATGAGATACATTTGAGCATCTGATCATAACTTCATAGGCATTGAACACTGTCTTTCGCGGTTGGCTGGAGAGAATCATGTGAGACATCTTGTCTTTGTAGTATTAGTAATTAATGAAACAGGGGCTTCACCCTTCAAAGAGTTTCAGGCACGATGAGAAAATTATGGTCAATTTGATCGAAAGTCGGAACAATTATGTCAGGGGTTATGAGAACACATGTAGGTGAGCATAAGTGGATCACTTGTCGTGGCATTTCGTCAAGAGCCCCACATGGAATCAACATAATGGCCAATTAAAAAGCGTATTGATTAGATATGTAAATTGTATCCCCACATGTAATTCTGCATTAGCAGTCGCGACCCCGTTTGGTGTACTTCGCGTGAAATGTGAAATGTGAAATGAGTGGGTGAGTGGTGACTGGTAATAATATCCATAGTACTAACATTGAACCTTACAACTTACAACATCAAAAAAATTATCCCTTCTTTTTTGTACTTGTACACATCTCTACACATCGACGATACACATTACGAAACACGCCGTGGCAACGTTCCTTCACGGTTCTCACGCTCATTTTCGACTTTGTCCCTTTCGACTACGACCTATCTAATTTGTATCATACCCCTATAATCGCCATCAGGAACTCGCGTTTCTCCTGAGATCCGATACCCATTCCCTACCTACTCTTCCACCTTGGGAATTTTGAGAGATGCGACCAACCTTGTAGAACCCGATCAAGCCTTCAACTGTTACTGCCACGATGGAGGCCGTGGCTTCTCCCCTGGGCCTGCAAGGCCCCTCTGCGAATGGTATTTCGCCTGCGTCATTCATTACCATCGATCCGGCTTTGGTGGTAGACTATCTAGCTTCCGTGGTCACCATCGCTCTCGGAGCGACTCGGGAGGAGCTCGAGCGTCCCGACAACCTTCTCTCTAAGGAAAACCATGAGGATACCATACAGCGATGTAGCCGTTTCGCGACCGATGCCCAGGTTGCTCTGTATGTCCAGAAGGATGCCAAGCCTTCGGATGAGATCCCAGATGGCTCGGTTGATAATGGTATGCAAGTACTGGGACATATCATCGTCAAAGCATAGCTCCACTAACTCCTGTTTTCCAGTTCCTATGTCGTACACATACACAATCACGTCCGAAATATCTTCCTCGCCGACTACAATAGCTTACCTCGCCCTGCTCAAACGTCCTCAGGCGATCGACCCGTCATTGCCGCTAACCTCGCAAATCCAGATACAAACGCTACCTGGTACTGCCTCGCTTACTAGCCTTGTTAGTGAACAAGGTCCGACTGCTTCTCCCTTCGAGATACTTCACTCTATTCTTCACAATGCGCTGGCGCCATACTTTGATGCCAACACCAAGAGTTCGCAAGTTGCCAACGGAGCAAGAAACCGGACGGACGTGGACGCAAAGACAGGAATTCCTGTAACGAAGAAGCGCATGACGGAACTCGAATTAAGCTTGCTTCACCTGCAACAAAATGTTGAGATTCCCGAGCTGTCTCTTTCCTTTCATCCCGTCGTTCAGGGGGCTTTGGAAGATGCCGGTGCACGCAATATGCGGCCTAGTACCGATATGATACCCTCCAATCTTCTCTCAGACAGCACTTTCATGAATAATTTGCAATCGACTGTCAATAGTTGGATTAAATCAATACAGACCATCACAAAACTCACCAGAGACCCCGTTACTAGGACTGCGACGCAGGAGATTAACTTCTGGCTGTCTATGGAATCTGCGCTGGAGGGCATTGAAACTCAGCTGAGGAGTGAAGGAGTCACACTAACTTTGGAGATCCTGAAGCACGCGAAACGTTTCCAGGCGACCGTCAGTTTTACCGCTGATACGGGGCTGAAAGAGGCTATGGAAATGGTACAGAAGTACAATCAACTAATGCGAGATTTTCCCCTTGATGAACTACTTTCTGCGACCTCGTTGCCCAAGATTCAGGATGCTATTGGCCAGATTTTCAGCCATATGAACAAGAAGATGAGATTCAGCAATTACCCTATTGCGCGAACTTTACATCTGGTCGAAGCTATTTCGGCGGATCTTGAAGAGGTTATGCACCGCCTTCTCCCCGGTTCGGAATTGGTCGACCTTGATTATAAAGATTTCAAAAGCCTTATGACCACTGCTGATGAAATCTTCAAGTCTTGGGACGCCCAGATCAAAGATTTCACCAATATTGCCAGAGAGACGACGCGTAGAAGACAGGAAAGGTTCATTCCCATCAAAGTCATTCCTAAGCATAGTGAGCTTCAGGCTCGACTCAAGTACATTGATACCTTCCGAGACAACCACGAGCAGCTGCAGAGAACTATCGTCAATGTTCTCGGCCCGAAGTCAACTGCAAATGGCGTTAGCGAGGAAGCGACCGGCAACGGCGTTGCTCTCGTCGAGGAGATGGGCGATGTAGACGCTGTCGAGGAAGTACAGCAAGCTTGGGAAGCATTGAAGCATGTCGACCTGCTCGATGTTTCTCCCGAGGGCACTCAACGCTGGGTCAAAGCAGAGAACACTTATAATGAACGAACCTCTCGGGTAGAGAATTCGATTATCTCTAGACTACGTGATCGTCTTGCTACGGCAAAGAACGCGAACGAGATGTTCCGTGTTTTCTCCCAATTCAATGCCCTGTTCGTTCGGCCTAAGATTCGGGGTGCCATCGCCGAGTATCAGAACCAACTGATTGATAATGTGAAGCAAGCTATTTCAGGGCTTCACGAACGTTTCAAGCTGCAGTACGGCCACTCCGAAGCTCACGCAATGGCCCAACTTCACGACCTGCCTCCTGTCTCTGGCGCTATCATCTGGGTGCGCCAGATCGAGCGGCAACTCGACAACTATATGAAGAAAGTTGAGGATATCTTAGGTTCCGATTGGGCTCTTCATACCGAAGGCCAGAAACTACAGATAGAGAGCGAATTGTTCAGAAAGAAACTCAATACGCAAACTGTGTACAAAGCTTGGCTCGAGGATGTTCAACGTAAACAGATATCAATATCTGGCAGGCTTTTCAACATCAACAAAGTCAGAGCCGCCAACAATGCTCTTGATCTCTCAGTGAACTTCGATGCCCAGATAATCGCACTGTTCAAAGAGACTCGCAATCTCGGTTGGCAAAACTTCAACGTACCTCATGCGATCAATAACGTTGCAAAAGACGCTAAGCGAGTATATCCGTATGCCGTGAGTTTGATGGAAAGTGTGAGAACATTTGCGCAGACAACACGACAAATATCGGAACTGCCCGAGGTCTCAATTCTGCTAAGCGGCTATCAAAATGATGTTCATGTCCTGATCGCGAAGGGTGTACCCTTGAAGTGGGAGACATTTGTCAATACCTGGGAATCGTACCAGAAGCCGTCGCTTGCTAATGGCACTCTTGAGCACACGATGGCTCGTAACGGTGAGACCAAACATGTCTTATTCGTCCGAGATTTTGCTGCGGCTGCTTCTCTCCTTCAAGCGAAGACCGCGACCCTTGCGAATATTCACATGAACGTACAAAAGGCTTTGGCAGAATTGGCAACTTGCCCATACGAGGCGTCGGAGTTCGAGGCGCGCCTGCAAGCCATCCAGGCAGCTGTCGATCAATTGAATTTGGAGCAATATGTCAATCTTGGTTTCTGGGTGGAGAGGATGAACGAGCGAATTAAACTAACCCTGCTCACCCGCCTGCAACATGCCGTCTCGGCGTGGATTGAGGCATTCGAAGATGACACTCCGATTGATCGCATTGAAGCCAACCGACGAAAGCAGTTAGCTCCGACCGGAGAACCCCTCAAGTCCGATGCGCCACTGATGAAGCACTTGATCCACGAAATTACAATGAGAAATCAGGTCATTTACTTGGACCCGCCTCTGGAGTTTGCGAGAGCTAGCTGGTTCCTGCACTTGCACAACTGGATTGGCATTGTCTGCAACCTCCCGAAGATTAAGGCCTCTAGATACCAGATGAGCTTAACCTTAAGCACGGTTGTCCAAGAAGAAGCCCGTTTTAATGACCTCCCAAGTGACTGCACCGATATACTTGGTAGAGTCTACACATCGGTAGAGAAGAAGTTGCAAGGCATCGGTGAATATGTCGACAAGTGGTTGCAGTTCCAATCCCTTTGGGATCTACAATCTGAACAGGTGTATGAACTCCTTGGTGATGAGCTTTCAAAATGGCTACAGCTGTTACAAGAGATTCGAAAATCCCGTGCTACGTTCGACACTACCGAGGTCAGCCGCTCATTCGGACACATTACTATCGACTATGAACAAGTGCAGATGAAAGTCAACTCTAAATACGACCAGTGGCAGCAGGAGATCCTGATTAAATTTGCGAGTCGACTTGGTAGTCGTATGCGTGAAGTCAATGCCGAGATCGAAAAGGCCCGCAGAGACTTAGAGGGACAAAGCCTTGAAGCGAGTTCGACTGCAATGGCGGTCCAATTCATCACCATTGTCCAAAGTTGCAAGCGAAAGGTTAAGACGTGGGCCCCTGAAGTTGAGACCTTCCGCCAGGGTCAATCTACTCTCGTTCGAAACCGGTACAATTTCCCGAATGATTGGGTTGATGTTCAACAGGTTGATTCGACGTGGGAAGCTCTTAACGAACTTTTGAACAGAAAAGCTAAAGTTGTCCAAGATCAAACCGATGCTCTGAAGGCCAAGATCGTCGCAGAGGACAGAGTTGTGATTGAGAAGATCAATGAGATTGCTGTGCAATGGAACGACGAAAAGCCTGTTTCAGGGACGATTGCTCCTGACGTCGCATCTGCGACTCTCGCCTCTTTCGAGGCCAGGATCACTAAATTACAAGAAGAATTCGACATGGTGTCTAAAGCTAAGGAAGCCCTCGACCTTCCTGCTAGCCCGGAGTCTTCTCTCGGAACCATCCTAGAGGAAGTCCAGGACTTTAAGTCTGTTTGGGCCGCCCTGTCGACTATTTGGAAGAGCTTGAACGAACTACGGGAGACTTTGTGGGGAAGTGTTCAGCCCAGAAAGATCCGAAGTAGCATTGACGGCTTGATCAAGATGACGAAGGAAATGCCAAGTAGGATGCGACAATATGCTGCTTTTGAACATATCCAGAATATCCTCCGTCAACTCCTGAAAGTGAACAGTCTTTTAAGCGACTTGAAGTCAGAAGCCATCCGAGACCGACATTGGACTAAGATCTGGAAGGATATCAAGCCCGGGCGGCGATACTCGCCCGTTTCCATGACTCTGGGAGACGTCTGGGATCTTAACCTCGTCGCTACCGAGGTCATTGTCAGAGACATCATCACGCAAGCCCAAGGTGAGATGGCGCTGGAAGAGTTCTTGAAGCAAGTGAAAGAGACCTGGAACAACTATCAACTGGATCTGGTGCCATATCAGAACAAGTGTCGTCTTATCCGCGGCTGGGACGATCTTTTCGCGAAGTGCAGCGAGAACTTGAATTCGCTACAGGCAATGAAGCACTCGCCGTATTACAAAGAGTTCGAAGAGGAAGCCTCCTCTTGGGAAGACAAACTCAATCGTGTCCACGTATTATTCGACGTCTGGATTGATGTCCAGCGCCAATGGGTATACTTGGAAGGTGTCTTTACTGGAAATGCAGACATCAAGCATCTGTTGCCAATCGAGTCGTCCAGATTCCAGAACATCAACAGCGAGTTTATGACTGTGATGAAAAAGGTCTACAAACAGCCTATGGTGATGGATGTTCTGGGTATCACCGGGGTACAGAAGTCTCTAGAACGTCTTGCCGAGCTGCTCAACAAGATCCAGAAGGCCCTCGGTGAGTATCTCGAAAAAGAAAGAGTGTCATTCCCACGCTTCTATTTCGTTGGTGACGAGGACCTACTAGAAATGATTGGTAATAGTAACGATACATTGCGTATCGCCAAACACTTCAAGAAGATGTTTGCTGGTTTGACTGGTCTTGTAATGGACGACGAATCGATCATCTCAGGCTTTACTTCCAAGGAAGGAGAAATTGTGCGACTCAAGAAAGAAATCTCGCTAGCAAAGGTCCCTAAAATCAACGATTGGTTGGCTCTTCTCGAAAATGGTATGAAAGTCACCCTAGCCGAGCTTCTTGCCGAAGCTGTCGAAGTATACACTCCCTTATTCGAGTCGGGCGAGATTAATCAAAACACCTTAAACGAATTCATGAACGCCTTTCCCAGCCAGATCGTGGTCTTGGCTACCCAGGTGGCTTGGACTACAGCAGTAGAGCGATCACTGAACGAAGGTGGCAAGACATTACAATCTCTGTTTGAACGGGAAGTTCAGGTTCTCAGACTTCTCGCGGAGACTGTTCTCGGCGATCTGGAGGTGATACAGAGGAAAAAATGCGAAGCTCTCATCACGGAATGCGTCCACCAGCGAGACGTAATTGAGAAGCTAGTCAAGCTCAACGCTACCACCCCGACACATTACATGTGGCTGCTACAAATGCGATACGTCTATGTACCTGAGGGAGAATTCTTGGACCGTCTGCATATTAAGATGGCAAACGCGAAGCTTAACTACGGTTTCGAATACTTGGGTGTCCCCGATAGACTAGTCCGAACTCCTCTTACCGATCGCTGTTTCGGAACCCTCACGCAAGCTCTCTGCCAGCGACTCGGTGGTTCTCCTTACGGACCCGCAGGTACTGGAAAGACGGAATCAGTGAAAGCTCTTGGTGTCCAGCTGGGTCGTTTTACTCTTGTCTTCTGCTGTGACGACACTTTCGATTTCCAGGCCATGGGTCGTATTTTCCTCGGTATTTGCCAAGTCGGAGCTTGGGGTTGTTTTGACGAGTTCAATCGTTTGGAGGAAAGGATCCTGTCTGCCGTCTCTCAGCAGATTCAAAATATTCAACTTGGTCTAAAACAAGGTGCAGAGGATGACAAAGCCCAAATTGAATTAGTAGGCCGACAGCTTCATGTAAACGCCAATACGGGTATCTTCATTACGATGAACCCTGGTTATGCCGGCCGTTCTAACTTGCCCGACAATCTCAAGAAGCTGTTCCGTAGTGTTGCGATGTCGAAACCGGACAAGGAACTCATCGCCGAGGTCATGCTTTACTCTCAAGGTTTTAACCAAGCCAAACAGCTCTCCAAGCAGACGGTTCCGTTCTTCGACCAATGTTCCGCAAAACTATCCAAGCAGGCACATTACGATTTCGGTCTACGTGCGCTGAAGAGCGTGCTTGTTAGCTCCGGTGGCCTCAAACGTGCTCGACTGACAAACAGTGACGGCAACATTGGCTCGGAGGAAGTTGTAGAGCCTGAAATCATCGTACAAAGTGTTCGAGAGACCATCGCTCCAAAGCTGATTCGAAGCGATGTGGAGATCATGATGGCGATTGAGGGAGAATGCTTCCCAGGTGTTAAATACGTCCCTGCTAACTTGGTGGAACTTGAGGACGCCATTCGTCGTCTCGCAGCAGAAAGGCACCTTGTGGTCAATGACATCTGGATGACCAAGGTTCTTCAGCTCTACCAGATTCAAAAGATTCACCACGGTGTCATGATGGTGGGTAATTCAGGTTCCGGAAAATCTGCTGCATGGAGACTTCTCCTAGATGCCCTTCAAGAAGTGGAGAAAGTCGAAGGTGTTTCCCATGTCATCGACTCCAAAGTCATGTCAAAGGAGGCACTATACGGTAACTTGGACTCGACCACTCGAGAATGGACCGATGGTCTATTTACCAGCATATTGCGAAAGATTGTCGACAACCTCCGCGGAGAAGACTCTAAGCGTCACTGGATCGTATTTGACGGTGACGTCGATCCTGAATGGGTTGAAAACTTGAACAGTGTTCTGGATGACAACAAACTACTCACTCTCCCTAACGGTGAGCGTCTCAACCTGCCACCTAATGTCCGGATCATGTTCGAAGTTGAGACTTTGAAATATGCTACTCTAGCGACTGTCAGTCGATGTGGTATGGTGTGGTTTAGCGAAGACACTGTAACGCCAAGCATGATGGTCACGAACTACCTAGATGCTCTCAGAACCGTAGCATTCGAAGACTTAGATGAGGACACAGCTGCCGCCGGTCAAAGCCCCGCAAAGACTCTCCAGATCCAGAGCCAGGTTGCCGATCTGCTGCACACGTACTTGACACAGGAGGATTTCATCCTCACCGCCCTCAAGCAGGCTGAATCGTATAACCATATCATGGAGTTCACTGTAGCTCGCGTTCTGACGACCTTATTCTCTTTACTAAACAAGGCTGTCAGAGACATGATCGAATACAATGCCTCGCATGTCGATTTCCCTCTAGATCCGGAACAAATCGAAACATATGTTTCGAGGAAGTTATTGCTCGCCTTGGTGTGGGCATTAACGGGCGATTGCCCACTCAATGATCGAAAGGCATTCGGAGATAATGTCGGAGCTTTGGCAAGCTTCGGGTCACCGCCGCTCGACGGCACTAGCTCTCTCATCGACTTCGATGTTATACTCCCCAGAGCTGAATGGACCCCATGGCAAAACCAGGTCCCTACAATTGAGGTTAACACTCATTCTATCACGCAAACAGATGTCGTTATCCCCACGCTGGATACTGTTCGCCATGAAGATGTTCTATACTCATGGCTCGCCGAACATAAACCTCTTCTACTCTGTGGTCCTCCTGGATCTGGTAAAACAATGACGTTGTTTAGCGCACTACGAAAGTTGCCCAACATGGAGGTTGTCGGTCTCAATTTCTCTAGTGCGACGACACCGGACCTCCTCATCAAGACTTTTGAGCAATATTGTGAGTACAAGAAGACTCTTAATGGAGTTATGCTATCACCAACTCAGATTGGTCGATGGCTTGTAATCTTCTGCGACGAAATCAACTTGCCAGCGCCGGATAAATATAATACGCAACGAGCTATTTCATTCCTTCGTCAATTAGTAGAGCACAATGGCTTCTGGCGAACATCCGACAAATCTTGGGTTACACTCGATCGCATCCAATTTGTCGGTGCTTGCAACCCTCCGACTGATGCAGGCCGTACGCCAATGGGCGCCAGGTTCCTGAGACATGCACCGCTAATTATGGTCGACTATCCTGGCGAATTATCTCTACTTCAGATTTACGGTACTTTCAATTCCGCCGTACTCAAGATCATTCCGGCACTCCGCGGATACTCCGAGCCACTCACCCAGGCGATGGTCCGTTTCTACTTGGAATCACAACAACGGTTTACGCCTAAGATTCAACCTCATTATGTCTACAGTCCTCGTGAATTGACTAGATGGGTTCGCGGCGTGTATGAAGCCATTCGTCCACTAGAAACTCTCTCTGTTGAAGGGTTAATCCGTATCTGGGCACACGAAGCATTGCGACTTTTCCAGGATCGTCTAGTTGCAGAGGATGAGCGACAATGGACCGACGAAGCTGTCCGGCGAATTGCATTAGAATTCTTCCCTACGATTGACGAGAGCAAAGCGCTGGGTGGCCCTATCCTATTCTCCAACTGGCTTTCGAAGAATTACGTTCCCGTCGACCGAGAACAATTGCGAGACTTCGTCAAAGCTCGTCTTAAAACATTCTGCGAAGAGGAAGTGGATGTTCCACTCATTTTGTTCAATGATGTGCTCGAGCATGTCCTGCGTATCGATCGTGTCTTCAGACAACCGCAGGGACATTTGATCTTGATTGGTGTCAGTGGCAGTGGAAAGACGACACTCTCAAGATTTGTTGCCTGGATGAACGGTCTCAAAGTCTTCCAGATCAAGGTTCATGGAAAATATTCTGCTGAAGACTTCGATGAAGACCTCCGAGAGGTCCTACGCCGATGCGGTTGCAAGGGTGAAAAAATCTGCTTCATCATGGATGAGTCTAACGTACTTGACTCAGGTTTCTTGGAGCGTATGAACACACTTCTCGCCAACGCTGAAGTCCCTGGTCTCTTTGAAGGAGATGATTTTGCATCCCTGATGACAGCTTGTAAAGAAGGTGCACAACGGCAAGGATTGCTACTGGATTCCCAAGAAGAACTTTACAAATGGTTCACTCAGCAGATCGTCAAGAACTTGCATGTCGTGTTTACCATGAACCCACCTGAAGACGGTTTATCCTCCAAAGCTGCTACTAGTCCGG
The DNA here is from genome assembly GCA_022497145.1 of Rostrohypoxylon terebratum. Taxonomy (NCBI): domain Eukaryota; kingdom Fungi; phylum Ascomycota; class Sordariomycetes; order Xylariales; family Hypoxylaceae; genus Rostrohypoxylon; species Rostrohypoxylon terebratum. The sequence goes on from MU385858.1 coordinate 61,252, forward strand.
CCCTGTTCAATCGTTGTGTACTCAATTGGTTTGGCGATTGGTCCGACCAGGCGCTCTTCCAAGTTGCCAATGAGCTTACTCATACCATTGACCTTGACAAGCCCAACTTCGCGGCACCTGATACTATTCCTGTCGCGTATCGCGGTCTTAACCTACCCCCTTCTCACAGAGAAACAATTGTCAATTCCATGGTTTATATCCACTATTCCCTGCAACGCTTCAACGCCAAGCTCCAGAAGCAACAAGGCAAGGTCACTTTCCTCACACCACGTCATTTCCTCGATTTCGTTGCCCAGTATGTTAAGCTATACAACGAGAAGCGCGAAGATCTAGAGGAACAGCAGCGTCACTTGAATGTTGGACTTGACAAGTTAAGAGACACGGTCGAGAAAGTCCGTGATCTCAGGGCCAGTCTAGCCGAGAAGAAGACGCAGCTCGAGGCGAAAGACGCCGAGGCCAACGAGAAGCTGCAACGCATGGTTGCTGATCAGCGGGAAGCTGAACAGCGCAAGGGTGCTTCCCTAGAGATCCAGGCAGCGCTTGAGAAGCAGGAAGCGGAAGTAGCCTCTCGCAAGGAGGTTGTTTTGAACGATCTTGCAAGAGCCGAGCCTGCCGTTGAAGAGGCTAAAGCTAGTGTCAGCAACATTAAACGGCAGCACTTGACTGAAGTTAGGTCTATGGGTTCGCCACCGCAAGGTGTGCGGCTTGCGATGGAGTCGGTTTGCGCATTACTAGGCCACAAGATTGCAGACTGGAAGGGTGTTCAAGCTGTGGTGCGACGTGATGACTTCATTGCGAGCATCGTCAACTTCGACAATGAAAAGCAGATGACTAAGGCCCTGCGAACTCTCATGCGAAACAAATTTTTGAATCAGGGAGATTTTACATACGAAAAGGTGAACCGTGCCAGTAAGGCCTGTGGTCCGTTAGTTCAATGGGTAGAGGCCCAAGTTAATTACTCTGAGATCCTCGACAGAGTCGGTCCTCTACGAGAGGAGGTGGATCAGCTTGAGGAGCAAGCCCTCCAGACAAAGGCTGAAGCAAAGGCTGTTGAAAGCACAATCATCAGTCTAGAGCAAAGCATTGCGACTTACAAGACCGAATACGCCGCTCTTATCAGTGAGACCCAGGCCATCAAGGCCGAGATGTCTCGTGTTCAATTCAAGGTGGACCGAAGTGTAAGACTACTCGACAGTCTTTCCTCAGAACGTACCCGTTGGGAAGACGGAAGCAAATCATTTGAGACTCAAATTAGCACTTTGGTTGGAGATGTCCTAGTGGCTGCGGCTTTCCTAGCCTACAGTGGTCTATATGACCAGACCTTCCGAAAGTCGATGATGGAAGACTGGTTGCATCAATTACATCTTTCCGGGATCAGCTTTAAACCTCACAATCCCGTTACAGAATACTTGTCGACTGCCGACGAGCGACTCGGTTGGCAAGAGAATACCTTACCCGTTGACGATCTCTGCACAGAAAACGCCATCATCCTTAAGCGGTTCAACCGGTACCCACTGATTATCGACCCCTCGGGCAGAGTTACCGAATTTCTTCAGCGCGAATGCAAAGACCGCCGTCTTACTGTTACTAGTTTCTTGGATGATTCGTTCACCAAGCAATTAGAGAGTTCTCTCCGATTCGGAAACCCGATCCTCATTCAAGATGCCGAACATCTCGACCCCATTCTCAATCATGTCCTCAACAAGGAGTACCAAAAGACGGGCGGTCGTGTACTCATTCAGCTTGGCAAGCAGGAAATTGATTTCTCGCCTGCATTCAAGATTTATTTGTCCACCAGAGATCCCTCTGCTACATTCCCACCCGATATTTGCAGTCGAACCACATTCGTCAACTTTACTGTCACACAAAGCAGTCTGCAGACCCAGTCCCTTAACGATGTCCTGAAATCCGAGAGACCGGATGTCGACGAGAGAAGATCAAATCTCATCAAACTTCAAGGCGAGTTCAAGGTACATCTTCGACAACTCGAGAAGCGTCTTCTCCAAGCCCTTAACGAATCCCGTGGTAACATTCTGGATGATGACAATGTCATTGAGACCCTCGAGACCCTCAAGACAGAAGCTGGTGAAATCACGGCCAAGATAAGCAACACCGAAGGCGTTATGGCTGAAGTAGAGGAGATCACATTACAGTACAGTATCATAGCGCGATCATGCAGTGCCGTGTTTGCTGTTCTTGAGCAATTGCACTACCTCAACCACTTCTATCAATTCTCGCTCCAGTATTTCCTGGACATTTTCCACTCTGTTCTCCACGGTAATAAGAACTTAACTGGCCAGACTGACTTCAACGTTCGCCGAGACATCATCATCAAGGACTTATTCGTGACCACATTCAAAAGAACAGCTTTGGGTCTACTACAGAAGGATCGAATCACACTAGCTATGCTCCTTACTCAAGCCTCGCCTTACAAGATGGACAAGGGTCTGATTGACATCATCCTCGATGACCGCATCGAGGGCAAGGATCTTTCTACCGAAGGTGATGCGAAGGACGAGACATTCTCTAGAGCTAAGAAGCTTGTCGTACTGAAGGACAAACTCGATCAAGTACCCTCCGCCGCCTGGGACACGTTCCTATCGGAAGAATTAGCCGAGAACGTCATCCCCCAAATCTGGGACGCCAATACCGAGCCATTCGATCAGGGTTTACTCTCACTACTTCTCGTCAAGCTCTTCCGACTTGACCGTTTTGTCCCAGCTGCAGAGCGGTTCGTCGCATCAGTCTTCGGAGCCGAACTATTTGACATTGTCGATGATCTCAAAGAAACTATCAACCAAGTCCCGTCAACCCGTCCTATCTCGCTTGTCTCAAGTCCTGGTTTCGATGCCAGCTACAAGGTCGACAATTTGGTTGAGAGAACGCGTGTCAGATGCACCAACATCGCTATGGGTTCGAATGAAAGTCTTGCAAGCGCAGACAAAGCAATCAGCAACGCAGCACAGGTCGGATCTTGGGTTTTGATCAAGAACGTCCATCTCGCACCAACTTGGTTACAATCTTTGGAGAAGCGCATGGAATCTCTCAACCCGCACTCCGATTTCAGACTGTTCCTATCGATGGAGTCCAGCCCTAAGATTCCTGTTAACTTGCTTCGCGCATCTCGTGTGCTCATGTACGAACAACCAGCTGGTGTCCGCGCCAACATGAAGGATTCGATGTCTTCTCTCACAGACCGAGCTACGAAGAGCCCCGTGGAACGTGGCCGTCTATACCTACTACTGTCTTTCCTGCACGCTGTCGTTCAAGAACGTCTACGCTACGCACCGAATTTGGGTTGGAAGGGATTCTGGGAATTTAACGACAGCGATGTAAGTCATCCCCTAATACTACGATTGATAACAGATGATCTAACCTATCTATAGTACGAATGTTCTGCCTTCATCGTTGATACATGGGTAGAGTCTGTGGCACAAAGCCGCTCAAACATTAACCCACAAAACATCCCCTGGGACATGATCCGCTACCTAGTCCGCGAAACTTACGGCGGCAAGATTGACGACGAAGGCGATTTCAACCGCCTGACAGAACTGGTCAACCAATCTCTTACACCAGCAGCCTATGAAATTGGGCACAAACTAGTTGAAGGCAGTGAGAAGGATGGACAAGAAGCGAGCCTCGTGGTACCGTCTGGCACTTCGCTACAAGAATTCATGGGGTGGATCCAGAAACTACCTGAACGCGAACCACCAACTTACTTGGGCCTACCTGCCAACGCAGAGAAGCTGCTGTTGGTTGGGCTTGGTAGGAGCCTGATAGGAAACCTGAAGAAGGTGACGGAGTTATTGGACGAAGGAGAGCAACTTTTGGGAGAGGTTTGATGCTCTAGTACGAAGTTGACGAGGTTGTGAACGCTGTTCGTTCATTGGGGAGTTTGGTCTTTTCTTCTATGCAGGCTTCGAGATTACAAACTTCATACCCTGATACCCCCCTTTTAGTTTTAGATTGTTATCTCTATACTTCTCTTCCATCACGAGTGTATTAGATACAGTATACTCAATAATTGAATTGTTGCTTTACTATCCAGGAGTACGAAGTATTCTCGGCCCAATAGGATCGTATAGCCAAATCATCGTAGATCTGATTCGCAGAGGTTTTGCTTGGAGTGACGACACGTCGGGCACTGACATCATTTCTGTGTACTGCACGTAGCAGAGTTGTATTCTGTTTAGCGGCTCCAACTATGCACGTTTCCTGTGCTCGACACCCAATCAGACGATCCGTATTTCAAATCGTAATGACTACTACAAATTCCCTTGGTCGTACCTATTTGTAAAGATGGTGTAGATTTTTACCGATAGGAAAGCGAACAGACGGTGCTAAGTGAAATATTGCACAAGTAGTAACAGCGAGGTAAGCCCTAATTGATCGTATTTGTATGGATTAGATACTCCGAACTAAAAGGGGGCAAGCGAATAAGGAACGAGGTACTACTTCTAGGGGGTACGCATAAAGGAGGTTATACGTACGATATGATACGATAAGAAAATATGTACATACATAGCACAAGTAACTAGGTAGGTACCTACTGAAAATGCCAGTGTTCCAAAATCTACGGTGTGGATGCATCCATGCTGCATCTTATCTACCTAGTACGGAGTTCCCCCTCCTTCTTCCCAAAAATCAGGTAGTGGTACGTACCACGGTGACCTGCTGCTGGGTGCGGCTGCACAAGCAAGGAGATGGGCCTAGATAAAAAAGCTTGGCATAGAGAAAAAGAGGGACTGGCAATTCAGTGGGAATGATCAAAAACCTTGAATCCTTGAAGGGATTGAAACCTCGGAAGTACTCCGTACTCCGCGGCCGACCCTACCTAAGTACAGCATACTAGGTAGCGAGCATGCCAACTGCGTCCCTGCCTAGCTGCCTCGTACTCTCCTTTTGGGTTGCTTCCAAATGATTCTTCTCCGAGTTTACCGGAAGCCGGAATATACTTGGGTACCTACACACTATTAGGAAGGCGGTTGCGAGGGCGAAAGGCGAAGGAGAAGGCGCAAGACCTAAAACGTCTGATGATATTTTTACGATATTATAGCGTCCAAGCTAATGAGGGTTCGACGAACATTAGACATTAGGACAAACGATTGAGCATGTTTCTCGCTTATTGGGCGCACGGGTTGGTGCAGGCGAACGGTAGCCTACCTAGTAAGTCTTCGAGCTGCTCTACAAAGACCCAGGAACTAGGGAGCGAAACCAGAGGCGTACATGTAGCCCATCATTGAATACGGCGCGGATGCGCGGATAGGTGTATCTTCTAGGATATCCATATGTACATAGGCTGGGAGATGATATGTTGTGTAGCCAAGTTGGCCGTGTGCCGTGTGCCGTGTTGGTTTCGATTTATTATTGATCTATTGATTTAGTAGGTACATAGAATGAGATGAGGATCTTGACGATTTGAGTGGAAATTTGATTGATTTGATTGATATCAGAATCCTAGATTATCACCTAATCACCTAATCAGATGACAGGGATTGGAGATTGATTACGTTTTGTTGAAGTTGGCAGACCGCCTTCCGCCTTCCGAGATATTACTACGATCAGCCAATCGTCAGGTGAAGATTACAAAAAGTTCATGCTACTAGGGACTAATGGGACTACTCTCGTCATGTTACCAAATCTGATCTACGTTGCGGCCAATCAGAGGTGGTTTAATAATAATCCGCTCGACTCTCATTCAACCGGGACGCCGACATTCGGGATGGGTCTCTTATATCTTTTTTGAGAAATGGCAGATCCATGTTTTAGTTCATGCTAGGGTGCGCTAGAGTGCGCTAGTCGGCACTAGCCTTATGGAGAGCATTTATCCCAGCAATCCAGCGACTCAGTTCAGCGTTGTTTTAGAGTGGCCTTAGAGTGGCCTTAGAGTGGCTTCAGCTGGAAGGTACCCCCTAAGGATGAATCGTAGAATGAACCTAACGAACCTAACTTGGTAAGCTCAAGACCTAAGAGTCTAAGACTTGTCCAGCCCACGAGTCCAACCCACGAGTCTCGTCTCTGACAATTTCACATCCAACTAGTACTTTCGACGTTCGTACAATCACAGTGAACCACTAACATCCACCACAATCCACCACAGTCCACCACAGTCCACCACCACTACACTCACACACACTCAAATCGCACACACACACCCCCTTCCCATGTGGCATTCCCAATCCGATTTCATCTACCGTCGCGACCACCAACTCATCCAGATCAGATTATCTACTCCCTCGAATCTCCGAGTTTCACCTCGGACCAGACACTCGCTTTAATCTCTTTGTCTTACAACCTTGGAACTGCCCGTTGTATGACAATCCCTTTCCCACTCCGACTTGTCCGATCTTATCTCCACGGATCAATCCCGACGTGGCGGAGCATAAGCTGGTTTAAGTCGTAGCCTGTCGTCTGTCACTGTCACCCGTGGCCTGTCGAAACTACCTACCTCAGCCTTCACCCTATTGCCAGCCTGCCAGCCTACCAGTTTACTACTACTACTGTTACTAGGGCTAGGTATCGACCGCCTACGTACGAAGTGAAGTGCCTTGACAGCGAGGGTGGACGCATGCGGTACAGAGCATAACAACTCCTGCAGTGCTCCGTAGAAGTACATACTGTACATACCGTATATATCGTGCACACCTATACTGGAAAACGCCTGTCCTCGTCCTCGTGATCCGGGCATGGCCATATTCCGTAACCATAACAGCACAAGAATCAACCCTTCATCACTCCACCCCTTCCTGCGCTTAACCCATCTTCACCTGTCTGCTCCGTCTGCTCCGGCCCTACGTCTATGAGGAACCCACACGAACCTCTAGGAACATTGTCCCCTTGCGTCCGTGTCCACCCCATAGTCCCGTCTTGAACCCACCCCAGGTGACTTCGCTGTCAACTGTACATAGTCGAATCACTGACCTACAACCCTATTACGGCTCCTCTTTTTTTCATCTACCACCGTATGCAACTGCTTTAGGGCGGCATAGATCTTGTATGGACTACAAGTCGCCACTATTCAAACTAATAAGCATTACGAGCAGTCACGACACATCGTAGCCCTTGCGACACTTCTTCGGTCGATCACTTACTAGTTGACCCACAACACTTCTTGTTCCTTGAGCCGCCAATATCTCGAATCTCGAACATCGATCAGAATTCTTGCATCGACCATCACCCATCCCATCATCTTGTTCCTCTCTAAGGATTACTCCCGCTTTGGGTTCTGACCCGGACCTCCATGTTACCATAGGACAAAGAAAGGTACCAGTCGCGACGACGGCCGTAGTTGTGTCACGATTAGGCCAATCCTTCGAAAGGATTTAATCGACGTAGCGTCATTATGGAGGTTGCCCCTTATCCGTATGCGAATCTTCCCAGATCCGATCCGAACTCTATGAGAACCGCGCTCCCCTCACGTCCTGTTCTCTCTAGGGAGGGCACACAACCGTCGGAAACCATGTCCATTCAAAACGCCTCCTCCGTTGGCTCGAGAAGCCCAGCAGTCTTAAGCCAGAGTGATTTCTCAGACGCACCCAGCCCATCGATACAAGGATCCGAACGAGTCCATTCTAAAAGTCCGTCCCCCTTCGAAACAGCCCGTCAAGAAAATTGGGCTACCGCAAAGCCGAATTCCACGTCCAGCCAGACTGGCCAGGTGTGCAGGTAAGTAGACTAGCTACCAGGAGAGTATTTGACGGATCCTAATTCGGGTTTAGTAATTGTCATACTACGAGAACGCCGTTATGGAGGCGTTCGCCTCAGGGGGCTACCATTTGTAATGCGTGTGGATTGTATTGGAAGGCGAGGAATTCGTCTCGCCCGACGAATCTCAAGCGGCCGCCATCGGTAGTATCTACAACGCCGAAGAAAACGCCCGAAAAACCATCTACCAGCTCCTGCTCCCAGAATAATTCGGCCAATATCCCAGGCGCAACGTACGTCGCAGCAGATCAGATGCCCAACGGATCGTGTCCGGGAGGAGGACGGTGTAATGGTACAGGCGGTGCGGAGGGATGTAGTGGCTGCCCAGCTTATAACAACCGGGTGGCAAAAAGTGCCCAACTCCAAAATCAAAACCGGCAGTCCAGCAACGAACAGAGAAGTCCTTCGGACGATGGTCCAACTCCAATTGACATAAATGCGCAACAAGTTGCGGCTCAGACGACTGTTGTTATAGCTTGTCAAAATTGTGGTACTACGATAACTCCATTATGGCGTCGCGACGAATCTGGTCATACCATATGCAATGCCTGCGGTATGTGTGTATCTAGTTTTTTTTTATTACCTTTTTACCCGTGAGATGCTCGCTGAACATGAATCACAGGACTATACTACAAACTCCACGGAGTTCACCGACCAGTAACGATGAAGAAATCAGTCATAAAGAGGAGGAAGCGTGTAATACCGGCAAATCAAATGGAAATGGATGGAGGAGCAGAGGACATGATGGCGGTCGATTCGATTGAACAGCAGAGCCAATATGCCGAATCTGAAATGGAACGGGGAAGTATCAACGAAGACGGGTCTGTTAATCTCGGGATGCGTCGTAAAACCGAGCATCCTCTCACATTGCTCCCCGATCCGATCCGATCTGGTGCGGGATCAACCCCAGTATCCACCGACCTCATGGCATACCACAACACCAGTGCTCCACATCATATAGTCGATATTCGGGATTCTCTTATCGACGATAATCGTCTGGCTCCACTAACGTCTATCTCGGTTTCGAGCGATCGTCAGTCGTCCTTGTCGCCAGCTTCATTCCTCTCCCCATCGAGGAAACGCTCCTTCTCGGGAACCGAGTCGGAATACGCCCCGAGCGAACCGGGCTACGATAGTTCAAAGAGGTTATCATCGATCAAGTCACTTCTCAACCCGTCCTTCGAATCGAGTCCGAGTTTCCGCGGAGGAGATAACACACCTGAATCGTTGCGACTTCGGTCGCCAGCCAACTCGCTCATATTAGCACCGAGCCCCAGTCCGCAATTAGTTTCCTCAAACATATTGCCGAGCCTACATTCTAGAGAGAGCACAGTGGAGGATGAAAGAACGAAAGCCGGTCGACTCGCGGCTTTGCAACAGGAAACAGAACGAATGCGCCAAATACTCGCAGCCAAGGAGCGTGAGATGGCAGCGCTACAAAAATAGTCATTAATATCCCCCCTTGAATTAGCGCTAATGATTTACTGCTTTGATGATCAAGATTTACGATTGGAATTATCGGCGTTGCTCTACGGAAACATGGCGAAAACGCAAAAGGATGAGCCCGAGGATCTGAGGCGTCAAAAGGAGAGCTAAGCTAGTGGCATTTGCTTTGAAATAACATACCTAGGCAGCATATGTGCTCGGCGTACAAGAGTCCCAGAAACACATGAAAGGACTACGGGGGCAAGGTGTTCGAATTGCATTGCATGGTTGCAAAATCCCGTGTCGGAGGCAATCTCAACGGAAATTGAATTTTAAAGGGGAATTTCTCACACGAACTATAGAAGGTACGGGAAAGGGGTATGGTACGGACGGAGGCAAAGGATCGGTATGAGGCGGTTTTCTCGGTATTGTTACCTATATATACCTGAGGGGTTAGGCAGCTTCTCGCACATGACCGCCCAACTCAGGTGAAATTAATGAACTTATGTGAGCCTCTTCAAGAACACAGCGTCTCATACTCAAGTGCCTAAATTGTCAAAAAGTCAAATGAACGCATAGGATCACAGGAAATGAAATCCCATTGAATTTATCTTGGCTCTAATATCACTATCACTAGACTCCAAACCATTCACATGCCAACATGGTTTTACACGGTAAAACCCGTCGCGTTTATTCGTACATCTCAGGCCATCATCACCAGCCTAACGGTCCCTACACTTGGTATAACTAATCAAGTTTCTAAATACCTGTGTTCCAACCCGTAAATTTTTCATTTCTCGCCTAGTTTTCATATGAAGTCGGACCTTGTTAGAAAAGGCTCGCACTTCGTCACCCCACAGTCTCTCAGGTAGATATAATGATAATCGTCCTTTCCAAGACAGGAAACCCAGTTCTCCTTCTCACTCTCCTCCGTTGCTTAACACCTCGGATTCTCCGCGGTATACGTCCGCTTGGCAGCCGGAACCCTTTTTCTTCCCAAGCAAGGCAGGCTAGGGTACGGTACGGTACGGTAGGCTAGAGCAGGGTAAACGGGATAATGGGTCTTAGACCTGCTCGGCGCCCCAGCCCTGGTCGGCCTCGCGCATGTTGGCGGGGGGCTCGACGGAGGGGACGAACTCGAGGGCGGCGTAGGCGAGGCCGACGACGCCGACTATGGAGCCGGCGATGATGCGGAGGACGCCGTTGTTGAGGAGGATGGAGCCGACGAAGACGTAGAAGATGCCGCGGCCGAGGAAGGAAAACATGAAGGAGGCGTAGCGGGACACTTGGGGCGGGATCTGGAATTCGAGGAGGGCTACGCCCAGGCCGAAGACTAGGACGTAGGCGCCGATGATGATGGATTGGCTGGAGAGGGGGGGTGGTTAGTAGGGAAGTGGAGGGTTGGGGGAGAAAGGTGTTGCCCTGGGCCGGGAAAGGTGGATGCTAGAGGTCGTCGGGAGGTCGGGAAACGTACAAGCTTGCGTTGAAAAACTGCGATATACCTCCCAGCACCATGATCACGCCCACGGCGAGGTTGACGATTCGGCTACGAGGGAAAGTGCAATGTTAGCTAATGCTTTTCATCTCTCTATTCACGAATACGCGACAAAGGAAATGGAAATTCGATATAGGTATTCGCGTACAATGAGTCGGAGAAGTCCATCTTTGCGATTCGGTTAAGTGTTTATTCGCGCGATAAGTATACGATAAGTATACGGTTTGATTTTTGTGTGATGTTGGATCGACGAACGGTAGTTCTGCCAAGGACAAGGGGACGCGCGGAACTTGTTGATCGGCTCGTAGCTTTATATAGCTAAGCAATATGGGAATAAGGATACGAGGCTCGCGATGTCAGGCTGGCGTGGAATAAGGATAGTGTTTCGCTCCAGGCAGACGCTTTATTTTTCTCTGATCGGTTGCGGATTGGGATCTGTATGGACAGATTGGGACGGATTGGGGATGTTTGTGTTAGGTTTGCGTCAGGAGGCCGGAGCTAGGTAAGTTTTCTTTTCGATAGGGGAGAGCTTTCCAGTTCTATGCGAGCTACCTTTTCGCTAGCGCGGGCAGGGGTGCGTACCCGTGCGTCGTGGGTGCAGGGGTTGTCGTCATCTATTTTTTTCAGCCACGCGAGCTCAGCCTTATTCATCTAGATGTGGCGCGGATCTCAACCATTTCGGAGTTTTATCAGGATTTCAAGAACCTAATTTATAGGGGTCAACTTCGCAACTTTCTTGCGATAAGTATTAGCGATGAGACGAGATGGGATGGAAAGCCCAATAGAATGCATCAATCACATATGAATGATACATACCTATCAATGAACACAGAAATTAATCAAATACATTCGATTTTTTTTCATAATGCGCAATAACATGTCTTCTTTCTCACATAAATCCATCATGTTTTTCATTTGCTCCGACTCAACAACACTCTAATAAGGCTGTCACCAAGTGTGAATTAATATATAGCCGTCGTTTCCATAACATCAACGCAGTTCATTAATATCACACACCTTTGCTAGACGTAAAGGACAATATTTTTTTCATTCCTAGGTATCTATATATTAATGAATTCCATCTCAATCTGCCTTGTAATGGATCGCAGGCACTTTAAAAAAGGTATGTAATCTGAGTTACCGTACATGACAGAATCCATCTGACCTAACTTACAAGACCGAACAGATTATAAAAAAGGCATTCCCTACATGGGTCTTTTCAATCTTCGCTATCACTAAGATGATTACCTAAATATTAAACAAGTCGAAAGTGGGCACAGGAAAGCTACTGAATTCCGTGAGCCTTAAAGTCAGAGCTGTGACAAAATATTCCGCGACCAAAATTGCCTACATATCGAATACCCTAGCCTCACCTTACTCTTTCGGGGTCGGGGGATTTGTCTGGGATCCCCTAAATTGAAACTTCAATTCTCAGTTTACCCATATGAAGAGACACTTCTCCTTCTCCTTTTCTTTTCAACTAAATATTATTCGAATACGCCAATTCATGTATCACAGCTTAAGATACCTGCAGTACCCCCGCCCCTAGTCCGTAACTCGGCATAAGCCGGTGGCCTGTTGAAGAACAGAGACAGTAACATGTCGGCGCATGCGCATTCGAATACGTCTTTGCCAACCCTAACACTAAGACTGGGGACGAAGTAAACGCGAAGATAGCGACGGGCCGTGGCGAGAACAAAGTTCAACCTCAGAGGGCGTGGTCGAGATTCCAACAGTCTCGGACTGCAAGACATTTTGTATGTGTCTAAAAATTTTCTCCGGAGGGTTACTCATTATCAGTGTCAGCTCTAAGATACGCATTGATACCAGAACGTCGACTACCCACTTCATTCAATAGTCTTCAAGCATACATATTGGTCGACACCATCTAATAGTGATCTCACTAAGGGTCACAGGGAATACCAGCTTGTCAGAAGTCACCGAAGCCATGAAGTGGAAATGCAAGTAACATGGAAGCTCGTCTCAAATCAATCGCTTCCACATCATCTAGCCTCGACAGGCGATCTACGGCTGAGTTGTTGATGGTTTTAGTCCGAGTTGACGAGAGTAGATAATAAATCCGGACAGAGGATGCTGACTTCGACAAGATAAGGCAAAGCTACAATACATCCTTTCCATAATTATGGGCTCTGGACTCTGAGCTCATACGGTACAGCATCAAGAAGTCTGCGTCTACATAAGGAACCGGGGGTCCAGCAGATGATGTTACGCAATAATATACCCCATGAGCTCTATCACGATACATTATACTCATAGTGAGAGCCTCTCCATGTATATGGCAGGGTATTAGTGGGGTGGGAGAGTACAAAATTCATGATGGATCCATATTGCGGTCGTTGAAATAATCCGTTACACCCATTCGGATATAGGTAGAGGTCGCCAAGAGAGTTGTGGTAATATTACCAGCAAAAATCTGTCTCATGTGCCCCCACTTTCCTCCCAGATACTTAAAAATTTATAAGTTAGCGACCTTCGCGGACACATGCAACTTCATTAGCCCAACATTTCCGATGGTAATGAGATGGGTGGATATGATTTCAATGTAAAAAATACCGGTACAGTTCCGTCCACCAATGGTTGGTCTGATAGTCACACTTGTTTACTAGAAATGGTGCAGATGTGATATCCGATGGTTGCCAAGGACAGAATGAGATGTCAATCCAACCTTCACCGACGAACTCTAGTGCGATATTTCATGTGCTCGTCTGTTCTGATTCAAGGGCGATAACCTTTTCTACGGATGTTTCGGTCCCGAGAAAAAATTCAGATATATGATATAACGATTAGTGATATCCCATCGCTGCTATCAATTACATCTTGGTGTAATTTCGATCAACTAAGTATTGTATAACAGGTCGTATCTGAGTACAAACTTGAGATCAAATTCAAGAGTGCAGAATCGACGAAGTAAGATCGAGCTATGGAATCGTATGTCCAACAACCGGCGTCAAGGAGGGTTTTCTTGGACTACTCGATCTTCACTGTTTCGTTTTGTTCCGAAGTCTGCCACATACGCACATCGCACGTTTGGGATCCAAACTCTATCTCCCCATCGGTGTTTCGCATCCTCACCGGCGATGTTGTGCTTACCTAGTAGTGGCTCAGGAGAAAGGGGAGGATATCGGCGTACCGTTCCCCATGGTCCGTAGCAAGACACGATAGACTCCGGGCCTAAACGTTAGAGAGTCGTGTCGGTCTTGGTTTCTAGGAGGGTTCGAGAAGGCGTGGGGGGACGAACCAAGGCCGATATAAGTTCGTAGTCCTCATTACGACCTCCGTATGTATCACATTTCTTCGTTCTTTTTTCTTGAATGGTAACTTGTCTTTTTCTGACTGGCCTGACCTGGCGATGCTGGCTCGAGGCCTCACGATACGAACGTGACGAGTGTCCCATGACTAACCTGATATATCCATCCACCGGTCGGGAAAAGGCCAGAAGTTATCCGTAGACAGCCTACCGCCTCGGGCCGAATCCTAAGGACGTCCGTTATTGATATCCTGGGTAATTTTGGAGCGACGTTTTAGCCATGCCAATTCTCCGTTCTACCACTGCTGGGACAAGCCAAGTGAGTAATCCACGATAATACTTTTTTTAATGAAAAAAAAAAAACACTTACATTTCCCACCAGTCAGCAAAACAACATGGGCCTCCCTACGCAACTACCTACGCCATCGTAGGCGGAACGCCGACCCCCTCCATCGACGACCCCATCGCAGCCGTCCTCCTCCTTCTCTTCCTCCTCTCCGCCTGCGCGCACCTCGCAATCCTCAAGATAAACCGAGCGCGGAACCTGAAATTCGTCTTCTCAGGGATGCTTGTCGCTCTGTGCCTCCTCCGCAGCGTCTCCCTCGCCACGCGTATGGTCTGGGCTTCGTACCCTCGAGACGTGAACTGCATGATCGCAGCGAGCGTGATGACGCAGTGCGGCTCGGTGTTAATCTTCGTAATAAACCTGTTCTTCGCCCAGAGGATCGTGAGGGCGTATCACCCGCGGCTGGGCTGGAGCCGGGCCGCAGGGATCGCGGTTTGGTTTCTGATCGTGTGTGTACTGTGCTGTCTCATCATGGCCATCGTGAGTACGATACACAGTTTCTTCACGCTGAGCAAGGCACAGCGGCAAGCCGATCGTATTGTACAGCTTTTCGCTGGTTCGTATTTGGCTTTTCTGGCTTTCCTGCCCATGCCCGTCGTCGCGCTGGCTGCCATCACGCACCCGCGGAGTGACCACGTTGAGAAGTTCGGGCACGGAAAATGGCGCGCTAAGATCGGGCTTCTCATGTTCACGGCACTAGTTGCCACGCTGGGAGCCGTATTCAGAGTCGGTGTGAATTTCGACGGCAGGCCCGGCACGGCGCCGGCGTGGTTCCATAGCCGGGCTTGCTACTACAGCTTCAACTTCGTAACGGACCTAATAGTATCCACGGCGTATCTCTTAGCACGCTTCGACAGACGCTTCATCGTGCCGGACGGGGCCCGTGGGCCGGGCGAATACTCCCCTATCATCCCACCAACGCACTCGAACAGCACCAGCAATCTCGAAAGCAAGCTTCCTCTAATGGGCACGCACAAACCACTAGTCATGCTCCGCCAACCCGCGATGCCTACTACGCCGCCTAGCCCGTCTAGCCCGCCGTGCACCTTAACTATGACGGCCAAAGTGCCCTCCACGTCCTCGCAACGGAACCTTGTCGAGCCGGTGTTCAAGAGCACACCCGGCACCGAGATCCCAGTCAGGCCTACGCCGCAGCAGAGTCCCAAGGAAAGGTCTCCGCGGCCGAACCTGCACCTAACGCTGAAGTACCACACGCAAAGCAACCGCTCGTACGCGACATTGCAATCCCACTCGCCCTCCAACAACATCAAGGACCGACCTAAGAGCGTCCAAAAAAGCAGCAGCAGCGACGCCAGCCCTCAACGCACCGCCCCAAAATCCCGCACCCGCCGCGCCGCCATGCTCCGCATGCGCATCCACCCCTCCACCCTGCACAGCACCAGCGCCATCACCCCCCTCATCACCACAACACCGCCCACCAACTCCTCCTTCGGGTCGGGGGAATTACTCGTCCCCAACTCGTCCCCATCCCCTACCCCGGGCTCGAAAACAAGCGTGAAAGCCCCAGCCGCAGCGCACCTAGTCGGCCCCCCGATCCTCCCAGCGCTGGACCTAGACTCAGAGTCGTTGAGCGCGACGCTGCCGTGGGTGTGGGATGTGCGCGACTCCCAGGGCGTCGCGAGGCCGGGGTCTCGGAGTTCGCGCGGCGGCGGCGGCGCCACTCCAACCCCAACCACCACAACCACTACCACTACCACTACCACCAACATCAGCAGTAGCAGTTACAGTAGCAGTAGGGGTGGGGGTAGCGTGACCCCCGAGAGCGACAGCGAGCGAAAAGACACCGAGAGGAGCCATAGCAGCACCAGCACCGATGAAACGAGCGGGAGCAACTACAGCCAAGACGAAAGCGCGGGCGAGAACGAAAAAGGTAAAGGCAAAGGAAAAGCAGTCAAGGTGGAAGCCGTGAGGGCTAAAGAAAGCAGTATCGGAAGTGGGATCAATAGCGGAAACGGAAGCCAGCGATCCATGCAATCGTGGCGGTCGAGAACGATGTGAGTTTTCCAATTGGGACACGCCACATTTTCTTGGCTTTCAACTTGGTCTAGTAGCGAGGAAGGGGATAAAGGGATCTGAGATCTGGAGTGAAGATCTTTCACCCCATGTTTTCTCGCCTAGGAGGATAGAGAATATGGTACGAGGAAGGAGGGAAAATGGTTGTATATGAATGAGATAGCCTGACAATTTTGTATACCACTTGATATATCATCTGTATTAGTAATTATATCAGATAATGAAATTGGATATCCATCAACTCGGAACCGGCAAACCTACATCGAAATGGCAAATTACCATCAACCTGGTTACGCGATGAGCATATGTAGGATCTAGACTCTACTACATGATCTGACGGCGTTACGACAGCAATCTCGATTCCCACTCGGGATATGTATCAACAGCTTCCTTCATTACTAGGTAATCATTAGGTACAACCGCTTGAGACGCCCCCCCAAAATATCGTGTTCACACATAAAACCAAGTTACCGCGCGTATGATTCTCAGAATTATCGTTCTCTTTCGAATATGAGAAATCTAATGCTTGAGCATCTACCTAAGTACTTCGCATTGAGTTGCTCAAAACATGTCTCTGCTCATCGTCGCCAAAAAGATGGGCAAAGACACCGGCGTCGAATTCACGAGAAGGGACGAATAGGGCGGTTTCGCAGCACCTGTCATGTCGGAGACAGCCTGATCAAGGACCGCTGACACTCGAGTTTGCTAACCGGTCACGTATCCGTCATGTTCGATGCGCCCGATATACATAGGCCGCCACCCTGACTTTCGGCAAAGGCAGGGGGGTAGTGGCGATCTAGGCTTAACGTAACTCCCGAGGACCCTCCTAAGAACCTTCAAAACCTTGATTCCATGCACCACATCTCCAAGGTGCGAAGCCAAGGCTTGCCGGAAGCTTAGAGGAAGTAATCCGGGGTGCCTATCGAGACAATTAGTTCTAAGGCCGACAACAAACGTAGATATGTGACCAAGGAGGAAGGATTCGGAAGTCGGGAATGCTTACGTCGGGAAACCATCGGCTCGCCTGCTCGTGGGCATGGGTCAAACTGTAAGCTGCAGGATATCGTCAGCATGGATTTCGGTACGCTATACCACCATGTGGCCCGAGTTCTGGACGAGCCACTTACAATGTGTATTTCAGGTGTTCGTCAATCTCCATGATAGCCGCTTGATTACCACATCGGTAGCAGTAGTTAGGTGCTAATAATAATTAGCCGATTGTCCATGAAAATAGGGAGAAAATGGAGGAATTCACCAGAGAAAATGGTGACCACGTTTCTATCTTGCGACCAATTGTAACCCTCCATGACCAGCTGATGGGCACGTGCAATCAACGTGAGGCCGTTATTATGGTTGAAAGCCTCCGAGATATCCTGGCCGAATGTGTAGCCGGCACCACGAGGGCTAATACCCCATCCGCATCGGTCGTCGGGGTCGGACCAGAGCAGGTCGCACATGGGTCCTTCGTGAGGAACCTCCTGGATTCGATCCAGAGCTTTAATGTTGTCCAGCGTATCGATACTAGGGGAGAGACCGCCGTGAAGACAAAAGATCTGGTTGTCGATGAGCGCGGTGAGGGGGAGGTAGTCGAAGAGGTCGGTGAAGAACTTCCAGACGTTGGCGTTGCCATATTTGCGCAAGCACTCGTCGTAGAAGCCGTAGACTTGGGTAATTTGACGTGACTCGTGGTTACCACGGAGGATGGTGATGCGTTGGGGATATCGAATTTTTAATGCTACGAGAAGCGTCACCGTCTCGACGGAGTAGTATCCTCTGTCGACGTAATCACCTATTCCAAATTGTCAACAATGCTATCCTTCGCGGCATCTAGGTCGCGTATCGTAAAACATACCCATGAATAGGTAGTTGGTGTCGGGGTTGGGGCCTCCGATCTTGAATAATTCCATCAAATCATGAAATTGACCATGTATGTCGCCGCACACCGTCACCGGGCATTTCTAGATAGACATCAATAATAGCGACAGAGGCGGGCGAAGATGAAAATAACATACGACAGGCTGAACGTTGGATTCACCTTGCAATACTTCTCTTGCCTAGATAATATTAGTATGAAGTCGATAGCGAAGTGTAGGGAGATGTAGCGAGAAGGGCCGCAGGGAGCTGCCGTAAGTTATCACTATCACGAAGGTGACGAACTAACTCACCTTCTCGCAAAGTCTCTGCACATCGACCTCGGCAAGCTGCTTGCAGTTCATCAAGCTCTCAATCCATCCGTCGAGGGTGGGGATGGTAGTCGGCTCCGAGACGGGCAAGGGAGCCAATTCAGCAGGGACTCGCCCTACATCCTCCATGTTTGTATCCATTATGATAGCACAATGTCAATAATATGCGAGTATGTGTGTATGTGTATGTGTATGTGGGATGGATTATGTGTAGAGGGGAAGTTCCAGGCTGTCAAGGTTGTGGGTATTTGGTATTTGGTATTTGGTATCGTATCGAATAAGTTGTCTATGGTAATCGCGTCGCGTGTTGCCTTTTTTTAAATTTTCGCAATAGCTGGGTAAAAAGTTCGGTAAAGAAAATATCGAGGAATCGATGGAGTCGGAGGTTCCGTCGACTGGAATGACGTTTGAAACGGCAGCAGGAAAAGCGCAGCGGCCCTCTTTCCTTTAGGTGTGGCGGAATTTCGGGAGTGGGGCTAAGGATGGGGGATGAATGGGTACCTATGGTCCTATGGGTATGGGTATGGTATGGAATGGGTATCGTTCGCGATTATAGCACTGGTAGCAAAAGACTCGAGGACCTCAGAGAGGGAGGGATGAAAAGAGAGAGAAAATGGTAAGGAAGAGGAGAAAAGAAGAAGAAAAAAAAATAGATAGATACAAGCAAGTATCTATCAGCCGTAAAATAAAATTAGCACGAAAGCTTTTTGTTTAGCTCTCGCCCTTATGGTCGCGTCTAGGTAGCGGAGTCCAGGGAGGTGTAGAGGAAGTTGCACATTTGATTGTATGTACCAGTCTAGGGTTTTCGCCTTCCTTTTTGTTTGAAGATGGTAAATGGCAGATGGCAGATGGCAGAATACGCTGCGGTCGGACCTTTCAGGAGGGACGTTAGGTACCTAACGTAAGGTACTAATCCTACAGCGCTACCAAGTACCTACACATGCATACTACAGCACAGCGCTGCGGCAAGTAGATGTACTTGTACAACTTGGAAGCTACCTACCCTATGGTACCCTTGTCATACGTCAGATTTCGCTTAACCTGTGTCCCCTTTGTGTCCAATGTTAAATACCTAGTGGTATGTAGACTGGAAGGTACGATGTAGATAGTATATTATGTAGACTTTTAAGCATAAATACCTACATAGAAATATATGTACCTTATATATATATTCTCACCCAATCATTAACACAACTCGAATATGTAGGTTGTCCCTAGAAGATACAAAATCACTGGCAAATTTCAAGGACAAAAGTGATTCTAAAATCATTTCCAAATCCTACCTACACCTTGGCACCTCAGTATTTGTGATGACACATACATACTCAAAATCCCACCGACTAATCATATATGTACGTTCGTGTACCATATTACATTATTGTATACGTCGAGTCTACACAGGAACGTGGGAGAACTACGTCAACCCAAGACCGACAGGGTCACCGGACTTTGTGCCTTGAGGCACATCTCGGCCAACTAGATCTCGGAAGTCCAACTGCACTTCTTCCAGCATCTTCGCATGGGTCTTTGCTCTGTCCATACACTGCTTCCAAACCACTCCGTTTCTCTCTGTGCTGCTCAGCTGCCTGGCCAAGATCACATTGAATGCGTCCACTTCCTCCTTCGCCCACTTCACGCAAGCGCTCATCATTGTCTGCGGGAAGCAGCTCTGGAAACAACTCACAGTGTTTCGGATGATACTGAAGTAGACGAACGAGATTTGCCAGATGTAAAGGTGGAGGTCGCCCTGGAAAACGCATTGTCTGTAGCGAATTAGCATCAATTGAAATATTTATTGCAGGGGCCACGTGACGTGCCTTGAGCGCTTTTGGATCAGGTCGCTACGAGCCTTGAGATACGCATCTCTCGCACTGTCCTCGAATCCCAGTCTATTTAGCCACTCGACATTGCGCTTCGCTTTTAGCGGCTGGCTATGAGCGTCGATAAGTTCTCGTATGATGAGTCCGGCCAATTTCGTACATCTTTCCTCGACCTTGAAGTTGATAAAGTCCTGAGCGATGATGTTGTTCTTGAGTCCGCGAGCAAGCTTCTGCATTGTCTCGACCCGATCAACCGCCAACTCAAACTTCTGAAGCGCGATGTCGATATCAAGCTCATCCATCTGCCCCTCAACCCAGCGAAGATTCTGCTGCTTTCCGTCCACCTCGATTAGCATGTCTTTGATGTCAGATAACGTCTCAAGTAGCTCAGTCTTCTGTAGCAGGCCAGGATCTCGGGAAGCAAAATAATTAATTGTCTCTTTAGCCTTGTTATTAGCTTCCAACTCAGACTGCAGATTCTTTCGCAGTTCTTCGACTGCCTTTCGGATGTTCAGTATCAAAGTCGCCTTCTCGGTGTCTTCTGGCTTCTCCGTCCGATAGATGAAAGATTCCTGACCGACACCTCGAACCATGATAGCATCTGCGAGCTTGTTTCTGCCGCTATATGAATCGCTGGTTGCAGCCATGTCAACGACTTCGATATCCAATAACGGCCAACAACGATCAGCAACTAGCTTCGTCGCTGGACCTCGTGTGTCGTTCGGATTATCAGTCTTACGCTTCTTACGCGAAGCAACAAGCAGGTGGTCGTTAAGGAGAAATAGCTGCATTGACCTCCTAGACTTGTACGTCGCATTGTCAAGCTCAATCCAGGGTCCGGCGTTTTGGACGACGTGCCTACCCATCGAATTAGGCAGGAATTTCTGGGAGCCTTCGACATTCTTGTAGAGAGCCTGCATCTGAGCATTCCAAAGAGCTGATCTGTCGGCCACTGAGCTACGCTTGTCCCTCTTGCTGAGGCCAGTTGAGAATTCTCCATTGATAGAAACATTATTGCCTCCAGAGGAAGCCCTGAGTGCATTCGTATTGGTGGCCAATTCCTTAAACAAGTTGCGCAACGAGCGCATCTCCGCCTTGAGCTTCTCGGCCTCCTTACTGATCTTGATAAACTGTGCTCTGTTCTGGTAGAGACTCTGCTGTAAATCTGCGGAAGCCCTGTTCTTCAACTTGCGCAAGGCAGTTTCGTAATCCCGGATCTCGTCTTCGGTAGCTTCGCTTAGGATGTTGGAAACATATTGATCTGGTATGAGCCTTGGGTCTCTAAGGGCCTTCGGATCAACCACTGGTGGCGCTCCCTTAGGCGTAGCTCCATCACGAGAAGGGGGTGCTCGAGTCCGCGATGAAGGCTGATCGTATCTCGATGGATTGAAACTAGGCATAGAAGGAACAGGGGGAACATTCGGATCATAATCACTGGGGAGATTGTTGAAACGAGTTGAGTACCGTCGCTTCACGAGATCGCTAGTTTTCCCGCTAGTTGAGGGGGGCTGTCGTTGTCGAGGTGGTGGTGGATCGCCGGGACCCGGTCGTCCACCAGTGCTACGGGGCACAGGCACGTCATTGTCGGGGATGGGTTCGGAGATTTGGCGAGGGGCGCTTATAGTAGGGCGAGCTTTCCTCTTAGGACCCGATCGGAGCGATATCTTGCTTCGTTCTTCAGACATGTTGAGTAGATCAAGTATTCAGGTCGCGACAGAATTTGGGGAGCAATGTGTGTGGCACTGTGGCACTGTGGCTAGATGGGCTAGATGTAGGAGATTCAGGGTTGTCGGTAGTAGGTACACGTAACAATCCATCAAGGACCGTTACGAGAACGGAAATTGATAGCGAGTGTGAATTCAGATAGCAAGGGCGATTATTTGGATCAAGTACACCCCGTAGGCGTGTTGAATGTGTTCATTGTCGTTCTCCTGATGATGTTGAGATAAAGACGCGAACAATTGATCGTTCAAAGTTGAAAGTGAACGTTAAAGTAGAAGCGGTTTAAGTGAGCGGGCACAACGGGCACAGACAACTCAATTGCTTCATATGCCACTATGCGACAATGCCCCCTTCAACTGTAAAGCCCTGCTCCAGTGCTCCTCTTGGTTCAAAGTTATCGGCCGGATTTATTTGATAGCGGATAAGCTAGTCCTTATCAATCACTAGCGCGATTGAGGGTTGCAAGGATCTGGGGCTAAGCTGCCATGGCACGTCAAACGGTCGGGTATCGAGCTAAGCTGCATTGAAAAAAAATTACGGAAGGCTGCTTCTATCGTCGTGAGAGACCTTTTTAGGAAGTAACCTTGCAGAACTTCAACAATTCGCATTGTACCTAAACCTGACAAGAGACGTCAACTACGACCGGATCAATCGTATCATTCCATGAGATCATTTAAACTGCGGCCGCACTACAATTAACCCCGTTATTCCCTTTCTCCTCACCCCCCTCCGGGAACTCACAGCCATCACAATGGTCCAAACAAGTACGGTACTGACGATATCAGCCGCAACGGCGGCCACCAGTCTACTAGGTACACATCCTTACAATCTGATCCTACCACTATTACTACTACACTTGCGACTACCGCCATTGGAGGAGATATTGCTCTCTTCCGAAGCCCTCCATCCCTCGTCAATCCCCATCTCCGGACTATAACCCCGCTAATACGTACGTCTTTAAAATAGCTTATGCCATCTACTTCGACTACCAACGGCGCGTAGACCCGAACTTCCGAAGAAACCTGCGACGAGAAGAGCGACGACAAGCGCGCGCGGAGAAGGATGCAGCACAAGCCCAAGCAGGCCAGAAGCGCGAGTACATTCGGCAAGTGATCGATGATGCCAAGGAGGAGGGCTTCCCTACCGGCGTCAACGAGAAGGAGCAGTACTTCATGGAGCACATCCAGAAGGGAGAAGCGCTCGCCGCCGATCGTAAGTAGCGACGCTACCCCAACCCATATCGACGGAGTACAGGAAGGGAGAGAGAAATAGAGAGGAGAATGGGAGGGAGGCTATTCTGAAACATAAAGGACAAGCGCTAATTCGGACTTCTCCCTATAGCATCTCGAACGTTGGACGCTGCCTTAGCCTTCTACAAGGGCCTCAAGGTCTATCCGACACCCGGCGATTTGATTGGGATCTACGATAAAACTGTCGATAAGGTAAGAAATTCCCATGCGAAAATCACACCCTCGCTATCACGAAACACAATCACTAACCCATATATCTCCGCGCGAGCAGCGAGTACTAGATGTCCTAGCAGAGATGGTCGCCTACGACAAGGACCTCGACCTCAGCGGCGGCGGCGGCGGGATCAACATCTCGGACCTGCCTAGCGCGGGCTTGGACTAGAAGATAGGATAGGATATAAAAAAGAAATAGGAGTCTAATACACTCTGTCATCATCATCATCATCATCATCCTAATCCTCATCCACGCTGAAGAAATCCTGAACGACACTACTACTCCCTCCACTCTTCCCCCATGAAAAAAACAAACAAACAAACGATTGGTAGATTAGGCTTCCGCTCACCTAGGGACCGGCAAACGTATGTAAACCCCTGGATTCCTAGCTGGAGAATAGACGAGAAGCCCATGACTGAGCAAGAAATGAAGGCAATACCTTGAATACCTTGTATGATATAATGTCGGCCAACTTTACTTTCGGTTCGGATGTTCCGGTAGATAGGGGGGGGGGGCGGCTCCGCTGTACATTTTTCACGATCATGCTCGGTGTGGCTGGTATAGACAAACGAATGGACCATGAGATTCTTTTTATGATTTGCTTTGATTTTTCTCTACCCGACTGACTCCTGGTACTCGATTGCTCAAGTGTGAATGAATACTGTCCAACGCCCCTTGACCATGACCTCTACCTGGGACCTGGGTATTCATCAAGGCAATCGATCGATCAAGCCTCGATCTTCCTACCCTTCCGATCAACCCTCACATCCCTCGGATCGAACCCGCCATTGCCCCAAGTCGCCCACTCCGGCGTCTCAGGCCCCATGTACTCCTCCGGCGTCCACTCGCCATCAGCCCCGCGTTCCTCAAGCAGCTCAAAGAAGCGCTGGTAATCAATCCTCGTATGCCACTTCCCATCAACCCTAAACCTCTCGCTCGCAATGAGCACGCAGCAGCTATGCGCGTGCTCGGCCGCGATCCCGTACTTCAGCCCGCGCTCCCTCAGCTTATTATCCAGCGCGGTGACGAACTCCGTGACCTCGGCGTAGAACGGCACGTTCGCCATGCTCAGCCCCGCGCCAGCGCTGCTCGACGTGCCGCAGTACGTGACGCCCTTGATCTCGACGAAGCACGGCAGGCCCCTCTCGACGAGGTCCGCGTACCCCTCGACCTCATCTTCGACGTTGAACCCCTTGACGAGCGTCAGCCGGAAGACGGTGCGCTGCTTATTCCGCTTCTCGCGCAGGATATCCAGACAGCGCTGGAACCGCTCCCAGAAGTCGCGGTGGAGCGGGCGGTCGATTTTCCGCAGGGACTCTTTGTTGCTCGCGTCGATGGACACGTAGAGTTGCGTGACGGCTTTGAGCGCCGCTAGTTGCTCCGGGTGCTGCGCATTGCACACGAGGAACGAGGATATGCGCTCGCCGTGCAGCAGCGCCAGGAACTCGTTGATGTGCGGGTAGAAGATGGGTTCGCCCACTAGGCTCAGCGCGCAGTGCCGGATGCGCATCGCCTCGGCAAACCGCTCGGCTCGGACCCCCGGGATGCCGCGGAGCATCTTGATCTTCTGGTAGTGGCCAGCCTTGACGCCGTCGAAGATCGTCTCGGGAGGGTCGACGACCCAACGCCACGTCGTGCCGACTGGGTTCGTTCCGTGTCGCCAGCAGAAGACGCATTTGTTGGAGCAGGATAGAGACGGCGTGGTTTCCATACATTGGTGCGACGCGATGCCGTAGAAGGAGAATTTGTAGCAGGAGCCGCGCCCGCGTAGTGCTGACTTAGTCCATCTACAGATCTTGACCCCGGAGTGAGATCCTACAATCGTGTAACCCTGCTTGGTTAAAGACGCATATGTGGGAGAGTTTTTGGGTACCATCTCTTTGATGGTTTGTGGTGGTTTTCTCGATTTTGGTTTGTTGTACGTTGTGAAATCTACAGCGATCGGTGTTGGGTTGTTCGATTTTTCGGAACTTCCTTGAGAGGCCTTCATGATCCGTCCAAGGTCTTCGACATCCTCGAGATTTGTAGAGCGGCCCTTTTTCGCTTTACTGGTTGTCGACGTTGATTCGATAACAACCTCGCCGTCATCATCGTCATCGGAGCCGTATTCTTCGTCACTTTCCACAGCGTCCCCACTTCCCGGGACCCCTTCCCCTAAGGATCCTGTTCGACCAACTTGTTGTAAGATATCCTTTACACCGTCTGTCCATTCATCCAACCTTTCTCTCAGATCTCTTTTTGTATCTGCCATCCCTAGAGGGTAAGCTCTCTTGCGACCTGTGAGCCTGGCCATCCACTTGTCGACCTCCTTGGCTTGGAAGCAGAACCCTTCGTCTTCAGTTGGCCATCCCTCTCGATCGCCTAGTCCAAACACGGAGTAGCCTAGTATACCTGAGAGCGGAGCCGTGTCGATTCTGAAGTCATGATGGGTTTCTTGTAGATGTTCGAGATAATTGTCGTTTATGGAGTCGATGTTATAGCTTGGTACTAAGAGGAGATAGAAGTAGTCCACCGGTACATTTGGGTCTACTAGCTTGGGTGCGCTGATGAAGTATTCGTCGTAATCTATCTGGGCCAAATCTAGGACGATCGGGCTTAAGAAAGCTTTTCTGGAGTCGTCGGTTTGCTCTTTTAACAGGACGTCGAGAGTTTGGGCGATCCCGGCAGCAGTCTTCTCTGTACTCCCGGTCAGGGATGAAAAGAATACGAGTACTTGAATAGGGGCTTCGCGGTTCGATTGTACGTCTTTTCGTGTGTTGTCTACTTTTCGTAGCTCGCCCTTGATGCGCCGTGGTCCAGCTGTGACCTCTTTTGTTTTCTCATCAGGCGAATCGCTAGGTAAATCAATCTTCTCTTTCGTAATTATACCATTTCTGTTTGGTATTGGTATTGGTATTGGTATCGTCTTCGTAAGCTGCTGGTCGAGTTCAGATACGTTGGCGGTAGTGCTGGTTTTCTGTAGTAGTTCGATATACAGCCAAACCACGGTCAAAATACAAGTTATCGCCACCAGAATCGTAGGTCGGTGTTCGTGCCATAGTTCGAGGATACCTAACAGAATGTTACCACATATTCAAATATTCACAGGGGTTTGTGTACAAAGCTTACCCTTGAACGGACCATGGACATCTAAGCCAATCTCCCCTGTCCCGTTCTCCATCGTTGGCGATGCGGTTGTAGTGTCAAAGTCGACACAATTTTTACTGCTGAGAATTCAGGTGAGTAAGCCCCGGAGAAGGTAGCGGGGCTTTATGGCAGCCAGTCGCCTATGTAGAATTTTAAATAGAGGGGCAATTAGGTGATGAAGAGCCCCGCAAACCCCAGATTTAGTTGAAAGTTAGTACTATCGATAACGGGTAACAGATCCCTGGGCCATGACTCGGGACCTCGATTGGAGCTAACATCTGGGCAATTTCCACCCATCGAAAAACAACTAATGGAACCAGTCAGTAACATCAGCAACAATCTTATTTTGACTACACCATCTGACCGTGAAACTTATTGAGACTTCTTAAGACGACTACTAGGTAATTACTATCATGTGGTATCATTCGCAACTAATTCAAATAGCTATGTTCCGAAATTGCGATATCTAGCAGCCAATATTCCCCTGCGCCTCAGCTGGCCTCAATAAACACGATAGGCCATGGATAGGTATGTAAGCATAAAAATAATAGCAATCCCCAGCCCAAATATGACAGTGTAAAGAATACCTAGTAGGTAATTTCCAGTTTGTCCTTTTCGTCAATAAAACTTCTCAAATCCACTGATACAAAGGAAAACTGGCATGGCTCCGTCGCTATCCTTTATGTACGAATATGTGCATCTGTTACACATCCGGATCGCTCTCCACTTTCGGGGCATCGAATAGTAAATCGGGAATTTTGTTCACTACATCCGCATAGAGATCGCGAGCCCAACAGATGGTCACCATGATTGCCAGTGCGTTCCATTGGTTCTGGTTCTTTTCCAATAGGTTTACTTGGATTGGGATATGACAGGTGGCTTCCGGGTCTTGAGAGTCCAACGTAACGATGAACAAGATGTGTTTGAAGATGACAAGACCGAATATTACCGGCGAAACCGGCCTCTGGTCGCTAGGCACACGTTCTAGCCTCTCTCGCCACGCCGTAGCCACCTCCGCCATACTCTTCTGAATGGGTATATGCATATTGTGCTTGTTTGCCTCATACATCTCTATCAACCGCACGTTGGGCGGTAGGGTGTCGCTAAACCTAGCAATGTCTGCGTCGAGCTCGGCCCAGCGCAGGGCGGTTTGGACCCTTTCTTTAATATGCTTGACAATTCGTCGTTCATTATCGTCCTGCGTAGCATCTGTCTTCGCTTTGCGCATGTCGCGGATTTGCCCGTGGATATCCATGAGTCTACGAAGTGCTCTCGCTCCTATTGAAAAGAAATTAGCTGAGCTGAACAAAACATCGACAACCTTGGATCAAATGTACCTCGATATTCAAGCCTATCTGAGAGTGCGTAGATCCTGGGGCGAGTAGCCACGGCGTTGGTCTTGATGTAGAATAGGCCTTCTGGTAAAGGAACTCCTCGGAAGTGCATTTTCCATGTCGAGGGCATGAGTGAGTATTCGTCTCGTGCCCTTAAAATCTGATTGAGGAAGACCTGCTCGTAACGCCATCCATCTTCCGAACCATAGTTCTTGGTTGCTTCCGGAGTGGTTGACGATACTTCTGAATCGCTTGGGACCATGTCGTCATCACCGTCCGCAGCCTGTTCGAATGCCGCTTCTTTGGCGGGTTTGCTGCGTTGGTATAGTGGATTCTCTGGGGTTTGGGGGGGCGATTTGTCCTCAATCGATGAAAATGCAAGTACATTATCGTAGCTTTCCGCCGTGCTGTCCGGGGTTTCTAGTCTTTCAGCTACCGCTGTGCCCATTTCATGGTCACTGATATCTTCTTGCTTGATTATGTCGTCGGCCTTTTCGGCCGTGACCGGCCTGCTAGCTTGTGCTGCCATTCCAAGATAACTTCTCCATCCTGGGCTTCCAGTTGACTCTTGATGGGTATTCTTCTTGGGTGTCAAGGGTTTAGTAACCCGGCCGCCTAGGATCCTATCTCTCAAAGAGCCATTGTTTGAACTGCTGAATGTAGGTCTGATAGGCGAACTATTAGGTGCCGAACGGGAGAACCAACTGCTGAAGCTAGCCATGCTGTTGATGGTATGTCCTGCCCTGCCACAAGGCTCGTCGTAAAAGTACCAAGGTTCAAGGGTAACGAAGTGGGCTGTGAAGAGAATGAATCGTAAAGAACTTGGAGTCTTAGAGTCCGCCGATGAATACCTTTCAATCAGATATGCTGAAATGGAATGAAATGAATGCCCCGTTGTTGATAGTGCTGGGTGAATTGAAAAATGAGAAAATGAGATATGAGTATTATTGTTATTATTGGCTTCCTTAACTGACGGAACCAGCGAGGAAGTTACTCGTTACTCGTAGTTAATCGATCGGTGGGATCTATCAACCATTTGACGCCTCCCACACAACTGTCGAGAATTTAGATGTTGTGCCGTTTTTGGTCAAATCGGGCATGCCAAATCTGCAATGATGGTAGGGGTGAAGTAGTAGGCAGCGATCACGAGAGAGACGATTTCCATTGATGTGAAATGTGTAACCCGTCACTAGGCCGCTTCCGGTGAATGCGAATTCGTAACTGATACTATTTGATACTACATAGTCGCTGTTGCTAAGATTCCTTAGCTATTGCTTGCAGTTACTTTTAAAAAAACATCCTAGGCATGGTTTAACTAGATACATATATAGTAATAGCAGCTGGCAATCTCTCTCGAAATCTTGATTGTGAATTGTGAATTGTGAACAGGAGCCCCGTGTGGGTGGTTACTTCTAATTCACGTTGTAGCCTTGGACCTGCCGAAGGGAGTTCTGGCTGAAAGACAGTGAAGCTCGCGCAAGTGCAACAGGTACTATGTACCTACATTCCTGTTGTCACGAGCTAGTCCTAAAATAGCATGGATGATATCACGGGAATAAACTGCCGATTACATAATTATATTAATCGAACCCGCAGCTATCGAGGGTAGGTACGTATAGTACAATGTACATTGTGATGCGACCTCGATACCCAGCTGAATTCCAGCTGTTTCCTTCCTGTACTTGAGCTGCAGCACTTTGGCAAGTACACCTGGGCAGTTGGGGTTGGTACCACAACCTTGACCGCGACATACTATGTACATTGTACGCGCCGCCCAACTTAACCTCAAGCACCTAGCACCGAAACCCAACATTGAATCATTTGAATGACATGACATAGGAGATGTTCATCATCTCCCTAACACATCCTTTCATCTTTTCTTTTTCTAAGAAAAACAATCACAACCTAAAAGCACAACACTTATTTATGCCCGTTTGAGCTTCCCGTTTGTCGCAGCGGTTTTCACAGCACGGACATAGACGGATAGGTACATGAATACTGTCAGTTGTTAGGTACCTAGTAATTACTTGTACATTTGTACTGCGCATGCATAGTACGGTACAGCATAGTACAGCATAGTACAGCATAGTACAGCATAGTACATACATCACCATAACTTTCCACTTTTTTTTTCTTCCGTTTCCAAGCTCCAAGCTTTCGTCTTGGAGACTTAGGCTCTTAAAAAATAATTCGGAACATTTTCCCGTCAAAGAGACCTTCAATCACAAACGCGACATCCTTTTCACTCGCAACTCGCAACTTACTGCACACTCCCTCCTTCTCTTGTCGGCGATAATTCTACAAGAAATGTGCATCCTTTATTAACTATACCCTCCACTTACTTCACGTTTCCTGTCACAAGCCATGGCTACCGACTGGAATAAACTCAAGGTTGTCGACCTCAAAGCCCAGCTCAAACGTCTTGGCCTACCTCAGAATGGCCTCAAGGCTGATCTAGTTGCACGCTTGGTAGCTGCCGAGACTGAGAATGACCCTTCTCCTACTCCCGATGAACCGACCCCCAATGAAGCTATTGAAAGCACTAAAGAAGTTAACGGCGAGTCCCAGCCGCAGCCACAGCCACAGCCGCAGCCGCAACAACAGCAATCCCCAGAGGAACGCGAGGCCACCGAACAAGTCACAGAACAAGTCGCAGAACAAGAACTCCCCAGTGAACCCCCCCAGCAAGCACATGTCTCCAACGAAGTTGAACAGGCAGAACCAGAACCTCCTGTAGCTGCACCTGTCGTTGAGACCCAGACTATCACGGCCCCATCGTCCTCGGACGCGACCCCTTTACGACCCACAGAAGTTTTACAGGACTCGCAGAAGCGAAAACGAAGATCATTGAGCCCTGCCCCTTCCACCCACGAAGTCGCACGCAAACGAGCTAGACAAGATGATCACGATATACAGGAAGGTCAAGATATGGATTCTGTTTCGGCGGACATCGATGAGGTAGCACCTCAAAAAGAAGACGCCTCGATCCCTTCTGACAATGAAATGCAAGGTGCCAAAGAGATTACGCCACCCGAACCCGAACGCGATGATGGCGTGGCCCAGCCCAGCCCGAAGGAAAATGCACCCGCAGATGCTCAGAATGGACATCCTGAAGATGTTGTTATGGATAATACTGAGCCGACTTTCGAAGAGTCCCGCGAAGAGAACCTCTCTCGAAAAGAGCCTTATACCGCGCATCCAGAAGAGACAGAGCGCGACGTAGCGCCATCTATCCACCCAGCAACGTGTGCATTGTATATCAAGGACTTTATGAGACCTCTTCGAGATCACGCGGTCAAGGATCATATATTACAACTCGCAGCACCGGCGGGCGCCCCTATTGAGGATGGTACAATCGTTGATTTCTACCTTGACACTATCCGCACACATGCATTTGTGGTGCTTAGCAGCATATCGTCTGCCTCAAGGGTACGTACCGCACTGCATAATCGCGTCTGGCCCGATGAGACAAACCGCAAGGCTCTGTGGGTTGATTTCATGCCGCCAGAGTGCTTCGCGAAGTGGGTTGATATGGAACAGACATCCTCCGGAAGACGTGGTTCGACAAACCGGTACGAGGTCGTCTATGATACCGACGAAGACGGTAATGTGATTGTTAAGCTCGAGGAGTTTGACAGCACCGGCCCTGCGCCGAAGCAAACGCTTATAGCACCCGAATCCGCACCTGAGCGCAAACAGTCCATCCCCACCGGTCCGTCCCGTCCCTTCGCTGGCCTCGAAGGCGCACCGACGGGGCCGCGCGGCTTTCCGGGAGGTCGTGGTCCCGCGATCCATCCTAACAGATTGGCGCAACTAGATCAACCCGGACAGACAACTCGCGCGTTCCCCACCGTTACCTACCAGCCTGTCTCGGATGAGCTAGTTCGACGACGTCTCGAAACAATCTCAGCGGCGAAGACCAAGGAGTCGGGACGAGACTTTGGCAAGGATTATAAGCGCTATTACTTCGAGAACGGTGATACCCTTGTTGACAGAGGTCCCGAGATCTTCTTAGGTATCCGCCCACCGCACAGAGAGCGCCAGCGCGGCCAGAGACCTGATGCGCTCCGCGGTCGCCGAGGTGGAGAACGTGCTCGACGTCGTGCCGGCGGCATGCCGATCTTCCACGGCGTCCCTCGAGGCGGTGATCGATTCCGTCCCGGAGACTCTTCCGGATCGGGTGCCAACGGCCGCTCTCGATACTCGGAGGACCGACCCAACCGCCGCTATGATGATCGCGGAGGTCGAAGAGACAGGGACCGTTACTAACCAATTAACCAAATTGGCTAATATTTACAGATGTCACGAAGCCAATACCAAGTGACTGTACTTCAAGAAGTACACAGATGAACTGTATATGAACGAACAAACGAACTAAGATCTGAACGTGTAGTGTGCGATGTGCAGCCAACCTTCTGCATCGCACCCGCAATTGCAAACGAAAAGCAAAAAGTTTCAGGGCATCTTTTTCGGAGCATAGTGACGCATCAGGAACGAACGAACTGCATTCGCAAGGACATAGGCACACATTAAAATGGAAAGGATACCCGGTCCGACATGGAAAGGGGAAGGGAAACGGTGACAAAAGAGAATGCCTAAGTTTAATGAGAACAAGCTGGCGATATGAGACAGCCCTCTCCTTCTTGTGTGCGTGAACAGAGATCTGACATCTGACGCCTGAGTGTTTAGGTACCCCTAATAAGCTATTGCAAGACAAGTGTGCTAATAATTGATGATTGCTTCTTCGGAGAAATCCATGGATGCTATATTTCCCGCCATGGTTGTGCGCCCGCTGATTTGATTGGAAATGTTCTTCGGATATTATGCGTGTATATGTGGATATCGCCGCCTTGCTTGCTCCTTGGACTCCTTGCTACTGACATAACTAACCTTCTACCAACAGGTGTATGTACAATGTAATATGCTCAATCCAGATGTAGCTTGCTTCGACGTGTATAGGAAATCCAACAATCTCCTACTGTGTACTTTACATCTCGGTGTCGGGATCCTGCGATGGCCTTGCGGCCAGCACACTGCCAACAACCGAGGAGGCCCAAAGCAACGTATCGTCGAGGGAACTCACAGCCGCCGGTCGCACATGAACGCCATTGACGCAGGGATCCCGTTCCCAAGCCTTGGTCGCGCACCACGGGCGCCCGTGTTCCTGCTGTCGCACTTCTTCGTCGCTGGAATACGCCGCGGCCAGGTGAGGCAGGATGTGTTGGTGGTAGCGTTCGTAGTGTGGCCTACACAGATGGCATTACGTTAGTTATTGCTATTCATCACAACAGCTAAATTAATAAGACAGGATGGGACAGAGCAGGCAAGACAACTCACCAAGCAACTTGATCAAAGTACCCCCCACTCTTCCAGCCCTCTCCCGGCTTCCTGTTCCCCTGCGGCACATCCACATACCGTTCTCTCTTAAACCTCCTCCTCCTCGCCTGCTCCCGGTCCACGGCAAGGAAAAGCGCCACGTCGAAGCGATCCTGCATACGCCTGAGCGCGCGCAACGCCACCGCCTCCGCGTCCCCGCTCTTCGACACCCTTCCGATCGGCTCGTGGTCCGGGTCCCTCGCGAACAGCGTAAAGCCTTCTACGATGGTGAACCGGTACGGCACGATCGGCACGCCGTTACCGTCTAGCCGTACCGACCTTATCTTCGCATCCCCATCTACCGCGCTACGTCGGAAGGCATCGCGCATAGCTTCGACAGCTGCATCAAGAGTCCCGGGCGCCAATTGACTCGCGGCCGTCGCAGCCGCGGGCGAGATATCGTCTCTTTCCACATCCTCCCCCTGCATCCCCGCGCGCTCCTGCATACGCGTCAAGAACCGCGGATTCGGCACGTCAGCGCGTCTACGCTTATCCGGCTCATCGATATGTCTCGCCAGCCTCTCGACATCGCAGCTCCCCACACGATCCCGATCCTCCACCATTAGCAGCATCGGCGGATCATCCGGGCCCGTCATCCCCGCGACAAATTTATCCTCCGGCCACACGGGCCTTACCGGGACCTCGGGCCCGCTTTCCTTGCGGTCTTTGAAGAAATACGCATCTTGGTGTATGACCGCGGTATGCGGAGGGAGTTCGGGGTTATAGTCGCGATTGCACGATGCGAGACGGCATACCGCTTCCCGGAGGACGACGTCGAGGAGGAGCGCGAGCGTTGTCTTGCCGGCGGACGTGCACCCGGAGATGCCTATGACGAAGTTCTCTTCGGGTTCGGTGGGGATGTCGTCGAGGCGATTTCGGTTATGTCCGCGGCTATCGAGTTCCATTATGCCGTAGCACGACCAGATCAACTTTTCGGTGTAATCCATCGCGTAGCGATAGCCCTGTAGAGCAGGAAGTAGGATGTTTAGAGACGTGAGGGCATAAATTACTTAGAAATTCGTGATACATTTCACTTCGATTGACTCCTAGATACCTTACACCTTATACTTCACATTCTACTCAAAAGTCCGGCATTTGAGGGCGCCATGATGGAATAGGTAGATACATTCTCCTAACTCGAGGTTGAGTCTCCTGACCATCGTACCAGGTAGCTGCTCAATGCTAGGGAGACACCTAGAGTCCTAGACGCCATTACCCATCGCATATTCCAGCGCGGTGCACAAAAGTGAGTCGATATTTATAAGAAACGGTCGATACCGGTTCAGCCTCAACCGGTACCTGGGTCCTGAGTAATATGTATGGGGTATATGGGGTATTATTCCATAATACCGTGTTTGGTGCTGGTGCTTGATAGTAACGCAACCGAAACAGGTTAATATCCTTGAGAATCCTTTCGGTTAGCGATTGTTAGAACAATCTAGAGTTATACTAACATTTGACTATTCCAATTATTCAGGAAAACGACTGACAAGCATACTTGAAAATGGAATTGTAGCATCGGTGTCGGCATGTGCCGTCTCGCGTTAGTAAAGCTAGGAGAATGGGGCCACCACACCATTTGAGGCGAATGCCGCCGCATCATGAGTCCAGACCAAAATCTCCATCAAGTAATTATTGTTAAACAATCCGTCCAAAACAATTTTAGTTTATGACGAATTAGGACATATGTTTCGGTTATGTATTATGAAAAAATCTGATTGCGTTTAGGTAACCACATGATCACGATGATATTAGAGAAATATGCCTCGGAGGGACATTGATATCAAATAAATGTAAATTGTTCAAAATTTGTCATAAGATGCCACATTCAGGATTGAAAAACACGCCTGCCCCAATTCCGTTGAATTAGCGATACCCGTACACAATATAAGATGTAAATTTCAAGCAGCACTGGCCAACGGCTCGGGCTGGACGCCGACTCGTTCCTTGCTCAAAATGTCAAGCATGAACTGGGATGGTCGGTTGTCCTTGTAAACAGCCTGGCAAGCCTTGAAAGCCATCACATCCTCAATGTACTTATCAAACAGATAAGAACTATCCATCGGGCCACCTCGAGCCTCGGGATGGAACTGGGTCGAGAAAATCGGCCGGGAAACGTGACGCATACCCTCATTGCTGCCATCGTTGAGGTTTACGAAGTATTCCTTCCATTCGTTTCCTAGCGTGCTAGCATCGACAGCGTACCCGTGGTTCTGGCTCGTGATGTGGCATTGTCCAGTCGTCATATCCAGAGCCGGGATATTGTGAGCCCGGTTACCGTACTTCAGCTTGATAGTCTGAGCTCCAGTGGCCAAGGCTAGGAGCTGGTGACCTAAGCAGATACCCATTATAGGTACCTGAGAGGTCTCCATCAATACTGCAAGGTTGTGTACGGTAGATTGGCAGTGTGTCGGGTCACCAGGGCCGTTGGAGATGAACACGCCATCGAAGTTGTCGGCAACCTTCTGGATCTTGAAGTCATAGGGAAACACGGTGACACTAGCTCCACGACTCACTAAGCTTCGCAGGATGTTCTCCTTGACACCGCAGTCGAGTAGTGCAATGTGGTACTTGGGGTCATGTGCCTCCACCACAAAAGGAGCTTTGGTGCTGACCCGTTTCACGAGGTTGATTTGACCGGGGTCGATGAAGCTTTCGTCTTCATCCGCATCGTACTCATCACCGACCGAGATCCTGGCAAGGGAAGAGCCTTGCTCTCGAAGGTGGGTAACAATGGCCCTGGTGTCAACTCCCGAGATGGCAGGAATACCCTCTCGGGCACACCAATCACTCAAGCTCTCCACGGCAGTCCAATGGCTGTACTTCTCGGCAACATCTGCGACAACAATTCCTGCACACTGGATATGGGGAGATTCGAAGTGTCTTAATAGGTTCCACTCGTCTCGCACGGGGGAAGGCACGCCGTAATTCCCAATCAACGGTTGGGTGAAGACGAGAATCTGGCCACGGTAAGAGGGGTCAGTCATTGACTCCGGGTAACCGACGAGGGAAGTTGTGAAGACAGCCTCGCCGGATATGTTCGAGTTGGCTCCGAAAGCTGTTCCGTGGAAAATTGGACCATCCTTCGTTCTGGTCAGTATAGAGCTAAAAATCGAGGCTAGCGATTATTTTCACATACTCGAATGGTTAGTGTAGCCTCCATGCCAGAGGCAGGTTTTGTGCCCTTGGATAGAGTCTGGGGCATCTGTCTGCCCTTACTACCTTGAGCAGTTTCAGCAGCCTCGACAGCATAACTACGGGAGATAGGTAGGAATCGGGCTCGGGACGAGAGTCCGGCAGTGCGGAATGCCGCGGGCTTCGTGGCCCTGGTGGCTAGTCGGGAGAACATAATGTTCTAAGGTGATCAAGGAAAAGGTTTGAGTTGGTGAGGTTATTCAATGGCCCCCTTAAGCGGAGAGAGACCGCCACAAGTGGTCTAGGTTTGATTTGTGTTAGTCAAAGCGGTGAGAAAGTTCGTGGCGTTAGACAAACCAGAGATATAATCCTGTGAAGATAGAATGTTAGCAAAAGCCATGACTAAATTTGATGCTAAAGGATAGGGGTTGTCCTAATAGTGGTGGTGCGGGACGCAAGGATGGGTATTGAAATTCTGTGATGTGTTTTTTTCTTGTTTTCTTGTGATTCCAATAGGCGGGACACCTTCTTATGAAGTCATCCTCTAAAGAAGGCAGAGCATAAGACATACCTGTGATGTGAAGACTGACGAGCGCCCGTTCATAAGGGCAACTGTAATATTCCCAACCAGAATCGGTAAGAGAAGTGAAATATCGAACCAATTGGGTTGAGAAGTTAAGAGTCAGAATCAGATGAATGCAGACTAGCAAGATGTGAAATAGGTGAAATAGGTGAAATAGAGAATATGGTTAGGTCTTGAATAATAGAGGACTGGGGAAAGAAAGGGAAAAAAAATTTATGTTTAGCAGTTTTCTGATCCTTAGCGGGGAACAGAGGGCGATTTCGATCTGACTGGTTTCCAAATCTGCTGCTAAGTTAGATACGTGCCCCGCAATAAGGGTCAAACAGTCCAATTAAAACCGTTTTATAGCTGGTTACACACAGTGATACCAGTGATACCGTTCTGCCGCTACCTTATCTGCATCGTACCCAAAAGAAAAAAAAACTGACATTGGGCCGTTTTCGGCCTATCAAAGTGACTAAACTCTAGCCTTAAATACCACAGCGATCCCCGCTTCAGATACCTACCAGTAACGTTCGCTGGCGGGAACCTTAGAAGCCTACAGTTACAACATTGAACCCATGAACACTGAATGTCGCAGCGATTCGTCGTATTGTGACGTTAGTCATGCGGCACATATTTACTCGCCCAATTAATACCAAGAGCAATTCTCTGCTATTATTTTTATTGCTAAGAAATTGTGCGATGATTCCGTCATGTCCTTGAAATCTACTACGCATATGAAAGAGTCATGGTGCTCCTGTACTACTGGATTGTGCTTGGTAACCAGGTATAATTGTACCTAGTATACTCTAAATCGAGGGCAAAGAGAACATAGGAATGTATCTCCGAATACAATTCGAACGCTGTAATTGGAAATATACTTTTATATTTTGTAGAGACCTGAGCGATTTTCTCAGAACCGTCCAAGTGACTGTTAGGTAATCGATAGGGGTTACTCCGGTATCGATGATGTTGAAGTCTACCTAGGTCCTAGGTTCCCAGGCAACTTCGTGATCCGTGGCCAGCAGTCTTATCCCCTAAAACTCTACCCATAGATAGAAATAGTTTCCGTGGGCTCGGGCTTAGATGGCCGTATAGCCCTGGTGCATTGGCTCATTCATTATTCATATAGCACCCAATTCCTTCAACTTAGAAATTAGACCATCAACATTCTCGACCTTACCACCACCCTGTCTCGGGGCCGGTTCTGTGATAAGAAGTTAGCATCCAACGTCAGCTCCATACACAAGCCATAAGCTGCCAATTGTCAGCTGTAAAAGGGGGAAAACTTACCAGTAACCTTAACGACCTTCAACCTCCTCTCATTCGCGACCCCTAAATCGCTCAAGCTCATCCTAACAAGCGGCTTCTTCTTCGCCTTCATAATATTCGGCAAGTTCGCGTACCTCGGCTCATTCAATCTCAAATCCGTCGTGATAACCATCGGCAGCTTCGCCCTGACCGTCTCCACGCCACCATCCACCTCCTTCGTAACCTCGACCGTATCTTCCTTCCCAAACACGACCTTACTCGCCTGCGTAGCTTGCGGCCAGCCCAGCAGCCCCGCAAGCATCTGCCCCGTCTGCGCCGCATCGTCGTCGATGCTCTGCTTGCCTAATATAACTAGATTGCTCTTCTCATTCTCGACCGCAGCCTTGAGCATCTTAGCCACACTAAGCGGCTCCAGCTCCTCGCCCTCCTTCACATCGACGTGTATGGCGCGGTCAGCGCCCATCGCCATCGCCATGCGCAGCACGTCGACAGCTTTCGTGGGGCCCGCCGAGATGACGCAGATATCCTCGACGCCGCCGGGAGCCGAGTTCTTCTCGCGGATGCGCACCGACTCCTCGACCGAGAGCTCGTCGAACGGGTTCATCGAGTGTTTGACGCCGGCGGTCTCGACGGCCGTCTGCGCCTTGTTGACGCGCGGCTTAACCTGTGTCCCCCCCCAAAAGATCCATCGTCAGCACATCTCTTCTTCTTATCTCCAATTCCTCTCCCTTTTTTCGCATTCCCCAGTCTCGTTCTGCGTGAAAAGATGATGCAATCAATTGGAACATACCGCGTAGTCAATAACCCGCTTTATGGGCACGAGGATGCGAAGTGAAGACATAGCTCGTTCTTAGCGCTGGCTGTCTTGTGAAAGCGAGAGAAGCGTGGGTAGATTGAAGCTTATTTCCGCTCGTCTGAATGTTCCGACTAAAGCTCCGTTCAATGACGAAAATCCGCAACCGAGACCGGCAGTAGCCGCGCTCCCACTTAGCACCCGCTTAAAACAGCCTCGGCCCAAATAGAAAGTTGACCACGTGATAGTCTATAAGTCCCCCTTTTTTACGTACAACGTACAAAATGACAACTGAGATAATTTATACCAGCTTATTGTGATTACTTAGGTAATTATCTTGGTAATTTGTTGGCGAGCTGCAATTGACTTGATTCGATGCCCTCGATTCAAGTGAATTCGAGTAAAATTCATGACCAAGTAGAAGCAAAAAGGTTCAATTGATATTCTAAACCGCTTTTCTGATAGCAGAAATACCTAAGCATAAATATAATATATACTAGACGCTACCCAAAACTCCATCTAGACGACATAATTGTACAACTGACACCGTTTCTGTCATCTAGAGGTATGACTCGTATAACTCGTACATCAACATACTCATATAACCACACTCACCTCGCCTATACACCAACCAATGTCTGCCTGCTTCCCCTCACCAATTCTAGCTCATCGCATCATTACCAATCGTCCCACTCGTCGTCCTTCTTGGCCGGCGCGGACGCATTCTTGTTGCCGCCCCTGCCCATAGCCGACGTTCCGACAGAGCTATACTTAGGCCCCGTACCGTGTCGCTGATCCGCCACGGCGGAGAAATCGTCCCAGAAAGCCTTCTTGCTCTCGTCTATCGGGGCTCCCCGCTGGCCCTGACCGCTAGACCCCTCGACGAATTGGTTGAATCGTTCCTGCGCCGTCATCGCGCCAGCCTGTGCCGCCTTGCCTACATTCCCTGCCGTTGCTCTCGCCTGTGCTGCAAAGTCTGATTGCGAGATCTGTGTGCGTCGTTGTTAGCAACCAAACCATTTTCACGTATCTGCGTGGTTAAGCAGGTGGATGCCGCTTCTCACCTGCTTAGCCGTGGGCTGGATGAAATCGTCGTTGATTCCTTTGGCTGTCTTGCTTACTGTCGACGTGAACCAACCGAAGCCTTTCGTCAGCGCAGCCACGGGGTCCTTCTGCACCTCCGATAAATCTGGAAGTCCTCCTCCGTTGTTGCTCTTAGGCGACACAGGCGTGTTTCCAAATCCAGCGTACTTGCCTCCTTGGCTGGGCGGTAAGTCTGCCGACCTGGACGCATTCTCCTTCCCTAGCCGCGCGAAATATTCATCATCTACCTTAGCCTTGACACTTGGTCGGCTAGGGCTCGCTGTTCGGCTTCCGCTCGTCGCAACGCCCTGAAGCGGCGTTCCAGTCCTACTAATCTGCTTCGCAGCGGGCTTCGCAGCGTTGGTAGAGGGTTGTGATGTAGGTTTTCGCTCGCCGGGTACGTATTCTTTCCCCTCGACCTTAGCTCCCAGTCTCTCTTTCCATTCCTCTCCCACCTCGCCGCTGTACCTCTCTGCGATCGTAGCGTCGTCCCAGCTCAGACCGCGCATTTTGGTGTCCTCATGTTGCTCGAAGAATGACCTCCACCCCTGATTACCGCCGAGGCGCATGCGTTCGATCTCGGCCTGTTTAAAGGCATCCATTGTAACGGAGCGGACGAAAGAGATGTGGACGCCTAGGCCCCGATGGACACCGGCGCAGGAGAGGCATATGAAGACGCCGAATTTGGGAGACGCCCATTGTGGATTCGGGGCGTTGCAGTCGCAACAAATGTTATTATTGTTCGTCTTTTGAATGGCCAACAGCTACAAAGGCATCGGTGATCAGCAAGTGTTCAATAAGAAACTAATTGTATGTTGACGCGTACTTTTGATCTAGTCTCGGGATCGACCTCCCACATGGCTTTGGAGGCCATGATGGGTTCTGCTTTATGTGCTGGAGATTTATAGAAGATTTGTTATCAATTGGTTCGAACGAATAATCGAAAACAGCGACAGTAGCCACTTAAAGTTCGTCGAGATCCAGTTCCAATGAACGCGAGGCTAGATTTACCAATAGTTTACTACGTGGTAACAATAAACTTGACGGAGGTGCATAATCACCAAGATTGGTAGATTGGCGGAATAGGGATGTCGGGTGCCAAGACCGATAGTCTACGCTAACCACATTGGGTTGGCGTGTTTCTTCCTCGACGCACCGACCAGGGGAGAAAAAAAATGAAGAAAAAACATTTCATGGATATTCAAGTTTCTTCGCCAACTGGGGTTGGAGGATGACCATGCCCTACCTAGGGCCCTAGGTACACATCCATGCAGTCTAACACCAGCCAATATACATGGCTATTATCATCAGCTCCCATTTGTCCCTCAGTGCACAGTAAATAAGCTCTAGGAGCTAATCACATAGACAAATCATGCATCATGTATCCACAATCACCAGGTCACATCGGATAGGTCAAATCATCAATCCGTAATCATCGTATCTATTCTGCTCGCGAGAACTTTTCCGAGCCTACCATACCCCCTCCGTTGTCCACCTAGTGTACAACCCGTGAAAATGCTCGAGGTGGTTATCAAAGTCATTCGTGAATTAAGGGGCATCCCAAAACTAGCGTGCGTGACATGAGGTCCAGAAGTCCATCAGCCAAATGCAAACACTGTTTGACAGTATTTGCTACCGATGATATCTGAGACCACGTCAAGCTGTTGTCTTGGCGCATTTGCGTAACTATGGTGAAATCAAAGAAAGAAGCCGTCCCCAACGTAATTCATCACGTAATCTCGATCGACGCATAAAATGAGATGTTCCGTGAAATAAGCAATGGTGTTCCGGGGTTCATCTCTCATGGGGAATTAAGGCAAATCGTCGTCGAGTCATGCCTAACCCATTTAGGCAGCAGCGGGAGCAGCCTCCTGCTGGCCGTTGGTCTCATGCTCCTGAGGAAGGTTGGCTTCCTCATCGGTCTTGTCAGGGCTGTCAATGGCGACCTTGACAGCAATCTCACGACCCTCAATCTCCTTTCCATTCATCTCAGCCACAGCCTTCTGCTGAAGCTCCTCCGATGCGAGAGTAACGAAGCCGAAGCCACGGCCCTTGCGGGGCTCGCCACGAGCCTGGAGCTTCTTGATCATAAATCGAGGGATAGGTCGCAGAGCGATCTTGGCGGAGGATGGCTGGTAGTCCTGGAAGAGGTCCTTCAGCTATAGAGGAGGTTAGAACGTACGCAACAGCAGTTTGGAATCCACATGTAAACATTACCTTTTCTTCGGTCAGGTCGTAGGGAAGGTTAGCGACCATGACCTTGTTCTTGGAAGGAATGCCGTCAGCAGGGGGTCCACGCTCACGGCGCTCACGTGCAGGACCTCTCTTCGCGGTCTTCTCAGCCTTGTCAGTATCCGCTTTGTTGGTGATATCGGTAAGAGGAAGAACCTCGTTGTCGGCCGGGGCACCGGTATTGGCCGCCTCAGTATTCGCGGCATCATCCTTGGCACCGTCCTAATATCATGTCAGTACTATTGCCAACACGTATGGATATAGAGCATAAGGTAAAACATACAGATCGGCCGCCACGACCAGCGCGACCAGCACGTCCACGACCTCGGCCACGGCCACGGCCAGAAGGACGGCGACGGGAGCCTTCGGCACCAGCGTCACCGTTAGTAGCACCCTCAGCTTTCTCACCAGCCGGCTGGGGAGTGCGGGCAAGCTGAACGGAAACCTTGCGCTCGAGAATCTCCTTTCCGGAGAGCTCAGCGATAGCACGTTCAGCTTCAGTAGGGGTAGAAAGATCCACGAAAGCGTAGCCGACAGGGCGGTCGGTGCGAGGGTTCTTAGGGATAGAGACGGATTCACTAGGCGATACGAGTTAGCGTAGGCAACGACAAAAGGACCATTTGCGGAGTGCAGATCTTAGCGAAGGCAGAGCAGAGCTGGCGGCAAGATAATC
Organism: Rostrohypoxylon terebratum; assembly: GCA_022497145.1. Taxonomy (NCBI): domain Eukaryota; kingdom Fungi; phylum Ascomycota; class Sordariomycetes; order Xylariales; family Hypoxylaceae; genus Rostrohypoxylon; species Rostrohypoxylon terebratum. The sequence continues at coordinate 104,302 of MU385858.1, forward strand.
CTAGCCCAATACGACTGTTCGTAAGACCACCTGCTGTCATCGAACTGGTTGCTTGTTGTCATGGCCCCACAGGAGCAGATATGCAGAAGCGGAAGCTCAACATGTCGGTGTGCGCAGGTGGGACAAGGGCAATCCATAATTGACCGCATGAGTCAACACGTAGGCAATCAAGCACGAATGGTTGGTCGATCGTGTAGAGACGCATCGAGCAAGGCTAGAAGAGGAAAAGAATGAAGAAGAACTTACACAAGATAGCCCTTGAAGAATTCTTTCAACTCCCCCTCGGTTGTCGCGTAGGCGAGGTTGCCGATGTACAGGCGGCGACCCTCGGCAGCGCTGGCGTGGACGGCATCCTTGTTATCGTCCTTGCCAGAGATTGAGGCATTGCTCAGAGCATTCGTAACGTCGTTGACGGCAGCGTCAGCAACTTTCTCCACGGTGGTGGCCATTGTGATTGATGAATTTCTAGGTGGGAGATTAGTTGAGAGTAGGTTGGTTGACTTGACGGAAATCGATGGTTAACGTTGAGACGTTCGGGTTCGGGTTCAGCTATTGAACTCTTGAACAATTTCGGGGGAGGAATAGGGTGGCTACGTGCCCTAGAGAAGATTGAAAGATTTGGGGGTTTGAGTTGACTGTGACACAACGAGCTTAGGATTGATGGATTTTGAGAGGTGTGAAGAAGAAATGAGAGAGAGACCAGATGTACGGACGCGGCCAGAATTTTTTTAAGGGTTGTTGTTTCTTGTGTGGGTCAAGGAAAAGGATAGAATCACGGTAGGTGTGGGGAAAGTGCATATGGATTGCTTGGCAGGTGCGCATGGGCCAATAGGAAGGAAATGGGTCTGTGGGTCAGTATTGTCACCGCAGGTACGTACCTTGTCGTCAAAATTGCGTGAGCTAGTACCTATCAATGTAAGATCCGGAAAGCTTCAGTGCGCGCAACCTAATGACGTTATTATTAGCTCTCGGTAAATTGGTTTTCGCGGAGTGGTTTGCCTATGCGGGCGATAAATAATACTAGAAAAGTAAAATAGAATAAACGAGAAGCTTACCAAGACCCAAGGATCGTATGTTATAGGAGAAGGTCGGTATAGGTCGGTACGAGGTTGTTTTGTTTTTGTCTCGTGGCGAAATGGAGGTAAAGAGTTTGTTTGGAAGGTGAAAAGAATGAAAGGTAGGAGGAAACGTTTATGCGGTCTGGTAGAGATAAAAAAAAAGGTGGAAAAGGGAAGAATCGTCAATCAGTTTGGCAAAATTGGCAAGTGCACGTAGAGCTCAAGTCTGAAAGAGCTCGTTCCAGCTAGCAACTTCAGGTTGTTCTTCTCTTCAACCTTCAATCTTTTAGAGTTTAGAGGTATGTGCTTTCCACGACGAACGATGCCTAGGGAAGAAGAGTAGGAAAGAATATTTTAGTCGATTTAAATAAAGTAGGCAGGTACAATGTCCTCAGACGATGCATATATTTACTCACCTACTAGAGGTAGCAACCTTAATCTTCAAAGGAGTCACGCGCATACTATATCTAGCATTTCAATGCTCCTATGGCAGTGGTCTGTATGACTTGGTTTATCCAAATTCGAATTATTCACCTTTAACCACTGCATCTATCTTACTCGATGTTTACCTGAGACCTACTACACATGGCCCTGGGATGCATACGACAACAAATAATAGTCCCAATTCAATTTCTAAGCATATCCTATCCGAATTACTGCGCTTAGACGCAGAGGCAAGATCGGTGCTGACATCTATGTACCTAAGGTCAAGCTCGGTAAGATGCCTGAACTGTCGAAATTGGATGCTGCAGAAAGCTTGGGGTGCATTGAAATAGCAAATTACGCCACGTCCAAGCTCCAAGCTTCCCAACTCTGCTTGATGCGCCTTTGTCAGCTGAAATTCGAAAAGGAAAAAATCGCTTCCAGAAACCCACCGTCGGCGTGTTAGTCATTTCTGTACACCCACTGTGCTACCGTGCGTGTACGCGGTTCAACCTAGAAAGGAGGTTGTCAGGGCCTCGGTTCTCATCCATGGTTTTTTTTTCTCTACGCGAACTAATAGAATCCAGTCAAAAAGTCGGTTGGCATTCTGGAAGCTTTCAAAGAACCTTGTCTCCGGGGATTTCAATGATCGAGCCACTCAGTGGGAACGAAACGAAGACCCGCAAGGGTTATTCTAAGCACACCCCTTTCTCTCTTGGTCGTTTAGACGCCTCATTCATCCACGATCCTAGAGAACCTGAAAGAAGACGTCCCCCTTTTCTGGCCCTTATAATCGCATCTCTATTAAGAAAACAAAAATTTTAATATTCGTCAAATTTTCGCAGACAGCGCTGAAACCGGCGGATTATTTGAAAACCCCGAGTTGTCCTATCACCGTGCCTTGCAGATAAAAACCTCCCAGTCGCCAATTCCGAACTTTTTCTTCTCTTTTCAGCGAATAGGTCAATCAGCTTTCCCAATATCACATTCAGGCGTCGATATGCGAGGTACTACATAATAGGTACACTACATAATACAGCACAGTAGCAAAACACGTTGTTAGCCTTAGTCCACATGGCTTTTGCAGATGTCTTCGGCTGGGTTAGGGGTCAGGTAGTTTGTTAGCTCTCGTTGCGTGCATGAAATATTGCCAAACAAGTAGCCTTACCAGAATACCGGCACCTCAGAAATGCAGACGACCAGAAAATTCAACCCAACGTTACTTTGCAGCCCGGCTATGGAAGAGCGAGCGAGGTCGTTAAAACTACCTAGCCTCCAGCTACTCGTCACAATATCTACCGATACATTTGTACGTACTTCAAGTAGATACCATACCTAGGTACTCACGCATTCTAGCACACATACATGTCTACATGTCTAGGTACCTACCAGCCTACCAGCCTACCTAGGACCTAGGACCTAGGACCTAGGTATGCATCTACCTACTTAGCCGCGCGCAACAGCAGCTGGCTGTCAACAGCTAACCCGCGTACTTTTATCTAGCGCCGTGCCCGAAGGTTTAAGCCTTTGGGTCCTGACAGGTGTCCGATCGTGTATGGGTTTCGTCCACTTGCTAACCCATCTATTATGTAACTTAGGGGAGAACTATGCCCTACGAAATGGATCTAGAGGATCCTAGAACTTCCAAATTACGGTACATGCTCGGAACTTTTACTCCAACCATAGTCCGTGCACATCACGTGGGGAATGGACTCTACTGTCGTAGTAGTATTTCATATGTTCTATTTTCCACATTCCAACCTAAGGCTCGGCGTTCAGTATTCCCGCAGCATTCAAAATATCGCTGTATTGTTATCGGATATGCCGAATATGCTCGGGTCCGGCCTAGTGTACTCTTCTTTTTTTGGTTGAAAGCAGATACTCAATATCAGGGAAAACAAAGTGCTTCATAAGATTACAGATCTAAGCTTAAGTGCCTAGTATGATCCATCAATACGCTAAGCCCGCTCTGCAAGCCTGTAAATTCCCCACCTCACCACGTCTCTCCGGTTGTATAGCTGTATAGCGTGAATCGCAAGTGCCTGGGTCCTAAGTAGTTACTACCTAATATAGGTACTAGATATTAATCTTTGGTGTATTATACACGACTACTAATATACCTAATGAGAAGACTTACTATACTGTAAATGCTGTATGTATAAAATAAGTACTCACTTTAATTGAGAGTTTTGATGTACTGCATCTACTATTATTAGAATCTAAGACTGGGGATCTGATCCAAATTTTAGGAATAATTGGTAGCTAACATCCATCCTCCATCCTTAGACTCGACCCTTCTCTACGTCCGTAAACTTCCAGATGTCGAAGTGACATGCAATAGAACTTCTATACGTCTTTCTAGCGTCTTTGATGTAGGTACGTCCAATGAGTGACTGATGAGGGGTATAAGTAAGGAATTTATTACACGGGATTCGGTCTTGTATCGAATTTCGAAGGTAATATGATAGTGGTCGTGTAAGGGTATAATGATCAGTAGCATTAGGTATTTACTTGATAGCATGTATCTCCAATGACTGGAGCCACTGCTCAGCATATATAAGTACAGCATTCCATTCCCATCGTTCATACTGTACTATATGCTCAGGCGAGCCGTACCGAGAAAGAGCATTTTTAGTGTCATCATTCAGAGTTTCATGTATGCTGACTCTTGAGTGTACCTATGGTCCTATGTATCAGAAACACCCGAAGCAAGTACCTACAATCAAGGCGAGTATCGTATGCTCCATTTCATAGGCGGCTCAGAACCTTGACATACAGACGGCTCGACAATCCTAAAGAGGTACACTTGGGACCTATCTATAGATGTAATAGGTAGATAGATCCGTAGAGCTTTTCACGCTATTACCTACTACTAGATAGGTACTAAGGTAGGTAGTTATAGGGGGAGTAATAGTGCTGAAGGGTTCCTAGGCTGCCAGGCTCCGATCGGACAAGGTTAGGTAGGTACTACCAGGTAAGTAGGACCTAGGACCTTCATAGTAGGTATGTAGGCATGTTTGCACGGACCAATGAAGTAATAAAGTTCTTACCATTCTTTATCTTATCAATCTCATCGGTCGGGGTTTGTGATCTACTAATCCTTGTAACAATCCATTTTGTTTCTCTCTTCATTTTCATATTAAACATTCACGAGAATCGCGATGGCGTCGGAGGTCAGCGATGACAACCAGAACGATGGAGATAAAGCGACGAAGGTTGAGGATAGGCGCATACTTATCCTCTATGGTTCCGAAACAGGGAACAGCCAAGACCTAGCGGGTGACCTGGAAAGGCTCGGGGAGAGACTACACTTTAGAACATTTGTCTGTGAGATGAATGATGTCGAACTGGTAAGTCGAGGGATTCCATTGATTCGATTCACTCACCTCCGACATTCCCACCATTCCCAACATTCACTTGTTCCAGTCGTCATTACGATTACAATTACTATCTACCACTACCAAATCCCATTATCTTTTTTTATCAGTTTGACCAGTCATATTTCTTCAATGGCATTATCCACCTCTTTTACATGGCCTGTTCGTTAGGTGTGTGTGTACGTGCGTGTGTATGTGTGTGTGTTTTTTTTTTAACCAGGTGCACGGTGACGTACGTCAGTTCCCCTCTAATTCCAGCTCCAGCCCTGAAGGTAAAAAAAAAAAAAATCACCCAACCTGAATGAAGGTAGCGAAGCAAATACAGCAAACTAGGTACCTATTTAGCCCTGGAGGTATACCTACTTCAGTATACCGGGTACCTATAGGAGTATCTATACGGGTACCTTTACACCTTTTACAGTGTTCAATGTTCAGCGTTGTTTAGGTTGTTTAGGTACCTGCATCTCGGATCCGCGCGCACTCTGCACACTGCACACTGCACATTGCACTCCCCTACTGCTTACCTATGCATCAATCTTTTGACCAACTTTGGAACATACCAACGCGATGCACCTGGTAACAAGAACCTGCCTCATTTAGAACACTTTACTACAATACCCCTTGGTCATCTTCGTCATCTCTACTACCGGCCAAGGCGAGATTCCTCGAAACGCGCTTAAATTCTGGAAGAGCCTCCTCCGTAAACGACTACCTCCAAATTGCCTGCAGCGAGTCAACTTCACCACATTTGGCCTTGGCGATAGTTCGTATACCAAGTAAGTGACAACCTACCTAGTAGAACCTACACATCTAATGTATACCATGTATATATCTACATATATATCTATGTATACCTACATGTATTCACACAAACCCCATGATACTACATATTACCGATGTCTCCTTCCAATTTGATTTCTTACTTTTTATTTTTCTATTGTTCTCCTTCCCACATACTTTTCATGTCTACTTTCCTATTTCCATATTACATCATCACTAAGTGACTGACTGACTAACCTCACCTTTTTTTTTCTTGCTCCTGCAGGTACAACTGGGCAGTTAGGAAACTTCACAAACGGCTAGAACAGTTAGGTGCGACCGAATTCTTCGCTCGTGGCGAGGCTGACGAGCGTCACCAAGACGGGTACGTCTCTCCGATTTCCATGTTTGCTAATTTTTCATTTTGCTTCCACCCTTCACCGTTCACCACCCCCTTTTTTCATTTCTTTATTTGCCCATCTTATCCAGCTTTCTCGCTATCTTTGGAATCACACGGCTACTCGCAGTTTTGATCTAACATTTCTCAGCATCGACGGCACATTTCTATCTTGGTCGTTAAGCCTACGGAGTCATCTTCTAAAAGAGTATCCTTTGCCAGAAGGTTTATCGCCCATCCCTCCGGGGGTTCAGCTTCCTCCAAAATTCACATTAGAGTTGGTGTCCAAGATGGATACGTCAGATGAGCCAATGCCTGACCGGGACACGAGAGAGGCGAGGGAGGTCAAGAGCTCAAGCATCACAGACGCTGCTCTTACCACTACCACGTTACCAAGTGGCGATCCTCAGCCCACCTCCCGACCTGTCCCTCAGTCCATCTCTCAGGAAAAGACTTTCGATACAACTGCAGCGCTTTTCAGTCATCCAGATACGCCTAACCCCGATGCTCTAGAGCACGCCCTTCGGGCACAGAGAATGTCCATCCACAGCAGCTCGTACACCGCTCGTATATCGGAGAATACGGCCAAGGTGATACCACGTGGAATAGATGTTTTGGACAAGCCCAACATATTGAGAGATCATCCATCAAAATACTCTCTCGAAGATTTAACCGCCAAGGAGATCCTTCCTCCTGCAGACCTTCTTCCCATACCTCGAGCGTGGCCAGCCCTCCTGGTAGATAACCAACGAGTCACCCCCGCTTCTCACTGGCAGGATGTTCGCCATCTAACCTTTGAGATTCCCGCACAGTCAGACACATCTAGAAAAGGGGATTTTACTCTCTTTAGCTACGTACCTGGCGATGCCGTCGTCATCTATCCCAAGAACTTTCCTGCAGATGTGCAAGCGCTGATCGATCTCATGGGCTGGCAAGCTGTCGCTGATTTACCTTTTGAGCATCGCGCGGCTCAGGAGGACTTGCTATACTCGCGACCTCGAAATTGCCACCCGCTTCCCAACTCCACCTTGCGACAACTCCTCCTCCACAACTACGACATTACCGCCATTCCTAAGCGTATCTTCTTCGAGGAGATCGCGTTCTTCACCGACGATCCCACTCACTCGGAACGACTTCGAGAATTTGCAAACCCTAGCCTGTCGGATGAATTCTACGACTACACGTCTCGGCCTCGACGATCTATCCTAGAGGTTCTACAGGATTTCCCAACAGTCAAAATCCCTTACGAACACGTGCCATCTATCTTCCCCGTGATGCGTGGCCGAGAATATAGCGTCGCGAGCGGTGGTTCGCTCCTTAAGAACGACGACAACCAGCGAGTCACGAGACTCGAGCTCTTGGTGGCGCTAGTCAAGTATAAAACTGTGTTACGAAAAACCCGACAGGGCCTATGCTCTCGTTATCTAGCATCCCTTAGTCCTGGCACGATGATCAACCTGACCCACAGAGAGTATGACACTCTGCAGCCAGAGCTCATCCGTAGACCGATACTAGCTATCTCCCCGGGCACCGGCGTCGCGCCTATCCGCGCGCACCTGTGGGATCGCGTGGAATACGAAGATGCCGGCGAGGTCCTGCTGGTCTTTGGCGGGCGCAACCGTGACGCGGATTTCTACTTCAAAGACGATTGGGAAGATCTCAGAATCAAGGTTCTCACGGCATTCTCCAGGGACCAAGAAAAGAAGATTTACGTCCAAGACCGCATCCGCGAGAACGCGCATTTGATCTGCGAGTTCGTTCAGCGCAAGTGCGTCATATGCATCTGCGGCAGCTCGGGCAAGATGCCCGAGGCGGTGCGCGCGGCGCTGTATGACGCCATGGTCATGGGAAAGCTGGCTCCTAACCAGGAGATCGCGAAGAAGTTGCTACATATGCACAACCCCATATGGGAAGAGGTCTGGTGATGGGAGTGAGAGGCGCGGAGAGGTGCCACGAAGACTGATGTGGCTGTGTCATGGATGGGACTAGGCGTACTTGATTTCGTCATGGCTAGATAATGAAAATGCATCGGATGCAATAGATGGCATCTTGAAAAATAATTGAATGCGTGTGAACACTGTAAATACTGTTCTGTGATAGAAAACATAGAAATCCATTGACGTGAAATATTTCATAGGAACTTTTACCTATATTCCCCTTAACAAACACCATTCAATTTCCTGTTCATCTCCATTGAACTTACTGCCGAAAATATTATAGTATAGTAAAGTCTTATGTGTTTCTTATAGCAGATAGATGTTGTTAGAGTTTCTTGCTAGTGGAGAGGAAAAGGGGTAGAAGAAGTCGACTGCGCCAACGACAGAATTTCCTAACGCGCTGTCATATAGGTAACCTACCTAAAATTTGAATTGATAGCCCAATTATTACCCAGGTACCTACAGTACTCCTATCTCTAGTATAAAGATAAATCAGTAAGATATTTTCGCTCTTCGGTGATTTGAGCAGGTGTATCTCACCAACGAACGATGAAGATGGTTCATATTTACGTATATGTCACGACACCCAATGGTGGAGGTCCAACAGGTAGTTTGTAGGAAAGGTCTTTACAACAAATTTGAAAGAATCGTAATTTCTTATGTCAAGCAGGCATGGCGCGTGGAGTGATAGCACGACCTATTCTTGTTCTTCTCCATCGAGACTCCGGTTTCGGGGACCAACCTCACGATGTCACAGAGTGAATATTCATCGATATTGTTTTCATCTTTGTAATGTTGAAAGTCCACTGTTTTCTAATTGATACAATACGCATCTCCTCTCAATAGGTGTATTACGAATACTTACGAATACCAGTGTCATGTTGTCTTGCCCAATCATTACTTCCCTTCTTCCGACCGCTGAGAGATCGGCGGGTGCCATCGACATTGCTACCCCGTCAAACAGTACCGGCATCCCGCCGTCACATCGATTCCGGGTCTATGCCGTCACTAGCAGACAGGTGTAGGTAGGCCCGAAGGAAGTCCCACATGTCCGTGAGTTGTTCGACACCTTACTGACTACCGTGTGCCTCCATTTAATGTTATATAGGGTCGACATCAGGCAACCGATAGCGCAGTGAATCCATCCATCATTATATGAGGTAGGTGGCGTAACCTACTGCGTGCTCCCGCAATATGGGCTGATGTACCTAGTTAAGTACCTACAGAGGGATGGATACCTGCGGAAACTTCAGGGATTGTTACTACCGGTCACATCGAAGTAGATTATCGAGCACTATAACTAGATGATTTGAGGGCTTACTTACAAACGGCAGTCACCGAAGCAGTGCTCATTAGCTACATTACCAAAGCTATGTAGTGCCTACCTAGGAAAACGAGCATCCTGAGAATAAACCGTCACCTTACGCAGAAGGACGGTTCATCTATCTCCGACACACACCAATCCTAGAACTGACGAAGAAATTTTTTTATTGCAAACAATAGCGTGGTTCGACCCTCAAATTTAGGGGAAACGCATAATACCCCAAGGCAGAATCTCCCAAAACCCATAATCTCGGACCCGAAGCCGCCCCCTGTCTGCGACACAAGTGCCGGAAGCAGCCCTCTAGGTCCGGCGGGTCTTCCGGTGTACACCCACCTACACCCATCTCGCGGCATTACCGTACCTAGCAATTCTCAATTCTAGCCCTGCAACCCGACAATGCCGTTCGCCACCATGAAACAAACCAAACGCGAAAAAAGTCTTTCCCATGGTAAACATCTCGGACTATGCCGTTTGCGAGCGCATGAACCGCGAGGGAAAAAAAAGGAAAAAAAAATAAAAAAGGATCTACGCTGCAGGGACCTTCGATCCCGACCAACCCACCAACCCCGGCACGTTTCAGAACTGATGTGACTGGGGCAAGTCGACGATGACGAGTCACAACTTGCCAAACGGCGCGCATGTCAAATTTTCAATAGGCAGAGAGCTTCTCTTTCCGGCGAAGCGATCCTTTGAATATACACGCGATGATTTTCTGCCTCAGGTACTAGGTAGGTAGGTAGGTAGGTAGGTAGGTAGGTAATAGGTTTATACTCCGTTCGTCCCTGATTCCTACGCGACCCTTGATGATGCATGCGGCTCCAACATGCATCAGTGGATCATTTAGCGAACCTTAAGAAGCCGTAGAGTGGGTGAAATAATTAACTACATTTCATACACATTGTACAATATCCCGTTATGTGATATTATGCCGAATCCTTCGGCCTTCAATACTGGTAGATGTAAGATGTTAGGTGTGTATATGCACTAATGGGTATCATAACGTCGTCAACTGAGCGATTGACTTTTCGTGTTGTCTCCTCGTTTCTTCTCTTCATTCCTCCCTGCGCCGTGTTGGAACGAAACCATCTCCTTGATGAGAGGCATGTATGTACGTGGATAGCCTGAGCGATTGTGTGGCAATCAAAACTTCCAGTTGTTTCACAGCAGAGCGAGATATCCGATGCTGGCCGAGAATAGACATTGTAGCCCCCAATCCGGCCTTAGACCTTTTCCCCCATTGCCCTTTCGCTCTCCCACGGACCCTGATCCGGTTGCTGATGGTATTGTTAAGGCAGCATTATTTCCGCCACTACCGCTACCTTGACCCGGGTACAGGGTCGTCGTTGATGCCCCTGGCGCACCCAGGGTCCAAGTCTCCATCCCGACACCTTCGGGACCAATCGTCAGCGTATGTCCGCCAATGACCGTAGTCAAGGCCTCCGAAGCCCCTATCCCGACGTGAAACGTAATTCCACCTATCTCAACTGCTGTAAGTCCCATCTGTGTGACCGTAGCCCCGCCTGCGATCGCGTATTTAGTAGCTCCGGGAGCCGCTGTAATCCCACCTATACTCTGACCGTGGATAATGATACCTGTCGGTGCCACGAGGATTGTGTCCCCATCTATAACTTTTGTGAGCGTGCTACTGGCCTTGGGTCCGTATGTCAATGTAGTGCCCTCGATGACGATTATGTCTGGTCCGATAGCAGTGATAAGTTCCCCGCCCATGACGGCGGTCTGCGTTGGTCCGGGACCGCCCGCCGCCACATGTAGGGTTTGCGTGGGGAACACGATGTCTGTGGGCCCGAGCGTTATCGTCTGTCCTCTAATTACTACCACTGTAGATGTGGGTTCGATGGTGAAGACTGTGCCGTCTATCGTCGCGACGGAGGGACCGAATGCCACCCCTAACCCTCCCACCGAGGTCGTTATCGGTGTAGGTGTGGGTGCAAAACCGCCACCTATGTTGGGCGGAGGTCGAGTAATCGTGGCACCAGCGCCAATGACCCGGGACGGGTCGATGACGAATGTGTCGCTTCCAACCACTACCGTAGACGTCTGTTTTCCTGGATCGTCGATAAATGTGTGGTCGCCGATTACTACCGCACCGGGTTGAATTATTACGGTAATTGGAGGTGAGATTGTGCTAGTCCTGCCGCCATTTCCATTTTCACTCTTGCCTCCACCTCCACCTCCATTACCGCTTCCACTATTTTCCTCATGATTTCCTGCATCACTATTGCCGACGGGAGTTGGTGACTGTTTAGCTGAACCGATAGGTGATGGGTCTATACCATATCCAGGGGTCACTAAATTTCCACCGCTCACTGCTGTCTCATGACTATTTGGTCCAGAGGGAGACCCGCCATAATCAGGGGGTGTTTGAGTCGGGAAAACCACGGCAGGGTTTTTGTCCGTCGTAACCAAAGTAACCGTCGTAGCTGGATCGACGAAGTTATTCGTCGTCGTAGTATGGATGAATGAACAAGTCTCGCCCGTGCTGTCACACAAGGTTATGGTAAAACGCCCGGTTGGACTCTCCCTAGGAGTACATGGTATCGGCGTGCTTATTGGTGGGTAAGGGGGTATATAGTCAGATGGATCCCCACTCCAAGTTGTCGTCGACGTATAGATGATGGAGTAAGAAGTGACGGTAACACGCCCGCCCTCTCTTGCCGGACACTCGCTTGGTGCAGAGGTAATTGTCGGAGTCGTGCTACTAGTTGTGATAATAGCTGGTGGAGGCAGAGTCACAGTAGGTGATGGTAGTGAAGAGGCACTGGAGGTATCGTTCCAGCCCCATGATCTTGACGTCGCGTTGGGAGAAGATGACAACGTTACCGGGGGTAAAGGCGTTACTGGGTTGGAAGCAGAGCTTGAACTGCTGTCGAGTATCCTAGAACTGCCCCTTATCGGAGTTGACGTAGGTAATACGAGTGTTGGCCTCACAATTGTCGTAATAGTTCCTAAGTTCAACGGTTCAAAGAAAGAGTCGGGAGTTGCTGGAGTAGAGCTGTCCCCTGATGATGCTGTAACAGTAGACACGTCATCATCAGAAGTTGTAATCGCCGTGTTTGAAACAGTATCTATGGACCTATAATACGTCTCTAAGCTCGTCACTATGAAACTAGAAGCTAGTATATCAGGTGAGCTTGTGAACTCCGGGATCACCGAGTCGTTGCGAGATGGTACCCTTTTGTTGAATTGACCAGGGCCGTACTCTATGAATCCGTTAGCATCAATAAACATTGAAAACGATCGGTGAGCCTCGACTGACCGGCTCTAACCAATTCTAGGCCATGACTTGAGGACACCACAACACATAGTACTATTAAGATGATAATGAGCATTGCTAACCCGGGGCGAGCACGTTTCTTCGCCCCTATCTCTCACCCGGCGCTTACACCGGCGTGTTTACTTTGAGGAGGGCCCAAGTCCTCGGCTTTACATCTGGAAGGGAATGGATATGGTTTTATCAGAAATCGCATCACGTGTAATATAGAAGCGAGACAAGACGTCGCAATAACCCCACACCCACTGGCGAGGAATGCTCGGCTGAGCCGCGACTTTTTATGTGAAGCGCCATGATTCGGAATTGGCAGAAGTCCAGACGAGCTAAGACCTGTCGGTAAGTGGCTCGCAAGTCCCGTAACGGGTTGGAACGCAGACACGGGACGTTTAATGGTGAGTGGCCGTAACAAAGTGAAATTGATTTGCAACTGTTTTGGGGGGTTCTAAGTGGTGGGCCGATTCATTTGGGATGCCGCCTAATAAGGGGAAATATGCATATCCCCGGAAAAGAAGGACCCCATACGAATAGGTAACTACTTCGTAAAGTTCTCAAATAGCTCAAATAGACCTATTTTGTACATATAAGCGAAGTCCCCTTAGGTTGTACTACTTACATACCTAGGTAGGTACATACTTACCTACATATATGCACTCCATATAACCCAGACGGCCCTACGTTCGTGGATTACTAGCTTTGCCATTGAGCGTAGGCCACTTGCCCGAGAAGCCGTAGTTGAAGATAGATAATAACCGAGATGTAAATCTAGGAGAGCGGAGATCTATACCCATGGTAGAGCGAGATGGCGAAATGGCGAAATGGAAGTGACGAAGCGATGATCAATTGAATTTGCCGGATGAAGGGCAGATTGCGGCATGCTACACTCGTACCGACCGCAGGGTCCTATGGGCGCAGAATTGCGCAGAAGTGCGCAGAGGTTATTAACACCCAGACCAACCAGACTACCCAGACAACCCAGACACCATATATGAACACCACCCAACTCCAAGTTGATTATACCGAGATTGGACAGTGCAGGTGGGAGTTGTTCGCTTAGACTGCCTATCTTGACTGTTGGTAGCATCTTCGGGGTATTGTTTCGTGGGCAGGTAGACCATTAACAACTTGATTACCATATGGCATACGTCCTAGTTGTCCCACCTGGCAGTGCCATATATCCGGGGAGCACTTGTAGGTGTCTTTAAGTCCGATGACGCAAACTACATCGAGGATGAGTGGGCTTGGCATGAAATGAATGTGAGATTCGGTCATTTTGAATAAGGCTACGGATCCTGTATAGCCTCATAGGATTCTCATCATACCTGTACGTCTGACGGTCGAGACCAACGTCGAAAAGTTGGTTATACGCCGAGGCGCTGCCCCTGACGCTAATGAGGTACCTACTAGGTAGGAAATGCGGCAATGGGTACCTGTACCTGGAATCCTGGATACTACTACTAAGTAGATCAGGTAGTGTAGGAAGGTACCTAGGGACTGGTCACAAGTCCGGACATAGTTTTATAGGAGGTAGGTCAGCCAAGAAATCCTTCCGCGCTTCTCTCGGTATTGGGTAGATTTTCCAGTTGGGGATCCTGAAGGTGTTTTTTTTTTAAAAAAAAAATCTTTTCAATTGGACATAGAAATGCGTAAAGAAGCAAAGAAGCGAAGATGCACAGAGGACAAGTGTCTCAGTTGCTTTATCAATACCGCTGTCTTAGTTGAAGCTGATCGCCGATATTCTAGAAGGTGAGATTGACGATCTGGAAGCTTTGAACGACCGAGAGAGGAAAAGACAACAAGGTATTATTGTATTATTGAGCAAATCAGACAAGTTTGGAAGATATTGATCTTGTGTTCAAATAATGAAAAAAATAATGAGAAATAACCTTGAATAAGATTATGTGAGTTTCCGGATAGGTACCTCCGGCGGGCAACCCCTTCCCTTCCAACCAGGCAGCCAGGGGGACGTTCTCGATGAGGAAGGGACTTTGCATCTGCTCTGAAAGGGGAACTTGGAAGACTCGGAAGACTTGGAAGAGCTTGGAAAAGGAAACGCTGAAGGAACGAAGGTGGGGGATAATAGGCTCTGGAAGGAAGGTAGGGCTCGATTATTCAGAATTTCATCTCTGTGCTACAGTACCTTTTGTATGCTGTGCCTTCTGGGTAGGCTGGATTAGGCTGGATTAGGCTGGATAGGTAGGTACCTACCTTAGTGTACATACAATACCTACTACTACCTAGGTACCTAGGGGCCTACCTAGTACCTAGGCAGTTGACGCAATTGATGACCCGCCGATCTCAAACAAACTCTTCAATTCCCACGATTCCCGCGATTCCTTATCGTGTCACTTCAACTTCCAACTGTTCCAACTGTTATCCTTCATTATGCCTTCAAATTCGAAATGTGGAATTATTCGAAGCTCTTCTGGGTCGATCGACAAGCGCGAAAAGTACAAGACTCTTATGAAACTGTCTAAATACACCAAAATACCGCACATTCACATACATAGTAACCATTCCATACGCGTACGTACGTACTACAACTACGCGTCGGCCTCGGTCGCTTTTTATTACTCGACGTGTCGGCAGAAAAGACCTTCGGTGGTCTTATTTAACCAGCCCTGTCTAAGTAATTTACCACGTATTAACTAGCTTTGGCCACTGCCCAGATTTTCATGTGCTGGTCATCAGATACCTAAAACTGTTAGTTGCCGGGTCCATTCTGGATGCTACCTCATGCCTTAGTTAGGTAATGGGGGCGCAGGACTGCCGAAAATCGCGAGGGACTGCGTGCCCAGGTGTTCAAACAAGATCACACAAGCTGCCAAGTCAACCAAAAGCCCCAGCGGATCAATCTTTAGCCCACTGGTCCACCGGTCCACTGGCCTACTAGGTACTCCAGTGCTCCGGTGCTCCAGTGCAGCGAAACAGCTACACAATAGATTTCGTCGCAGTAAACCGCCAAAAAAAAAGTCCCAGATCACCCTAATTAGTCGTCTACCTAGGTCCTACGTATTATTACTTACTATCCGGAATGGCTCTGGACAGTTGGACTTTTAGGCATGATAACATAACATGTAGGACCGGGTAGCTACTAAGACTCTACGATAGCTACCGCTGATGCTGCATACGCTACTGTAATAGTAGAGGAGGATCGTCTGGGGAACACTAGACCGAAAGAGACACGGCGAGAGGATTGAGGCAACGCTGCTAAAGTCGAATAAACCAACTCGCCAGTCGCCAGTCGCCTTCCTTCAAACTGCTCCTCCGCCGCCTCTCTCCTGCATAGCCAACTTAACTAAGACAGTACTTCATAAATCGATAACACGTAATAGCACTAAAACATAAGACATACGAGTTACACTTGTGTACAGCATACCTAATAATATTCCCAGGTCATCAACATCACCAACCCCTAAAACCCTCGAGCTGGCAGGCTGGTCTTGGTCCAATGCATCTCATCAATATCTTTGTCGCATTTTGCGCAAACTCGGGAATGCGCATTGTATCGACGACGTCTACCCCTCTCGGGGCCTCAGGTCTAATAGGTCTAGGTCTGGTCTGGTCACATACTACCTAGAACCTAGGTCCTATGTACACAGCAAAAGAGAGAGAATTCGATGTTCCATATTCCATGCAGGTAGCGTGGTCATACCCCTGATGGACACCCCCATCGCCTCCACCGGTAAGACCATGCTGACCTGCATTTTAGCCACAAGATGAACCCCCCTGCCCTCATGCCCTTGTCCAATATGCATGTATGGGCGCACATCACTGCTAGGTACTAGATAGCACGCTCCGTTGATCTACACTGAGCGCGGGCGTGGCATGGCATGGCATGGACCTTAGCAGGCATGGCATTGGGCAGTGCCTGTGTAAAACCCGTTCGTTAGCTATACCCCGGCAGATCCCGCCACTGGCGGAAATCTGCCTTGACTTTATCATTTTCATTTGTATTCTCTCTCTTCTCGCAACCCACTCATAGCGAATGCAGTGAAATCGGTTCAACAAAATCTTATACCTACCTATACATTCGACATTTAGGTACGGCGGTTTGGACATGATAACGATCGTAAACACACCGAGTCACGTCATTCTGGGGATTTGATGGGATTGGACGAGAAAAGAAAAAATTACTGGGACGTGTCTGCAAGCCTGATGAAGCTTTGGGAGGGAAATAGATGGTGACCTTGCGCGTCTCCTGTACGACTGCCGAGTTGGTGCGACACGACAGACAATGTTGACATATTTTCTCGCAACCATCGTCGGGACGCTACTCGTACCCGATCTGGTCAAAGCCGACGACATCGACGCTTTATGGATCGAACCATCTTTGCAATGGCACGTTGACCCGGCCTTGATTTGAGATGGACATGGAGTTAATTGTGATATAGGTACGGCATCGATGGGAATTGGTCTTCAATTGGCCTTTTTGTGGGAGAGCCAGCTCAAGAGATCAACGTCACTATAAGTACGAGTCTATCCGAAATATGGGTTGTCGAATCCGGCGGTTGCAGTCCTAGTAAGTAGACCCGAAATTGGCAGAAAATGCGAAAACGCCGATTTATAGACAGCACTCTGACGTTTCGTAATTAGATGTTCGTTGCTCCGACGCGCGCGGTGGTATTTATAATACTAGCGCATCGCGAAGTTGGTCACCGCTGGGCGCGTGGCAGCTCGGGTTAGATTACCTCGGATTGGGAGGAAATGGCGACTATGCGATGGAGACTGTGGTTGTCTATGACAGCGTACGTCGGTGGCAGACCTCTTTCAACAAACAGATTGTAGCTGGCATCAATGACACCGGTTACTATACTGGCTTCTTTGGGCTGGGTATTACGCCAGGCCGCTTCAATAATGTTGTCGCACAGAGTCCCATTGCCGCTTTAGTTGAACAAGATGGTGTCATTCCTAGCCACAGCTATGGCTATACCGCTGGAGCATATTATGGTAAGTTCCAGTATAAATGTGGAAATATGAATGAATTGCTGAACTATAATTATGCAGGAGGATCAAGAGGAACCCCGTTGTCTCTGACTTTAGGCGGTTATGATGCGGAACGTTTTGAGCCCCACGATATCAACTTCAACCTCAACGCCACAACGAGACAACCAGAGGTACTTCTGAGAGCTATCACTGCATCTGTATCCAATGTTAGCGATGCTCCTACTTCCTGGTCGGCACCCTCGGTGGCTTTATCGTCGTTTAATGAATCTGTCACAGCTCTGCTTGACAGCTCAACGCCTTACCTTTGGCTTCCAGAAACTATATGCGATCGATTTGCCGCCAATTTAAATCTCACGTGGAGTGAAACATTCGGGCTATACCTGTTCCCGGACAACGACAATTTGGAACGATATCGCTCAGCTCCTGACCTTTCATTCACTTTCACACTGTCAAGCGCGGATAATCATGACGACTTTGGCCAACCACTTAATGTTGCTGGTGTCGTGAATATCACGGTCTCTGCTAACGCATTTATCCAGAGCCTTCGTTACCCATTTATGAACCTCATTGGATTTGGTGATGCGGCGATACCTTATTTCCCTCTGAGGCGCGCTGAGGAAAACGACACCATTATCATTGGAAGAAGCTTCTTCCAGGAAGCGTACTTGATCACGAACTACGAAACGAGTAGCTTTTCCGTCCATAAGGCAATTTTTCCAGGAAATCCACTTCGAGATACGTCAATCAAAACCATAGCAGCTTCGAATAACAGCCCCTATCCTGGCCCGCCCGTAAAACCCGATAGTAAAGGTGGTCTTTCGCAATCTCAGATCGTGGGGCTAGCGATAGGAATTTGCTTCGTAAGCATAATCGCAATAACTATTTTATTGCTTTTGCGCCGCCGAAGAAAGGGCCAGTCGAGATCTACAGAATGTTCCGAGGAGGCTTTTAAGGACAAGGCTTCCACAATCGACTCATCACCGCCTACTACCCCTACATCCCCCGTAGGCCGTATTGTATCCAGGATATCGAAGAATTGCACGATCCGAAAAACTAGAAAAGGAAGTGTGCGCGAGGAGCGGGAGGAACGCGACGGACGCGAAGACCGTGATTCGGATAAAGAGCTAAAGGTGTATGAATTCGCTGCGGACCAAAGCCACGAACGCTACGAATTGCCGGCTCCAGCACCTGTAGAATTGGATGCTACCATGACCAAAGATGCTATGGATACTAGCGATGGAGAGTCACACAGGTCAAGCGAATATGAGTTTGCAAAATATCAACTGGAACAACAGAGGCAAGGATTGGTTCCTGAATATACCCCTCGTGTAGCAGAGTCTCCGGTCAAAACCTACAATGTCAGCCCAACATCACTGTACGGTCCATTGAACCGTATTACCGGATCTCCATCGCCAACATCGAGTCCGACGTATGACAATTCAAGCAACAATATGCCTTCACCCCTAAGCTCCCAAAGCGATTGGACAAATAGGATGCCGGACAACTACTCTGCTCCTATGGGTTTTGTTCCTTCGCAGACGCTCTCACATTCGGCCTCGAACCCGAACATGACATACGCACCGTCCTCGCCATCATCGCTGAGCAGCCCTGAGACGGCTTCATTAAAGCATTCCGCTTCAACTACTGGATTCGGAACGTCGCTGCAGCCTCCTATAATTGGGCCGCCTCCGGCCTCGTTCCAGCGGGCGCCTATCGATGCATCCCGAGTAATCTGCTTAGGGCCATTACCGGATAATGTTCGTTTACCCAATCAGCAATGTCCCCCGCCTCCCACACAAGCTCTTCAAATTCCTCAATTATCGATACCCGGTGTCCTCCACCTTGATGGCGAAACATTTGCCTATCCTCCCGTGCCTCCGATTCCCACCACTGAAGAATGCTACCGTACGTCTCGGCGCGTATCCACAGCGGACACTTTGGGGAGCAATTATACTGTCGAAGAGGAGGCGCGCATGGCTGCAGCACGCGACGCAGTAAATGCTCTCGGTCGGATAGACGGGGCTGACCTGATTCACATACCTCAACCAGCATCAAGGCGATATAGCTGGGAGGAACCATAACTTAACATTTCATGCTTTTCATACCGTTAAACCTCCACCTTCATATGATATCCCCGGGAGACCCTTGTCGTTTTCTTAAGACATTGTAATTAGTCATATCGACCTCGCTCGACGCACATATCTTCTTTTCATTTACGAATTTGTATATACTACCCCACCTACCTACTTGCAGGCCAGCAGCGGAGTTCGGCGGAGCGGATCTTTTGTTTTCATCTATGCTTTTTTTTCCCCCTCTTGCCAGGATCCATGCTTCAATGACGAAAAGAGGCATGAGCAAGCGAGACATGCGTGCCCTTTTTTTTTTGTCCTTTTCCCTCACAAGAGCATCATACTGGCGTTTCATGTCGGAAAGCTGTTATCGAGTGTTCTTGTAGATACTACATACATACCTTAATTACGCAGGCGGGGACTGGAAAGAGAGATGAGTTTTGGGTCGTTGATGCTTTTTACGCTGACGTATGAGAGACTTACGGGGTACGCTGATGTTCGATGCTACGATGGAAGAGACGGATGGTGTCGTAGTGTGGTGTGTGGTGTCCGGGGGGTTGTGCAGTGCCGACCGGTATGGGCTAGAGGTAGATAGCTGTGTGTAGCTGTACAATACCCAAATGCAGAATCACGTAAAAAATGCAAAAATAGAGCTTGTCCTCGAATCTCGGTGTCCTTTTGTTCGTGAAAATTAACATGCGATTTCGTCCAAATGATTGATTTACTTAAACGCAGTACATATGCGAGTCGATAGAATTGTTCCCATTAATTTTTGAGAATCAAATCACAGTAGGCTAGATCTCAGTCAACGAAGGAAGCTCAAAAAAGAGCGCCAACAACGCCATTTTGTAACACAAGTGACGCGTTGGAGCGGGGTTCAACGCCGAACTGATAATATTGATAAAACTAAAGACAACGCAAATACAATTAATTAAGTTCGATAATAGTGAGCAAGAAGAGAAAAAAACGGAGCGAATTTCAGAAAGTAATCTCTTTGTAAAAAAACACAGCACATCTCCAGTCAACTTTAGACAGCCTTTCCTTTTCCCTTGCCAAGGCCACTTCCTCCGAGCGAAGGAAACTCGTCTTCCTGATCCATGAGAACAGCCATGCTCGATTTTCGGCTCTCTTCTTCTGCGAGACTGAGCTGTAGCGCGAACTCCAGGTCATCGTCTACGACCGCCTTAGAGCCGGTGGCTACAGGGCTTGGCGATTCGGCCGGCTTAACCATGGGGGCGTGGCTGAACGATCCTTTGCTTCTTTTATCCTTGATCACATACGGAGAATCGTACCCTCCGGACTCGCCTGCTCCCGGTGATCCTCCCGTATCATTGACGCCTTCCATGAGGGATAGACGGATTGCAGCTTGGATCTGGCGTTCGTAGTCGCTTTCATCCGCTGACTCGTTTTGTGCACTTGAGCTTACGGCTAGAGGACTTGGACCAGTTACACTTGGATCGGGAGTGAGAGTACTACCAGAACTAGAGGTAGTATCCAAATCTGCAGCCGAGCCCGTATCGCTGGCACTAGCTCGGCGTTGTTCATCAATGAATGACTCCTGGGAAATCATCTCGGCGTAACGTATAGCTTCCTCTTCTGTCAATTCCCCCAGACCCACGCCGAAACGGGAACGAAGGCGAGCCTGTTCTCGTGCTCTATGTTCTTGTTCGGTACGTAGTTCTTCGGCTTCTGCGGCGATGTATCCTGCGACACCGCCGCCGTGACGACGACCAGTGACTCGGCCATGGATATCCGAGTGACGGTTCCGGCGTTTGCGGCCAGTCCCATGGTTTGAAGAACTATATGACCAATAACGCACAAAAGTTCCAAATGACACGACTCCATGAAGTAGGCCCGGATCGGGATCTAGATAGATAGCCCCAGCAGCAGCAAAATTAACATTGCGTAACGCCGGATTGGCAGAGAGTAAGTGTCGGGGCATCCGACCAGGAGAACGTGAATTGATAGTCCGAATCGGGTCCAAGGTAGACGCAAGAGGATCCCAAGCTTGAACAAGCCCGTCACTCCCGCCATGAACAAGATACAGAGCCGAAAGTGCTAAGCATGTAATTTCAGGAGATTCCGTTTGAATAATTCTGACCGGGTGTATACCATCCCCAGAATGAGGCTCGCGCATATTCCATAGGACAACCTTTCCAGTGTTTGTGCCCATACTAAGGAATCTAGCTCGTCTACCGGGGATGTCTAGTGATTGCCTTGTTGGTGTTTCTGACCCGCCTGAAGCAATGTTCGTAGTGTTTTTTAGGGGATCTTCAAATGATGCAACTAAGGCAAGCTGCGAAGCATCTACAGCAGTCGCAGTTATTTGCGAGCTGCCCAATTCTTTCGAGTGAAAGACAGTTTCGCGCCAATCATCTAAGGCTGGTTTTGCGACGCTAGCGACACCCGGCAAAGATGGCTTGCTTGAAGCTGGCAAGACCTGCTTTAGTAACGGTGATTCAGATGAGCTCGGAGAAGACGATTTAGTGTTACTATCACCGAAAATAGACGGAGCAGGAGTATCGTCAACTGGGGTTTCTAGTTCAGGAGTGGCTAGAATACCGGGCCGAGTTCGGCTCATAGAACTTCGGGTGAACCGTTTAATGGCTGAAGTTTGGTCCTCTTGAAGTCCGCAATCAATAATGAAGACACTTTCGCCAGCACCAAGTTCGTCATCACTCGCAAAGTCCACCTCAAGCTTTCGACGCATATCCCAGCCGTAGCAGACCTTGCGGAAATGGGCAGGTTTGTAGCGGAGAAACTTTTCTATCTCACGAGCTTCGGCCGCCATCTGGTCTTTGGTCAAGCCCATGTCGTCTGAAGGAGATCGTGGGGAATAGGCGCCTCGCAGCGCGTTCTTTCCCGACTCATCTGGACGTGCCTGTCGTCGAGTCGCCTCTACCAAGTGCCAATTTGTTGAGCGACCCGTGTGCCATGCGAGCTTAAGACCGTCGTCGGTTTTCGTCTTACTGATAGGTGCAACCGGAGGCTGAGTTAGGTAGTACACTTCTCCCAATGCATTCAAAGCGACTGCCCATACTCGATTGAGAGCTTTGCGCTTCTGACTGTAGCTATCGTCGATCTTGAGTGCTATGATAGGCACTCCCGGACTTAGCACCCAGCGAGCGCTTACCTCACCAGGAGCGTATCGTGGACCATTGGGATCATAACCAAGGGCAAACGCAGTCACGACACCCAACGAAGAACCGGCCATCATGCCAATCAGTGACTGTGTCAGGGAAGGAACAGACGATGACTTAGCAATCCAGACTGAGCAGACGCTCTGCAACAGCTCTGGGATCTTTGGAATATCGGGATAAGCCTCGACGAGTCCTGCATCCTTACCCAGATACTTACCCCTATATTCACCCGTCCCACGGTAGAAGGCACGACCGCCAGGAAAGCCTTCTCCACCAAGGAGGCCATACGGCTGACTAACATCCATTACATTAGGAACAACGGCGGGGCCATCACCAACCCCATAGGGTATAATATTTGGGGCTTCTTCCTCCAGTTGACCAAAACCGAAGTGGTCGTCTATACCCCATTTCTCCACCTTGCCACTGGTAGGATCGCTGAGAGTAGCGACGCCCATGTCAGAAGCTCCGTGGATAAGCCTAGGTGGTTTCTTGCTGCTAGGCTTGAAAGTGGCGTGGATATGAGTTACCACCGACGGGAGCTTGGTATTATATGTTAATACAGCGCTTGCCTTCTTTCCAGACTGGCTCGTCCTGGAGGAAGAACCTATACCCCCTGAACTTGTTCCAGGCTTGCCTCTGACAAGACTACGGAGAAGTTGGGTCCTTCGAAGGTATTCGCTACGCCAAGAGGAATGGAGAGCAAGGCGTGTAAAATAGCGAATCTTGGATCGTACAACATCTGGATCCTCTTCGCCCCATATTCCATTCTTATGTTTGCCAGATGTGGCTAATGCGTCCTGTCCGGGGAAGAATCGCTGAAAGGCCATGCGCCATGCATGAGGGGTCGTGATCAAAGCATAAAATCGCTTCGACACCAAGGAAACGGCCGCATGCGAATCTGGGTGCAAGTGGGATAGAATGTGCGTCAAGATCTCTGTGATATAGTTAGATTTTGCTTCTGAGAGAGCTACATCTCGAAGGATATACCATTTGGCATGTCAGATAGCTGAACTCCATCGGAACGCGTGTCAGCGCGTTTAATAACCTTGAAGCCCAGAGCCTGTCGAGGCGCTGCCGGTGTCAATGCATTTTCGTATTCGGATATACGCTGCCCTAAAGTCATGGGTTTTGTCGCATTTGGCTTCTCATGCGCAATGTTCAATCGGCGCAGTCTTTCTTGGAGAGAGCCTGGATTGACGCCCTCTTCGCCATCGCCGACGACGTTACCCCCTCGCTCTGAGCGCGGAGACATGCCGTCGGATAGCTGGGGTAGCAGAGAACGGCGGACTGAGCCACTAGAACCATGGTGCTGAAGGCCATGTTGAAGGGACTGGTATGATTGAGGGGCGCTGTCTGGTAGGATATGTTTTGAGACCTCAGAAAGCTCTTGTTGCATAAAGTAGTGTGGGTGAAACGAGGGGAAAATACGCTTTTGACTGTGCGATAAACGATGGCACAGTCAAATAATCAATGAAGATTAATAATTTGGAAAATTTGGATAGGAAGAGAGAGCGGGTCACGTTATTTGGCGATGCTTTGTTTCAGTAGTGGTTGAGAGATTGAGGAGAAAAAAGTGAAGTTGACGATTACTCGCGTCGCTGCTAGTAATCTCGCAATCTCGCAATCTCCCTACCACAGTAGAAGTTACCTAGGTACTTACTAATAAGGTCGTAACTGCTAAGCTTACTGTAGTCTGGACTTTGTAGTACCGTAGAGGTCCGTAGTACGGCAGCTAGCCCCGATAATTTACCGGTCAATCAACGCCAGCTATCATCTAGGGCTACCTTAGGACCTAGTAAGTCCTATGTACCTACCTAGGTAAACTTGGTAAAGGCCGCTAACCTTGGAAGTTAGGACGGGCTGGACGGAGCAATCGCGATCCAACATTGGGAGATTTAATGCTATTAAAATAGTCATAGGAATACGTCATTCCTAGCGAAGAAAAATAGGTACTTACAATTACAAATCAAATATGTCTCTGTTTACAAACCGAAGGAACTAGCGTTTTTCTAGTACTTTAGATAGAGACTGCGACAAGAAAAAAAAACAAAAAAAAACAGGGCAGTCAAATTATGCGATAGATGATACAAGACATACATAGTACATCCATGATACTGGATTGATCCACGTTCTAAAAAGTCTCTCAACCCGGCAGCAACTTCCCACTCTCAAGAGTCGAGAGTCGAGACCCAATCCCTCGTGCATGTGTATCTTGAACCAGGTAGAACCTGACTAGAGAGGTTTCCAAGATTGTCTAGAAAGCTATGTCCTAGTCGCAAGGCTAACTAAGGCGAAGACTGTCGTGCGAGACTATCCCGACTACTTTAAATGTCTATTACAACAGCAACGGATGACAATGAGGTGTGCGACAGTTCTTGTATTACATGCCCTGATGTCTTGAGAAGGCTGGTGGTTGAGAGGGTTAAGATGGTAGAAGAAAACCTAGAGGGTGCTACATTATAATTCGGTCCGAAGGCCTTCGACATGTCTACAGCCAGTGGAAGGACCACCATAACATGACATTGTATGTCCATAGGTAACATAGAAAATACATGATTGGGTGTAAATTATGAATTAATACAATAATATAGAAGTGTAGGAATGAATAGATATCGTAAGCATTCCATCGATAGCCAAGGCGCCCGACGTGAACACAAGTCAACATCCATATTGAAGGATCTCACCCGCTAGGCCCCCCCAGTGTCTCAGAATAAATTACCACTAGCCAGCCTACCCTGAGACAAGATTATGCGGACACCCTCTCTTCAACTTGGTCGTACAAGAGAACACTTTTTTTTTTTTTTAATTTTTGTCTTTTTTTCGTCTATTCATGGTATATATCACAACCATTAAAAACATAATGGGCTCTAGAGGACCGCTGCGGTTTGACACGACTATCTCTTTCTTAACGTTGTTTCTTCTCTCTCAATTCGACAACAAGACTTCCGAACCAGACGTGAATATTCGGGACAGGCGTGACGGTCATAAATGTACAAGTATCCATGGATCCGCGGTCAGTCATCTTTCCCCGCCGGGTCCTCTAGAGTCCATTTTTCGACACATCCCGATTTCCTCCCTTCAGCCGCTACTCCAACCCGGCACACGCAAGAACACCTGTGCCTCCTCTCCAAGTTTCCTCATCCCCTTATGTCTCAAAGGTAAACGCAAACGCATTAGATTAAAGTACCTGGTCATCAGATCCGGGCCAGCAAAAAAGGTGGGCTTAAATCTTTGTAAGATGCCGAGGATTCGTAACTATTTTTTCCGGTGGTAAGACTCAAATATCCCATTGACAAAACCAACCGTCTTAGAATGTAAATCACAAGAATACCCGAGTGAATGCTCACAAAGGGTCGCAATTCCTTAGGCAGGCCGCCCACAATGGCTTCTGTTTAAAACAGGCAACGCCTTCTGGATGGGTATCGAACTAT
This sequence comes from Rostrohypoxylon terebratum, assembly GCA_022497145.1. NCBI lineage: Eukaryota > Fungi > Ascomycota > Sordariomycetes > Xylariales > Hypoxylaceae > Rostrohypoxylon > Rostrohypoxylon terebratum. Next base: position 130,453 of record MU385858.1, read on the forward strand.
AACTAAAATGAAACGGGTGTGACGTGCAGGTCGTATACGTTCGCTCAGTTCCAGCCAAGAGAGTTCTCAGCTGCGACTGGCGCCGAAATGTTGGCGGTACGTGCCGAGCTGTTCATTCCACTCCTCCCACTTCCCTGACTATCGCGAGTGTTTCCTACAACTCCACCGTAACCAGGGTTGCTCGTAAAGTCCCGGCTTAGCAACGCACCACCCATCAGAGCCGGGCTTCCGGCTTGGCGCATCTCAGCAGGCGAGTTGATGGAGCTGCTCCTCTGGTGCCTCTGCTTCTTGCGCTTGTAGCGGCGGGCAATGATGAACATCGCCGCGCCGTAAGCACCAGCAACACTAGCAGCACCCACAGCAATGCCAGCTGTCACACCCTGTTGCGCACTAGTTGTCTGCTCACCCGGACCCTTCGTGTCGAATGGGTCGTTGTTGGAGGAACCAGTGTCGGCTGGGTCTGATCCGCTGCCACCAGTTGAGCCGGTAGAACCATCCAATGTGGAGCCAGGCATAATACCAATGGCGGGGTTAATTTGACTGGTCAAGTTGCGGACCAATGAATTGGGGTTGTTGTAAAGAGCAGTCGTAGGGTAACCGATATCTTGGCTGAGCTTGGAAACTCCATCTGTGGGATACCAGACCATAGCTTGAGAGGTAATATAACCCAAGCGGGAGATAGTATCGTAAGGCCTAATGCTGTACATAACAACCCTGCTGGTTTCGTAGCCACCACCCCACGCAAGACCCTGAGGGAGGAGATCGAACATCTGGGAAGCAGCCAGGGGCTCGTCCACAAGATGCTGGTAGTTCTCACCAAAGAGGAACGAGATCTGGATAAGCGTCGTATCCTTAGGCTGGTCTGGAGGAGCCGTCCATGGGGTAATCGCTTTTGGCAGGCTCGTCGGAATTCCCGTTGCCGTAGATTGTCCGCCAGTACTGTAGGTGCTTGTGGAGGGCTGGACAATGATCGTAGTCGGGAGCCAAGACTGAGAGTTTGTAATCGTACCAATTACAGGAATGCTCGTGAATACTGGTACTGACGTTGACGAAGACGAGGTCGTAGTCGGGGTGCTCGTGGAGTAGATGGTAGACGAAGTAGTGCTCGTGGGTTGAACAGTCGTGCGCTCAGGGGTAGAGGTCGTCAAGGGAGTGGTTGTGTTAAGAGGGACCGTGACAACGCTTGACTGGGAAGTAGGAACCTCTGTTGACGACGAGACGGTAGTGTTAAGCGATACTGTTGGCGAAGAGATCGGGGTGCTGGTAATAATCTCAACCGTCGACGATGACAATGTAGTGTTGCTGATTACAGTAGGGATGATCGTAGGAGTCGACAAAGGCAAGCTAAGACTGAGAGATTCCGTAGGCACAGTCGAATCCGTAGTATTAACAATTGATGTCGGGATAATCACTAGCGAAGATGAACCAGTACCAAGTAGAGGTGGCAGCGACAAGATAGGCGTTACAGAGCTCGAGGTGAACGACGACGAAGCTGTGGGAGCAGTGCCAGGGAATGTGCTAGTCGGGAAAAGACTCAAGCTGGTGGGCAACAGAGATAGAGACAGAGACGGCAATAAGCCACCATCAGAGCTCGATGTGAGCGACGACGACAACGAAGCTGTGGGAGCTGTGCCGGGAAACGTGCTGGTTGGGAAAAGACTCAAGCTTGTGGGTAGCAACGATAGAGACAGAGACGGCAACAAGCCACTATCGGAGCTCGAGGCGAAAGACGATGAAGCTGTAGGAGCAGTGCCAGGGAATGTGCTAGTCGGGAAAAGACTCAAGCTGGTAGGCAACAAAGATAGAGACAGGGACGGCAGTAAGCCGCCGTCAGAGCTCGTGCTTGTTCCACTTGAAATATCGGTGCCTAATTCCGTGCTTGATTCCGTTACATTGGTAGAGCCTGAAGCCAAAACTGAGGACGAGGCCGATGGAAGGACAGCGCTCGTAACATCTCCCACTGCACTCGTAACTCCACCAACTAGACTGGTCACACCACCGAGTAATCCACCGCTTGAGCTGGTCGAGCTCTGGGTCACGACACCCGTGGGGGCGATAAGAATACCTGAAGAAGAGGAGGGTATCGTCGAGGTAGGTACGGCCGTAAAGTCGCTTGCGCTTTCCGTAGCAGTGCTGTTTGTAACCTCACCCGTTGTGGAAACCTCAGCACTAGTGTCCGTAGCAGTTCCAGTCGCAGAAGCAGTGCTATTGGTTAAAACGGATGTCGAGTCTGCAACCGAGCTAGGCAATAGCGAAGGAATATCCAAGCTGAGCGTTGGCAAGGAGATCAGCGGAGGCACTCCTCCTGTAGACCCAACGCTACCAGAAGAGGCAGAGTCGAAACTGGAGCTGGAGCTGGAGCCGGAGCCGAAGCTAGAGCTAGAAGATCCAAACAAACCAGACAAGCCAGAGGTCGTCGATGCCACTTGAGACTCAGATTCGAATCCGCTGGTCGAGGATGCGCCGGTCGAGGAACTTGCGCTGGTAGTGTCCGACGAAGCAGTCGTTGTCGTCGATTCGCTGGGATCGATCCCGGAAAGAAGGCTCGATAAAAGATCGGATATCGTGTCCTTCTTGGTCTCGGAGTGGGTTGAAGATTCCGACGCATCGCTTTGCGTGCTCCGCGATGCCGAACTCGTAATCGTGTGATTAGTATACTGCCTCTTTACATGTCGGGGGAAATAGATCTTCGGTCTATTCTCAGGCTCCGCGGTAGCCAACGATGTGGCGGCCACTAGGGCTGCGACGAACAATGAACCAGAATGCATTGTGACTCCAATTAAATCTCAATTCGTATCAGATAAATCAATCGCTAGATGGCTGTTGAGACGGGTAGATTCGAGTATCGACTGCAGCGTAAAATCGTGGCTAATGGGCGAGGTTAATCTCACCATCGGGCGAGGAGACTCTGACCTGGCCACTTACTGTGTCAGGGTAATTTAGAACGAATGTACTTGACAATGTATGTCAACGAGTGGATGCTAGAAAAGAAAAAAAAACTAGGTCAGCAACTTCTTCGAATAACGTCTGCGGTGGCATCAACAACGCATTAGCGATCCACGGTAGATCTTCAAGTTGCCTGAAGAAACTCCGCCCCATCGCTCCACGTCTCTTGATTTAGGCGACCAGGTTTTTTTTTAATTGTATTCGGATTTCTGCCGGCGTCTAATCCAAACTCTTGTGGACTCACCTTGTTTAACAAGCAAAATATGTTGGTTATGTGATGATAATCTTTTCAAAAGAGTGGCGCGACGAACAAATCGTCAGCTTAAAGCAATAATAATATAACGTTTATATTGTATGGCGTTCACGACGTATCGCACGGGCGATTCTCTAGCGATGCATTGGTCTCGACACGCTCTAAACCGTCGACTAAGGAACAGTCGTCAATTTTAGGAGGGTCAAGACTCCAGAGTGAATGGTTGGCCGGCGCGCCGAGGGGGGGAAATATTGTCGTCGAAAGGTGAGCCTTACGAGGTCGGCGAAGAGGAAAAGAGAGCGAAGGACGGGAAGAGGGATGGGAGGGTAAGGCGGAGGGCAAAAGGCAGATCGAAGGGGTAAAATGAGAAACAGCGAGAGGAAACGTGAGAGGGAAAGTGTGGAAGAGAGAGTCGGGACCCAGGATGCCAAGGCACTAAAACCCAGGGGTGCCTTCGTTATTGATCAGTCTGTTCATTGATCAGGGGAGACGAACAAGGGGTTTAGGGAAGGGGGTGGGGTGGCATGGCTAATTACGCGAGACTATAATCAAAGTAGACTAGCTCGAGTGGAGACCAATATCGCGCCCTCTTATTTAGGAAATAGTGCCAGGGCCGACATTTTTTTCAAAACGGCTTAAACACCTAACCTGCTAGCTCAGGGCGCTAATAATTCGTGTGTAGGCCCCGTTAGTCCCATTAGTTAGGCTGTAGCTGCATCAAACGCATTGTCGCAATGGTGCTGTGATGCTATGATCTCATTTTTTTCTTTTCACTCTCTGGCATGAAAGGGAAGAATAATGAAAAAAATGAGGTTAGAAAAGGGACTCATGAATGGAATGTTCAAAAGATAATTGTTAAATTTATTTTAACGCACAAACAACTTTGTATCTTACTCATTTGATCATTTTCAAGGTTCCCCCTTTTCAAGTACTACTACTACTATTATTATTTTTACTTTCTTTTCTTCAGGATTTGTCCCATCTTTTTAGTGTTGTGTTGTGCGACTGATACGATGGCGATGCTATGTACTGCTGTATTGTTCTCGCTATCCAACTCCCGGCTTCCAAATATGGTTTAGTCGCTAGTAACGCCAGATACAATAGTGAATGCAATAATAATATAGAGACTACGACGCCTGTACCAACTTGCAGACGGACGGGTTGGATGAAGTGCAGATAAAGTGCAACTCGCTGCAAGTGCGCTACGACACCTACTTTAGAGGTTCCCGTGCTGGCTGCAGCACAAATGCAAGTTGATGGTAGTTCCAACCTTGATACTGGCGTGATTGATGAACAGGATGTGGAGGGGTCGCTAGGACCTCACAACGGGCAGGACGGGACGCCTATGATGAAGTACCCCAGGTCCCATCTAAAGATACTTGGAAAGTGGCGCTATCGGACCGCAGAGTGGGAAGTGTCCAGTGCAAGGACAACAAAGTCAACCGAGATATCGACGCGCAATAAGATCAGGTTCTTGATGGCGCTCAACCCCGGTATATTAACGACAAGTTCATTGGTTCGGTTGACCTAGAAATAGCGGCCCAGCTTCCATCCAATTGGCTCTCGACGATGCTGCGCCCTACTGCTACCTCGAGCCAATTTGCTAATTTCCTTGAACATTGCGGGCTGGCGCTGGACTCATGCACCATTCTGACCATTGTATGTACCATCCATTGTACCAGTTTGGTGGAGATCCAGTTTCTTCATTGCCTGTTCAGCAGATGTGTTCAGCGGGTGTTTCGCATTTCCAAATTCAAATCTCCACGTTCTCAATCGGAGCGAAGCAAGCGGCGCCGGAAAGCTTGGCCGATTGAGATCTACCTGTCCGGCGCATATTTTGGATGCAGCTGGTTTCGAAACGGGATGAGAAGAAGAATCATACTCCGCCAAACTGGGAGGATTTGTTGTTGTAGTAAGTCGGCGAATGGACCGTTTCATCGGGTCGAAACAATAATAGTACGTACTAGGCTGCTGTACATATTATGTAGGTATTAAAGAGATTGAAGAGATTCCAGTAAAGAGTCATAGTCATCCATATCTCAGGTCTAGGTCTACCGTTAATAGCTAACCTGACTTATCTGACTTATTATGGCGCATTCCTATTGTCGCTTCCCTGTGACAGACATCCATTGGTGCTACCAACCCTAATAGCATCTAGATTCTACTAGGTACCTAGGCAGCTAGGTAGGGCCTAGGCATCCAGAAAGTCAATTGAATCCGCTAGTTTGGTAAATACCTGCGGGCCGTTAAACTTTCAATTGAGTTCGGATTGGATTGAGTTTAGGTGATCCAAGTCTCAACCATAAATTGTAAAGCATATCTCGTGAAATGAAGAATTAATAACATTGAGCTGAACGGCGCGACACCGGATTATTGGTTTTTAGGGCTGTCTCTGGCCTATCAAAAGCAAAAGGTCAACCCTTCTGGAAAGTCAATTGTTTCGGGAGGGGACGCACACGCGGCATTTCTCTAATAGACTCTTTCACTTCTACCGCTTCATCCTAGCATCCTAGCATCTGTTACTACTATGTAGTAGTAACACCCTCTCATCCCTGTATCATCGAGCTGCTCTGAGCCTCTGACTGCTGCTTCAAATCGGAGCTGGTCAGATTCATATCTCCCCTCCAACCCAAACGGGACAAGATATGCAAATCGCAATAAGAAATCATAGCTCGACTTTATGCAGGAAATACACTAGGACCTAAGGTAGCAGATCACAGAGCTAACCCAGGGCTTCAGCATATCCATGGATGTCCGTCGGCACCTCATCTTTTTCTAGGTCGGAAAAGGTAGTCAGGTAATAGGTATTTCATCCTACCCAGATTTTCAAATCCATACGGATATCTACAAGGGAGGGTCATCGTCTAAACTACAGTAAACCACTACCTAACCCATCAGCGTCCATCAGCGCCCCATGCTGCTGTTTCGTCCCATACCTGCCGGTTGAGAGGTCGAGCACGAGAAACCGTCCGTTTTCAGTTTCGACTCGAAGGTCGCGGGCGGTGAACTCAGCAGCAGCTTAGCGAGACGGTGCGGGCAGTGGGTCACCCAAATCTTGGACCGTGCAGCGCCGTGGCAAATGGCGCGGAATGGCGCGGATCTTGGAAACACGTTCGCGCAAACTGTGGATAATAAATCGGATCTTTTACGATTCGACAAGCTGAACAAGCAATGCCATATATTGGTACGATACTCAAGTGCTCCAATATTTAATAAAATGAAGGGAGACAGAATGAGGAGAGGCGCCCACAGTCTAGATTTCTTGTCGCCATGCAATCGCAATACATCGCAATACAAAAACTCCGCCAGTCTCGTTAATTAGATCATGATCTTGATGCGGAGTGATATTAGTTGATAATTTGGTAGGCAGGCAATCTGCAATGCAAGAGCCGGACCAAATTTGGAGGCTCGAATGTCTTTCGCCAGCTATTCGCGTGGCTTACGGGGCACTCGGGCATGGCTTTTTTGGCCTACACCCGGTCGTGCGGTATTCCGGTTTAAAGGTTGTGTACCTGCATCTCGCGCGCGCGCCACGCAGTCCGATGTTCTCGTGGCTCGACTCCCCAAAAGAATGTGTGTGTTTTTTATTTCTGCTTATTGTATTGGCTGCCAGCTCCTTCGTGGGATCGTTGCCGGGTCCGCACGTTCCTGACTATCGAAAGCCATCGCGGAAAGATCTTACCGGCGGCTGCTTACCGCAGCCTTTTCTCTGCTCATCCTTTCTTCCTACGATAACTTTTACGACGATCTCTCTGCCTAGTCCAGGAACAGAGTTCTGAGCTCCTGCGAGATCTCCGTAACATTTTGTAAAAAGGATCGGCAAAGATGCGATGCGATGCGCAGTTGTTTCTCTTTTTTTTTCGCCGAGGCGTTTCGTTTCCCGAACTGTGCAGGTCACGATAACTCGCCCTCGTCGTCTCACCTTGTTTTGGTAGACCATCGCCGTAGTAAGACAACATATTCTCATTCCATCACTTACGTGCTTCATGCTTGCAGACACTTGATGTAAGGAGGTTCGGCAGGTTCGGCATTCCTATAGTGCCCTACAACGCGTTTCTTTTGCAGCTCCCTTAGGTACGCAATCGCCACGTTACTTGCAAACTGTTAGAGTTTACAGCGTCCGTAGTGGGTAGTGGGTAGTACTAGTAAGTAGTAAGATGAGAGCCGTAGTCTCTTCTCTTACTGCAGTAGCTCGCTGCAACTATTACATTAGCACGCATCATGTTCCTGACTAAACCGAATCGTAATCTTACGCTTATGTACATGGACATGGAAGCTAACCAAGTCGCGATCGCGTACCTAGTATCTATTGAACACAAGCTCCGGATGTGAAGGGCTGGAAATTCGAATCGCTGGATTGTGTATAAGTCACCGGCATCTAACAACGGATTACACACACTGTCACCACAGCTACTAGCGTGACATTCTTGTTAGTTCTGTCTGTTGTCTGTTGTCTGTTGTCTCTTTCACCTTCGCTTCATTTCCGTGTTCCGAATCCATGACACCTCTGCGTCAACCGCGCCCTGATCTGACAGCTGGAGATTCGGAAATAAACTTGTTCCTACAAGGGATCTTAGGTCATTACTACTTCACACGCGAGCACATAGTAGACAATCGAACCTGCAACCCAACAAAAGTAGCATCCCTTCACTTTCCTGACGGAACGTTGTTGCAGCACAGCCCCCGAGGACTGTCGCTACCTTTTATGGATTGGGGGCCAACCTGAAATGCTGCTCAGGGCTTACATGCTGTATTGTACCTAGTATTTGATAAGCCTCTGCCTAGTATGCCTAGTAAGAGTAGTAGTAGCCATATTGTGTTTCTATGTAAGTGTGGCGCGAGCCAGTCCGGCTTACTTACCTGGGTAGGTACTAGTAGATAACCTGTAAAACTTGGCCTACATCATTAAATGGTTAGGCCATATTTACATGTTACGGCTTAATACGAGAATTGGCTCACCTGAAGCAAGTAGCTACGAGTTTATTCACTATCTACAAACCTGAATTACTGAAGTGGGATGAATTAGCTCGCTCCTCCATACTCCTTAACTTATTACACACCTATGCTACACGTATGTCGCCAATCGCAACTAATGAGAGTTAAAAATGGACTCGAGTTATTGATCAAGTCGAGTATTTCTTAGTAGATTAGCAGTGATGAACAAAGGTGAGATGTTCTATAATACTACCTAAATAATGAGAATAGTGTCTTTACATCCACGGGTTTAGTCCAGTGAACACGTACAATACAATCCTCATGACCACCTGGGTATCGCAGATATTCTCATTTTGATCATGCAGAGAGAAACATGGCATCTTCACTTTGCTTTTTTATTCATACACTTTATCTGAAGACATAACTGTCTAAATTAGGGGTTTATCTAGGATTCTAGGTAAAGAACAAGATAGATATAAATAAAGTATCGTTTAGGAACTTACAACCGGCAGGCACATAATAGTATCTAAAGATGGATTACAATTCTTATATTATCAAAGAGACTACCTAGGCCCTCTTGAACCTCATATAGACCTCGTCTTTGGCACCCAGAATTCATCCGTTGATATCGATCTGTACGAGACCTCTTACCTGAAACATCCTAGTAGCCTTGCTGCCTCATAACTTGATCATGGGACGTTCATATAGGACATCCCATGTGCGGAACTGGTTTGCTGCACTTCGTCTCTCGTATTCATGTGGTTTGCTTTCTTGATGTTTCAAATCTAAGGTGAACGGTAAATAGGGCTGAAACGGACTGAATACAACAACGGAGGCTCGTCCCTGTGATTAGTGGATAATAAGAGTTCAGTCCTAGTAAGGTAGTAAGGTAGATAGCTTCATAAAGAATAGATTTCCTACCACAGAAGCCCAAACTTCCCTGCGGAATAAGTGAGTTGTTTCCGTATCATCTTGAATGTTACCTAGCATTACAACGCGAGGTTCGTGATAACCTCTCCCAGCCGGTCCTTTGAGAAGAACAGTGGGTGTCGTAATCTAGGCAAGTGGTATGAGTACTCCTACTGTATATAGCTCTAATTGTTGACAAATTGCACACAAAGCATATTGTTTGTAAACCCCTATGATAGAAGAGGAGGTACGTATACGCGGGAAGGATTAGTGGCTTCTCCAAGGATGAAATATATTAAAAAGAGGGAGCATAGAATGGCTTGTTGAAGTGGCGATGTTGCGAAGGAACGTTGCTCCTAACGCTATTAGTAGGAATCAGGGCTTTTCCTGTTATGCGACTTCTGATTGATCTGAATCTTCTAAATTGAAATACAAGATTTATGTTCTTTGGTAAACGTGCTATTCCCATAGTCGTATATGTCGACACATAGGTTGTCGAGGTGCTGTAATTCAAAGGCGAAAATAGCTGAATAGGTGAGAAAGAAACCCTCAGCTAGGTTCAAACGCTCTGTTGTCACTGCATTCTAGACCACTACCCCTCATACCCGACTGGCCAGTACGTGTAGTATTTGTTCTAGGCCACTGGCTTGTGTAGAGTGGTAATTTCTTGACGGCAAAAGCGTCTGTGGTTGAATGATATTCAGCAACTCTTCATCAGACACAAGAACCATGGCATATATTTGTCCGATCGGACTCTCTCCTGATAACAGATTGTGTAGTTAGTATATTGAGAAAAGATCTTCTCGTCATTTACTACGCAATTGTCTGGGTTCGTCGACGTGCCGCGCGACCTTGTTCTTATTGAGGTGGCGTGATATACATACACGGAGAAATCTGTATTGCATCCACCAATATTCTGGATGCAACAACGCCCGCAGAGGTTACAGTTAGATCAGGCACCACTGCCCAAGCAATAGAAGTGGACGTTGGCCCTGTCGAACCTCGTCATAATGACATATCTGCTTGGGGTCTGGGGCAAGACTATAGACTTGGGCGGCCTTTAATCTCTTGATAACACCAAATCCCGTAACATCGCGCTTACCGCTTCAAGAGTCTGTAGAGTTGCTGCACTATGACCTGGAGGGCATGCCGCCGAAGTCGAGCTCAAGTACCTCGTAACTAGTGTACTAGGTCCTCATGTACATAGGCGTAAGCGGAATTCGTGGTCGATGTTCTTGTGGGATGGCGTCACTCGCGACTGGGATCGAATCTTTATGACGTGTCGTGCTGCGCTTCTAAACGCCGCCGACTGTGAAAGGCACTCTCTGAAGAGGTTTGATAGGGCGTAGGCGGGGCCGGTTTCCGGATGAAGTCGTGGGCTTGTCGGCCTCCCGAGAGGCATACCGTAAACAGACCGGGGTGGATTTGTACGATCCCTAGGTCACCCAATGGAAAAGCTAATCGTTGCTGTATATCCATTTGTGAACTCGACTGCATCTCTTGGATGAGGAAGGCGCGCTGAATCGCGAGGCTCGAGTCAATATCTATCTTTCAATAATGCACCGTGTTACTACCTGTCACGATGCACAAGGGAGTCACTCGTCGTCGGCTATGTCGCTTGGAGTCGAGTCCCTTCGAGAACCGTCGCTGGTGCGAACCGGGATCTCCGCCTTTCTTTCCGACCAATCACCATCGAATCCGGACTTACTGCCCGTTGTCCTCCTAGCCCATTTCGCAGGTCACGCGTATTGACCAAGAGGTGTTTCAAGAATAGCGCCAGGCCAGAAATATCATATTCATGCTATGACATCATTCGTCAACGGGTTGTCCGATGTCCCTTAGATCCCTAGAATGCTAGAATGCGGCTGCATCCGAAGACAGTCTACCTCTAGTGTATGCTCTCGCGCTCGGTGGGGGTACTGTGGAAAATCCGAGGCGACGGCAAAGGCTGCGATCTCGGGTCCGTCTTTTATCTCCTTTGCTTCTCTTACATGGGCAGCATGAGGAGCATTGTCTTACGTGCTTTTTACAGGCGAGACCTACAGGCGGTGACGGCGGAAGGCTAGAGCCGGTACCCCCGGCCTTGTCTAAGATTCCGCGTAGCTGCATGGATTCGATCGAGACTGTTAAGTCGGTGCAGTTACCCTGATATCTCCTGACACCTTCCCGTGGAAGACCTCCATGTCGTCCGAACAAACACGATGCCAACGGCTTAATGCATATGAAGCAGGGATGTGTGGCGCAATATTAAGAAGGAATGTCGGGATATGGGAGGTTAAGCTGGCTAATATGTTGCTGTGAAGGGTGATTACTCTTATTCTATGCACCTGCTGTCCAATGAGTTCCCCTGGCAACAATCAGCGCATACGGTTAAGGAGAGAAGGTGAGATTGGTGATGTCAGAGACGCTTCGTCAAGCCATGTGGCATTGGCCGCGCCCTTTCCAAGTGACGTAGCTGCCCTGAGGACCCTTAGACGATCAATGCAAGTGGCGTCCGCCTGCTTTGCAGCGCTGGCCCTGTGATAGGTGGTCGCGTCGGTTTCTCACGGCGAGTTTTGGCCCTTTTGTTCCTTTTTTTTTTGTTCTCCTAGCCGTTGGCCCCATAAGTTGCGGCGGGATGGTAGCACAAAATGATTATCAAGCAGATTGATACGTGACAGATGTTATATCCCTTGCATCTGTCGCCTCACCTTATTCGCTGCCCCAGCCATGGGTCCTTGATCGGCAATTGATATCATATCAGAGCTCGGACGGGACGGTTTCCGCTGCCGAGGCTTGGTCCCAGCGTCCTGGAGATAAGTCAAACTGGTTCTATGCGTGAGATTGAGATATATGCCTCAATTGACCGTATACCTAATAGCTTATTATGATGGACATGTGGACAAAAGGCCAGTAGATGGATGGGTGGATGAGGGGAATTGGGAATGGGAGGGAGGAATGCGGTTGCGTATGTCGTTGCGACTGCTGCTGTCACCTTGTAAGACGTTTGCGTCAGTCATGTGTATGGGAGATGCAGGACCCCTTCGGGGTATTCATTCGTAGGAGCGTGCCCCCCGCGTAGATCTTGGTTGCCCTCCTGGCGGGTTAGAATAGATCCCATGCCATATTGTACATGCCACATGGGCACGATGCCCAATCAGGGTTAAAGATATCGCAAACATATCCGAAAGCGTGTTGGGAAGCGCCATGACGGCTAGTGCGCATCTGCAGATCGAACCGCCTTCCCATGGGTTGGTATGGGTTGAACGGGTGAGCCGGGAGCTGAAGACTGACGTCTTGTTGCATTCGCGTGAGCACAGTGAGACGAAGAAGACTCTTAGAGGACCCTCCGATATCCATTTTTCAAGCCTTGATTTCCCGAAGGATGGGGAGCTAGATAGATAGATGGATGGATGACCTCGATGAATGGATGGGTAGATACTAGATTAGCTTTTGGACCCTTATCTTGATGGTAGGTAGCAGGCCGAATCCGTGTTGCAATCCACGATGCATATGCCAGATGGGGAGGTGGAGAGGGGAAATGCCAGCACTTCGAGCTTCAGCTTTTTCTGGAAAAGCCCTGGATGTCCTGGGTGCCCTGGGCGCCCTGAATGGTAAAGCGGCTGTGGGAGCGGAGAGTGACACAGGAGGCTGCAGACGAAGTTATCAGCTGACCCAGCACGAACCAAATCATGGCATTCCCGTCCATCCAATTCCACATTACACGACGAGCTACTGTCCGACTTCAACCTGTTCACCTGCGGGAAGTTGAAAAAGGAGGCGTATACTAGGCGTATAAGCGTATATGCGTATCGGCGTGTCGGCGAATATCAGCGTACACCAGCGTATAGCAGCATCAGAGTTCTCAAGCGAAGCATGGAACGATGCAACTTGCAACTTGCAACTCCCACTCCCACTCCCGGTATCCATGGTCCATGGCCCATAGGGATTAGTCTCCACCTGGACACACCGAGATTTTAGATTCCCGACTTCTTGCAAGATTCGCAAGCGTGCCGTCTTTACCTTACCTAGCTGCCTACATCCACCACTCATCCTCATTCCCCATTACTCATTACCCACCAACCACTACCCGTCATCTGTCACCTATCGCCCATTGACCACCGTCCATCGCTGCCTACATACACTAATCATGCCTAAGGTTATGCATCGCATATTGTGGGGGGGATGTTCGAAGTCCGGTCGTAAAGAGGCTGCGGCACCGCTATTTCGGTCATCGGACGAGACAATTCTGGAATTATCGCAATTGTTCAGTTCAATAATAACTTGTTATAGGCACGTTAGGTATGTATAACACCTGCAGGGTAGCAAAGTGGTAGGGTGGCAGGGTGGCATTGAGGCATTGTGGCAGAGTGGAAAGGTAGAGAAGAATTTGGCTTAAGCGGTAGAGTCGAAAAGAAGGTGGGAAGAGAGATGGATGGATGCAACTGATGCAACTGATGCAAGCATCTGCAAGGATCTATCATAAGCGATCGGCCCAACCAACCCCACGGATAGCCCCGCACTGAACCCCAAGATCTTCAAACGTTCTTTCCTTGTCCTGCTTGCCTACCTCTCTATTTTAGGTATTTTAGGTATTTTAGGTACTACTAGGTTTTATTGTTCCAAGGTTGCCGTTGTTTAATAGTAACTGCCCAGGTGCATACCTAGTAGTAGCTGGAGGCAATCGAGGCAGCAGCAGCGCAATCGCTTTGGTGGATGCCCGACTCTTTAGTCCCATCCTCGAGATCGACCCACCGCCTCCTGCGCTTGCCGATTTTCCAAGTGTGTGCCTGGCCTTCCATTTTGTTGACGAAGAGACGAAGAAATAATACTATAGAGTCTAGCGTACAAATTATCCATTACCTACAGGTGGGTGGGTAATAAGATACGCGCACTATACCTTGCTAGCATCACTATAACCCCGCATGTTCATACTGCATAGCAGGTATAGAGATTGTACTCAGGTTGGTAGTAACGAGATTAGGGTGTTCCCGGCAAGCAAACCAATGGCACAAGAGAAAAAAAAATATCTGTATAGGATAAATCGTATCCTGTGTATCAAAGAAATTGGGTTTGCTACCAGCCCTGAAAACCAGTCAGCAAAAGTGCATACCAAGTTCCAAGGTTATTTGCAACATACGTAACTTTGTAACATAAAAAAAAGGCGCATAGATTTCCAGGTAAGGCTCGGCATCCCATACCTGTAATGCATCCGGCATTCGAGTACACTCCACTATCACTACCTAGGACCTAGGTAGCCCTGGAGTAGGTAGGACCTAGGTAGGTAGGTATGGATGAAATTATACGTACTATGTATGTACTATGTAGGGTTTGGTTGGAAACGCCGTCCTCGCACTCGCCCACACCCACAACCATCAGACAAATCCACATCCACATCTACCCAGTGCCCACTTGTAGGCAAGTATCCGATCTAGCCAGTGAGCATTTCTGATTTGAGGTGCCTAGCATGCCCAGACAGATTTAAAGCTTGCTAGCTCGTTCATTCGGTCTAGTGTAAAGAGTTAAGACGGAAAGTGCTTCGTCATGATGATTGACGTAAGGTTCCATTGTCTATTATACATAATACGTTATTACATACCTACCTACCTAGGTACTATGGACTACGGGCATGTAATACACGATACATAATACTATGTAGGTATGTAAGTATAGGTACTTCTTACACGCGCATGTACTATTTGTCTCCCTACCAAGGTACTAGGTGTCTGGGTACCTAGAAGAACGAGGTTCAATTGGTCCAACTGGTCCCTTTGTTGTGTGTTCCTCAAGGGCTCGGAAGGAATTCGTCAGAATTTGACAAACTCGAGCTTGGAGAAACCTTATTCGTCCATAGATTCGGGTGTTCCTGCCTGTCATACGGGTTGTAGATCGGGTACCTGGCAACTGGCAACCTAGACGTCTTACAATAACGCACCGATACACCCAATACACCAATACACCAATACACCCACTACGTCCAACTCGCCAATATCCATACCTACCTAGTAGTATAGTTGCCCCATACACACTTCCAGCTACCTACTGTTTCCAGCTTAGAACACTTGAAGTTAAAGATTTCAGTGTTAGGAAGACCTTTCCGGGGGAGGGTACAGGCAGACAGGGTGACAGTGTGATGCGCTAACTACTAGTAAAGTATACATATGTACCTTAGATCACAGGGTACATGATATTTGCGCCTTATTGATGTACCTGATGGACCCTATTACGTGCTTCATCCATGACCAGAGAAATCAGCGCTCAAGCACCAAGAAGCGTTTTGTTTTCCGTTTCGAAGTTTTGACCTTTGGACGCTCTCCCCCCCTTTTTTTACTATTTAAGGTTGATAGAATCCTAACCCGTTTCCCCCCGAGCCTTCCAGTCTAATAGTCTACTCAAGCTAACTTCAAACTTTAAGCGGTCTGCTCAATCCCTTTGAAGGTAAGCTCGCCCTTGCCCACTATCCTTTCATCATCTATAGGCGTTGAGCCGCTTAGCCCTACTGGAGGACCCCATTTTGTATCCATACGGGCTATCTACGCTAGAATAAAATACGCTAAAACATCCCACCAACAGCTTTCGTCAACTCTGACAAATTTCTCAATCTTAACCATATTTTTATCCATTTGCATTCTCTATAAAATATCTGTTATCTTTTATCTTACCATCATAGACAATTCATCATAATGGGTGTCACCAAGACTATCATCCAAGAGGGTACTGGCGCTCAGCCCACTGCTCGCCAGACTGTCACTATTGAGTACACTGGCTGGCTGAAGGACACCTCTAAGCCTGACAACAAGGGCAAGCAGTGAGTTTACCAGCTATTCATGGGGGGGTTTGAACAATTTCTTGGCATATACACACAAGACCACAAGACCACAGAACCATAGCACAAGAAAATAAGTAGAAATTTACATTCAGAGTGAACTAATTCTCGAAATAGGTTCGACTCTTCTGTTGGTCGAGGTGATTTTGTTACACAGATTGGCGTTGGCCAAGTCATCAAGGGTATTTCCCCATGCTCTCTGAAATTCATGACGTGCTATGATTGACGCTTTTAATCATGTTAGGTTGGGATGAGGGTGTCCTGACTATGAAGGTTGGCGAGAAAGCCACCCTCGACATCACCAGGTATGATATCAATAACTCACCACCACTCAAAAAAAGAAAAAAAGAAAAAAGAAAAAGGAGATGACATTCAGCATTCAGACTAACGTATGATTACAGCGACTTCGGATATGGAGCTCGGTAGGTTTTATCCATCACTCTGCACCGTGAAAATAATCCTAATCCTAAATACCCACTCGTCCGATTCCCCGTGCCGGGACTCCAACGGCATTTGCCCTTTAAAAACGCTATGCTTACGGATTGGATTATTCAGGGGCTTCACCGGCCACATTCCCCCCAACTCTGACCTCATCTTGTAAGTAAAGAAGACACCAATCCAAATAGGTACTATCACAGGTTTATTAGAATTGAAACGCTGACCTCTGTTCATAGCGACGTTCACCTCAAGAAGGTCCAGTAGATTTGGAATACCACCTTGGATAGTAACCTCTTGACGGGATGGAGTTTTCGGTCCATATCATCTGGCAACGGATACAGGACAGGAGGTCTTCTCTTTCTCTCTTTGTTGCTAGCAAAGTCTACCTTTTTTTCCAAGCTGCATGCAGCATGGGTTAGGGCGGCTTCTGTGTAGAGAGGCAAGGTTCAGAAGGTTAAGGGTTCAAGACAATAAGACAAATAAGACTATCGTTGATCACCGAGATTTTCTGATCGTCTATTCGCTTGTGGCCTTAGAGACTTGCGTGATACGGTGACAGCTGTCTGGAACTTGCAGCTGGGCCAGGTCCTTTTTTTACCCTCTATTAAATGCAAGCTGCATCGCACCGACGATCCTCTGCCCTTACAAACTCGTCCGCGGCGAAACTCGTACTAACCCAAATCGAGGTTACCTGCCGAATCTCGGTTTCACGGCAGACGGCGGTTACGATAAAAAAAAATGCGAGTCTTGTGAGTCCTGTGAATCTTGTGGCCGAACTCACATATGTCTCGTCTTGTGCGATTAAGACACGATTCCTTAGTAGACGACCCTCTTTTTTATATCTGATTTCGGTACCGATAGCTGAGTTCATACCCAACTCTCCCGCACCCTATACGTCCCGAATATCTTGTGTGTGAAACCCATCGAATTACAGTGACTTTGGTACCAATCTATGAATCCAGATGTATCTAGTTAGGAGTATACAAGTGGAATACAAGTCAAGTTTCGCTTAGACGTGGGTATTTGGCCGCGGCCGTCAGTTACACAGTGATCTAAGACACCACCATCTACAAATCTGCCTGCGACAATGCGATCGCCCGACGTTGGCGGCCGCCACTGTCACACTACGGCCGCTTCGATCTCACATAGAACAAACAGACATAGGAAGGTTTAGGCTTTCATATCGTGGCCGTTACGCGAGAAACGTGGGTAGGTGGTAGAAGGTGAAGAAGAAAGGAGGGGTTGACTAGGAATGTAGGTACTTCCCAAGCTGTTGATTGGAATTCCGAGAAAAAAGCAAGATTTTCCCCCTCGTGTAATGATATCGAGATCAAGTTATTAAGGTTGATCTCCCAATCCTTCCCATTAGTCACGATCTATAATCAAGGGTGCCATGGGTTCTGACCGGAAACTACCCCATGCATGGATACACGATAGACAACAGGCTTTCGCGTAGGAGCAGAGACGGCGATTTGCATATGAGCAGCATACCTGATAGAAGTTAAATACGAAATTGTAACAGCTGAATTCTTACAGAGCGAAATAGCCTTAGTTGGAGTCGGATTAACGTTGGAGTTAAAGAAACGTATCATCCATCATCGCCATCATCATCACCGCATCAAGATGACACCAGATAAAATTTTACTATCCTAGCATTTGATATATCCTGTCTATTCTATCTATCCATGTATCCCGAAGTAATCCTTTGTACCATTGAGAAGCACATCTCATGCCTTATCATTCAAGAACCTTTCCAGGTCTTCGAACTCGCCGCTGTGTTTCATCATATCGTAGAACTGCCCCTTAGCATCATATAGTTCTTTCGGACTCCCAGCCCTAGATGTCAAGTTAGCCAAGAATTCTTGCTGTGATTTGATTTGAAAGACAGTTATAACATACTCAAGAACGGAGCCCGCGCTCATGACGACCACGCGGTCGTAATCGATGATTGTTTTTAGTCGGTGGGCGATGGTGACTAGAGTCCTGTCTCTCCCGTGCTCGTTCAGCTCCTTCCGTAGAACTTCTTGGATTCCTTGGTCGGTCTCGTAGTCCATCTGCGATATCAAAATTAGTGATCGATGGTGATAAGAGA
This sequence comes from Rostrohypoxylon terebratum, assembly GCA_022497145.1. NCBI lineage: Eukaryota > Fungi > Ascomycota > Sordariomycetes > Xylariales > Hypoxylaceae > Rostrohypoxylon > Rostrohypoxylon terebratum. Next base: position 148,831 of record MU385858.1, read on the forward strand.
AAAAAAAATAGGCGCTACTTGTACATACGCTTGCAGTTGCCTCATCCAGTAACATCAACTTGCTCCCGCGAACTAGAGCCCTGCAGAGCGAGAGAACCTGTCGCTGTCCATGGGAGAAATTTTCACCTTTAGGCTTGACGGGTGTCGAAAGGGTGATACCGATATCGCTAGGCGCTTCGTCGGTGTAGGTATCGTTAGCTCCACTGACTTGCCCGTTTCCATTCTGCGCTTGTCCTTCGTTCTGATGGTATTGAAATGATGCGATCCCGCTGCAGTATCGCAAAGCCTTCTCGAGTGTCTCCGTGGGGATATTGCCTGTTGGATCTAGGTTTGATCTAACATCGCCATTGAATAATACCGCCTCTTGTGGGATAATCGTAAGGGCTTCTCGAAGCTTTCTGCGAGGTAACATCGTGATGTCCACGCCATCGAAGAGGATTTGTCCTGAGACGACGTGGGTGAAGCGTAATAGAGATAAGACCAGCTATTATTTGTCATAAATTAATATTATATCATCATTTGACCCGAGGTCTTTGACTTACTGTGCTCTTTCCAGAACCAGTTCGGCCCACGACAGCAACCCTTTCGCCAGCTGAAAATTTGAGGTTGATATCCTTGAGGATTTCCGGTCCATCCAGGTCATATTTGATCGTCACATTTCGAAACTCGACTTCGCCAGTTGATGGCCAGTTCTCAGGTACGGCAGATTCGGGGTTATCGGAGTATTGAGTGATTTTCTTGAACTCTTCCGGCTTCTCTTCTGGCTCGACGGAAGCGTATTCTCGGACTCGATGAAACTTTTGAAATTTTAGAATTGGAATCACGGTAGTGCTCATTAAATACAACTTACGCTCTGCATCTCAATTTCAAGTTCGTTGCCTGCCCTCACAAGCATGAGGATAAGTTGACTAAGAGTCTAGCCATCATATTAGTAAGTTGAACTGGCAGGATTTGGAAAATGGTTCACTTACTGTCGCATTTGACAACGAAAAACCGACAACGCCAGCTGCGACGAGGCCTGCTTTCGATACGGCAATGCCACCGGCAGCAACGGTGACTAGTGTAGTCATCATATCGACCTTGAGTGCGACCCATCTGTTGCAATTGAATTGGGCTTCGATTGATCTTTCATATACTCGTAACTTGTCTGCTAACTGAATGCCGAAGGTCTGAGCCATGTTTGCACGGGCACGAATGATAGGGAGGCCCGCTAGAGTATCGGCGAAGTGGGCGAATAGAGGAGATTGCGACGACGACACGAGTCGTTTGGCTGTGACAGCTGTCCTCATGTACAATTCTCCTACTACAATACCAGCAGCGCAACAAGCAGCAGCCGGTAACATGAATATTGGAAGTACGGAACCGACGGCTACAATTTGAAAGGCGAGACGTGTGAGCATTTCCACGCCCAGTCTGAGCACTGTGACACCCTATATTAGCTTTCAAAGAAAGTTATCTCACATCAATTAATAAATAACTTACTGCCAGCCAACTGGTTGTCAATCGAGTCCATGTCCCTAGAGAATCGGTTGACCACTCTGCCAATAGGCGTGGCCTTGTACCAAGAGAGGGGAACGCTCAGCACCGCTTTGATAAACGTGGTGTGTAGTGATCTTGCAGCGTACCAGCCGCCGTTCTCGTATGCGATATATGTCAAGCCGCTGAAAATGACATCTGCAATACTCCATGCTGCGTATATACCAAGATAGAACCCGATATCATACGCGTCGTCTTTCCCGTAGGCGTCTACCCAGACGGCGATCCACAATCCGGTTCCGACGAATGAGGCGGTGGAAAGGATGCTCATCGCAAGAGCCAGCATGGCGTAAAACGGATTGCCGAATAATCTCATGTATTGGAAGACTTGGAAAAGATATTATTAGTTATCGTAGAATTAATGATATGTTGGTTTGACGATCTAGGCGATACTCACATTGTAGACGGGCGGTTGGCCCGGTCTTGAGGGCTTCTTGAGTGACTTCATCTCGACGTTTATCTTCAGCACTCCTGATGTCGCCGTTGGAACTAACATTCGAACTTCCATTAGCACTTGCAACGAGAGTTGTACCATTGCTTTCGGCTGTATGGGCGGCAGCTGCTTCTACGGTCTCGTCGAGGTTGCCCTCGTCGGCAAGTGTTTTGTTGAGCGTTACGGACTTCCGGACTACGCCAAGGTTCTGTTGTACCTCCTTCACCGTGCCATTTTCTAATGTTACTGTCAAATCTGCCTGTGGCGCAATCCAAGGAAGCTGTGTAACAAGGACCACAGTCCTTCCCTTGACTATGATTTTCGAGTTAGTGATTGCTAGTTATCATTGAAAGTACTACTTTGATATGGAGCGTTTGGTGTAGGAATCGTAGGAATCGTAGGAATCGTAGGAAATAGAACACTCACGTAAGTCGCCGCAGAAAGCTTCCTCCCATAGCAGTGCCGACGTTTTGGAATCAAGAGCGGAGAAGACATCGTCGAGTAAGATCACGGACGCTTTCGAGTAGAGGGCTCGTGCTAGGGCAACGCGAGATTTCTGGCCTCCGGACAATGATGCTCCGTTCTCTCCAACCTCGGTGCCATCCCGTTCAGGAAACTCGTCAAAATCGATAGGAAGTCCGCAAGCATTGATTACTCGGTCATATCGTGCTTGCTCGAAAGGACTATTGAAGAGGATGTTGTCGCGAATCGTCTCGTTTTGTAACCAGGGGCTTTGCGATGCGTAGGCAATGTCTTCGGGGCAGGTAATTGTGCCATCTTCGAGTAGAGTTTCACCGAGAATCGACATCAGGAGTGTTGTCTTTCCACTTCCGCTCTGACCTGTAATGACATTTAATCCGCCCTCAACGAATTGGATAGAAACATCCTTTAATGCAAACAAAGCTCTCTTGTGACGCCTGAAAGTAGCATTGCTGATTTGAAGTTGGCCGACCGGATGAGATTGTAAGGGCGTGGTGCTGTTGTTGTAACGGTCTAAGCGCTTGACAGAGACACCCGCCGCGGTGAAGCTTCGCGACATGTTTGAGGCCATCGAAAGGTTTCGGCGCAGGGTCCTAACCAACGTTATGGCCGTGAAAGCGACTTCTGCCGTTAGCGGTTCTTTACGAACAAGTACCTGCAAGGTGAAGATAAGTACTAGCGATAAATTCGGGATCGCTTCGGTAAGCTGATTGAGAGTGATATAACTGATATTTGTTAATTCATGAGTTGCTGAAATATGTGGAAGGTAGAACGGCTTACAGTATGTTCAAGCCCCATATCTTCTTCTGCTCACCGAGCCTGATTTCATTGACTCGTTTGATGATAGCCTCCTCCCAAGAGAAATATTTGATCGCACGAATTGAGGCAAGATACTCTGAGATGACTGAAATCCTCGAGTCTTGTATCCGTTTCATCTCACGCTGGATGCCTACCATACGCCGGGCAATCAAAACCGGAAACGGTGCAAGCGCCAACATCACAACAATACCAACGAGCGCTGTCCAGTCTAATAACTTGTACAATCCAACAAGAGCCACTATGGACCCGGATGCTACACCGCAGACAACAAGGACAATATCCCGGCCTTTCGCGATAGTGTCAATATCAGCACCCATCAAATTTGCCAGGCGGCCCGTCGATGTGGTGGCTTGTTTACTCTTCTCCTTTTCCTTATCGGTAGCAGCGATCTCGGCAAATACTTCATCGTCTAATTCTATGGACCCCAACGCTTTATAGTATAACTCTTGAGTCAAGGCAGCTCTTACACGCACAGACAGGCGAGTTGACGTGAAGACGTATTGCTGAAAGCATACAGAACGCGACAATGGTCCGATGAAAAGGAGTACTAGCCAAACCCAAGGCCGGAACTGAGATCCCTCTGGGTCAGAAAGATAGCGAAGCAACTCATACATGGCGTACGGAGCAACCATCTCAAAAATGAAAGACAGCGCGATCCAACAGCCCATGGTGGTAATTTCTTGAGGCAAGAAGTATATTAATGTCCATAATGTAGACTTGCCTTTCCGTCGCGCCTCTTGAACCTTAGAGAGTAGAAAAAACGGCTCATCGTACCATGGAAGTCTAGGAAGTTCTTCGTAGGTCACCTGTCGACGTAAACCCTTGAACATGAGAGGCGTAAGCCATTCGTACGTCACGTAATATTCCAACCAGCTGCATGTTTCTTCGGGAGATGGTTCTCGGGTTGGTATCTTCTCGGAGATATCAAGATCTAAAGATGGTGGTATCCATTCCCTTCGCGTGACAAGAGCTACAAAAACGGCGGCAGCTAGTGTTGAAACGCTACCGATCATCATTGGACTCATACCCTCGTCGTGATCCGTATCGATATATGGAAGAAGCTCCCCTAAAGAAAGGATGAGCAGGGTACCAGCAAGGATGAAATTGGTGTGGTGCAAGGCGACATGCCTCCACTCCAGATCGTAAGCTAGGCGCAAAACACCAAGGATGAAGGCATAGGCTAAGGCGGTCGCATCAATCCACCTGCCTTCACCTTGGACAGCGGCAACAAGCATAAAAGCTAACGAGCTAGCTCGCAAGAGCTGGCTGAGCAACTCGAATGGCCATGGTACCGCATGCACATTGGATTCGGGTCCGGAGACCTTGGAATAGGGACGATGTAGAAAATATCTGACGATAACTAGGAAGGACGCGATAATGATTGTAAGTTGTAAATACCCAGCTCGGGTAAAGTCTGAGAGATCATGAATCCATTGAAGTTGAGTTATACTGGATATAGTTCATTAGATGCATACTCTCTCATAATTGAAGGTAAAAGGTGAGAATCTACCTAGTCGTTCCATACGTGCTCTTTAGAGTATAGAGCGATTGGGAACGAAGGGGAACGGAGTCCCAGCCGTGTACCCTCAAACCTAATTGATCCATGACTTCTCGTCCATGGATGGAAAAGGCTCTAAAGATGAAGTATCGTGATCCGTGATCGTGAGCCGCGACGAGTTTCCTGCGTGAGTCAACATGAAAATCTCGATGAGCAAGCTGTCAATATTCGGATAATTGCGTGCTCGGGGGGGCTAACCACCACCAGGATCATCAGGACCAGGATAAGCTGGAGCCTGGGGAACGGGAAGAGACCCTTGCCAAGAAGGGAGAAAAGGGAAAAGTAACCTTAATAATTGCCTGAAGCTATCCTGACGTTTACACCGCAAACCGTGGAGTTGGTTACTATGTACAATACATTAATAACTTCATCGGTCTATGTTAATTGTAGAAAATTTTTTATGAGTTTCTCATTGCAAAAATTAGGTGGATATATATCCTAGCTTTTTTTATCCAAGGTTCCAAGGTTCCTAGGACCTATGTATCGAGAGATTCTGTTATTAGTCTCGAAATGGTAGGTAAGGTGAGGAAGGGCAAGGAATAATAGTGAAATGCTCCAATTCGATGCGCTTCTCGGATCAGGATCAGAATGACTCACCAATTCATTTACCTTATCTATTATGTATAACTCATCCCGGGCCATATGCAGAGTCCTAGATGTTCGATAATGATAATGAAATCTTGAGTCATTCAGATGAGCAGAAGCCTTCCTTAATTGGTTGCACTGCAGGCTTCTACAGCATACATCCCCCTTCACCTTTATTCAAGCATTTCCGGGTGCTGGGTGCTGGGTTTTGGGTTCTGGAAACGTCGGATTTGGGGCGGGTACGAACATTAGCGGTCCGAGGATAATAGCGAAATGATAAATCCGACCTGTTAGCCTGTTAGCTTGTTCATTCGCTCAGGTGGTCCCCGCCTACTAGGCCCCCTTAGGTACTGCGTATATTTTTCTTCATCTACACATACCCAACCGAGCTTAGTGACTGCGCCTCAGCGGACATTATCCAGCAGCTATTAAGCCGGTGTGCTCAATCCCTCACCGTCACTTTGAATGCGATTATCGTAGCAAGTATTTGGCGAATCAACTTTCAGCATTATGGGATCATACCCCCTGGATTCTCGACCTGTTATCACGGCACACAGAACCTTGAACATTCGCTTAACGTTGTTAATCGATCAAGCAATAAGTTTCGAAGTCGGATGCAGGATGCAGCGTAAAGATCGAATAAATAAGGGTCTCGATAGTATCCGCTCCTCAGCATGATGGATGTTTTCAGTATGTCGTTCCGCTACCCTCCAACCTGCGAAATCCTTTGTCGACCAGGATCTGTGCGAAGCCAGAAATATCGACTATCCAACATATAGATAGAAAGCAAGACATCGTGTAAGCTGTATCGTGTTGTCGCCGCTCTTTGAGGTAGATCTTGCCAGATGTCTGATCTCACTAGGTACCTAATGCTAGGCATGCTAGGTATGTACACTTACCAGTATTCCTTTACAAATGTCTGGTATGGCCGCATACTGGCTCAGTTTGTGGTGAGCATCTGAAATTATCGGTGATTTCATGGCAATACCATGCCTCCTCGCCGAGACTCGCGGAAGAAACGCAATGAGCGTGGGCGAAAGTGAGACATCGAGACGTAAGGAAGCTGCAATAATAAGTGGTGAATTTGGTGCCTGATGCCCATATTAATATTGGATGGATACTTGAACCAAAGGTGGATCGATATATACCATATGTGCATCGTCCTGGGTCCAGGTCACAGATCTCTTTGCCGACTTCGAGATGTTACAATTGACACGACAAGTCGAAGGCGCGAAGAACCTAACAAAAGCAGGCATCGTAAAGAAACAATGGTAAGGGAGTGAGGAAATCACTGAAGAGAAACTCAGGAGGTATCTCGAAGAAGAGGCGAAGAAGATATCCACATGATGTTGAAAATGGGGAGTCTCGAAGACGATGAGGGGATCGGAATAAGATATCAAGTTTTTCGGAATCCACTAGAACCGATCAGAGTATCAACTGTGTCTCTTGGCGCAGGGCTCGTTGGTCCATTTCTGCATGATGTTTCGTCTTGGCGAGCAGGCGAGATGCCATCAAACCACAACATTTCGTTTCTATTCTTATAACAACTGCCGACCTCGAAATAATAGTAGTACTAGGTATCTAGTGGTATAATTGTAGCATTCTCAATCTGCGTCTCATGTCCCATGTTGACGAATCTTTAAACACGGAGATTATGAGAATACTTTAAGAATGCTTTAATAGCAAAAGACTGGAAATCCTGTACTCATAGCTAGTAGCGTCTGTGTAGATCCATTTTATGGGTGAAGGTTAGGTGCCTAGGCCCTAGTAAGTATGTAAATAGGATTAATAGGTACATAGTACGTCATGTCATAAATGTATTATCATCATGGGCTTATGCACAATATCTGCTTACCTAACCAATCTTAACAAGCAGACAAGTTTAAAGCAACGAACTAATATGGTTAGTGTGTACCGGTACCTACCTAGTGTAGTGTAAGGCAGGCGACACCGTGTAGCGCGAAAGTTTAGAGGCTACAACATTAAATCTTTAATAATAAATCGTCAAATCTTCAATGTTTCAATATACATGCACAAACGGAGATTGATGACTCAAAAATTCAAGAGAGTCACGACGCCGACGTGAGCCACACGCAACGAAATACACGTAATCGATGAGTCCATGATCATTCAACCGATTTACTACTTGACTATTACTTACCCACCCTGTTTCAACGACACAACGACACAACGACACAACAACACAACGACATGAAATGCGAACGACGCCTCAACATATCGCTTGCTTCTACCTGCTAGGACTCGCGCTGACTTTCTCTTCTCTTCTCGTCTTCTACTCCAATTATACCTAATCATTTTACCATCTACAACCTACCAACAATACCGACATAATGGATGACGATTTCGCGGAGCTCGAACTCCTATCCCTCGTATCGAAGGTCACATCCGAACTACAAAACCATTTAGGCATATCCGAAAAAACCGTGGCCGAGTTCATCATCGATCAACGCCTATCATGCACCAATCTCTCCGAGTTCAAAGGCAAGTTGGCCGGCTTGGGTGGAGCGAGCTGGCCAGAGAGTTTGTTTGAGAGTATCGATCGCCTAGTTCGAACCATGCACCCCAAATTCAAAGGTCAGCAAGAAGCAACAGAAGACCACCAGCAAGCCAGGACGTTGGAGGAGAAGGAGACCCTTTTCAAGGGGTTGAGCATCCCAGATAAGCAGGCTGATAGTGCCGACGGTGACGATATCGATGACACACTAGCACTTTTAGAGGGCTTGGAAGGAAAGGCTAAGGCTAATAAAAGTGCGCGGCCCGAACGAGAGAGGTCATCTAAGAAGCGACCCTTGAGTCCTGGAATAGAAGATGGAGCGACGGATGTGGCGCATAAAAGGAAAGATAGGTATCGATCCAGATCCCGCGACCGACGAGAACATGTTTACGACGACGATCGCGACTACCGAGATAGTCATAAAGAACGTCGCAGTCGAAGGGATGAGCGCGATGAGCACCGCTCACATCGTAGCAGCTATAGAGACCGGGACAGGAGATGGAGGGGCGAAGATGAATATGACAATGACGATACTCTCCGACATGCACCCGACCCCGAAGTTGATGACTCGCCGATATTATATAAGATCTATGACGGTCATGTCACTGGTGTCAAAGACTTCGGCGCATTTGTTAATTTGCACAGCGTCAGAGGCAAAGTGGATGGCATGGTCCATATTTCAAACCTGGTTCAAGGTCAAAGGGTCAATCATCCTTCAGATCTTCTCTCAAGAGGCCAACAAGTCAAAGTCAAAGTCATCAAGATTGAGCCGAACCGCGTAGCTTTATCTATGAAAGATGTCGACCAGGAGACTGGCATGGATCTTGCGCCACAAGCTCGAATACAGTCAGGGGCAAACATGGAGAGCCTTGGAAGTCGTAATGGCGTAGCTCCTCGCACCGATGATAACATAGCCCCCCTTTCCAACTACACGGGACCTCCACGATCACAGAAGAAAAGGATGACATCTCCAGAACGATGGGAAATTCGACAGCTTATTGCTTCTGGTGTTGCCAAAGCCTCTGATTATCCTGACCTAGAGGAAGACTACAATGCTACCCTGAGAGGTGAGGGCGAGATGGAACTGGAAGAGGAAGTTGACATAGAAGTCAGGGAAGAAGAGCCTCCCTTCCTCACAGGCCAGACAAAACAATCACTCGAACTATCGCCGATTAGGGTGGTGAAAGCACCTGATGGATCTCTTAACCGTGCAGCAATGTCCGGTACAACGTTGGCAAAGGAACGTAAAGAACTGCGGCAACAGGAAGCCGAGGCTGCCGCAAAAGAAGAATCAAAAGTCGATCTTGCATCGCAATGGCATGATCCGATGGCTAACCCGGATAGTCGAAAATTTGCCAGTGATTTAAGAACTGCCAAAACTACTGCTGTTAAACCTGATGCGGTACCAGAGTGGAAGCAAGCTGTTGCGCCTAAGGACCAGTCATTTGGTAAACGCACTACGATGTCAATCAAGCAGCAGAGAGAAAGTCTTCCGGTCTTTGCGTTTAGAAGCCAACTTATTACAGCTGTCCAAGAAAATCAAATCTTAATTGTGGTTGGTGAAACGGGATCTGGCAAGACGACCCAGCTGACCCAGTATCTCGCCGAAGCCGGTTTCACCAACAATGGCATGATCGGTTGTACACAGCCACGGAGAGTGGCAGCCATGTCCGTTGCGAAGCGTGTGGCCGAGGAAGTCGGCTGTCAACTAGGCCAAGAGGTTGGCTATACCATCCGATTTGAGGATTGCACGAGCCCGGCAACTAAGATCAAGTACATGACTGATGGTATGCTGGAACGAGAGATTTTGATGGACCCTGATTTGAAGAGATATTCTGTCATCATGCTGGATGAGGCCCACGAGCGAACAATCGCAACCGATGTCCTTTTCGCGCTCCTCAAGAAGACTGTAAAGCGCCGAAGCGACTTGAAGATCATCGTTACATCAGCTACTCTAGATGCCGACAAATTTTCGGCATACTTTAACGAATGCCCCATCTTTACGATTCCTGGACGAACTTTCCCTGTTGAGATATTATATAGCAGAGAACCTGAGTCTGATTATCTCGATGCGGCACTGGTCACAGTCATGCAGATTCATCTTACAGAGCCCCCGGGAGACATATTAGTCTTCCTTACAGGATCAGAAGAGATCGATACAGCGGCAGAGATATTGTACGAACGAATGAAGGCGTTGGGTCCCGGTGTCCCTGAATTGATCATCTTGCCGGTATACTCGGCGCTCCCCAGCGAGATGCAGAGTAGAATCTTCGATCCCGCACCCCCGGGAAGTAGGAAGGTCGTAATAGCCACAAACATTGCCGAGACTTCGATCACAATTGACCATATTTACTATGTTGTGGATCCTGGATTTGTAAAGCAGAACGCTTACGATCCAAAGCTCGGAATGGACTCCTTGGTCGTTACACCAGTCTCGCAAGCTCAGGCTAATCAGCGCGCTGGCCGTGCCGGCCGAACTGGCCCCGGCAAGTGCTTCAGATTATACACCGAAGCTGCTTTCCAATCTGAAATGCTTCCAACTACCATTCCGGAAATTCAGCGCCAGAATTTAGCGTCAACAATTCTCATGCTAAAGGCTATGGGTATCAATGACCTGCTTCACTTCGACTTCATGGACCCGCCGCCTACTAACACCATGTTGACGGCCCTGGAAGAATTATATGCATTATCGGCGTTGGACGACGAAGGCCTATTGACTCGCCTTGGCCGTAAAATGGCTGATTTCCCTATGGATCCTGCTTTAGCCAAGGTTCTAATAGGCGCAGTCGACATCGGGTGTTCCGATGAAATGCTCAGCATCGTCGCTATGCTTAGTCTTCAAACCATCTTCTACCGACCAAAGGAGAAACAGCAACAGGCCGACCAGAAGAAAGCCAAGTTCCATGATCCACACGGAGACCACCTTACCCTTCTCAACGTCTACAACAGCTGGAAGAGCAATGGATACTCGGCGCCGTGGTGCTTTGAGAACTTCATCCAAGCACGTTCGATGAAGCGCGCGAAAGATGTTCGTGACCAATTAGTGAAGATCATGCAGCGTTACCGCCATCCCATCACTTCATGCGGCCGGGACACTCAAAAGGTCCGACAAGCACTTTGCTCAGGATTCTTTCGCAATTCAGCAAGAAAAGATCCTCAGGAGGGATACAGGACATTGGTCGAGGGCACACCGGTCTATCTACACCCGAGCTCAGCACTATTTGGAAAGCAGGCCGAATGGGTGATCTATCACACTCTGGTGCTTACCACAAAGGAGTATATGCACTGCACAACCAGCATCGAACCCAAGTGGCTCGTCTCGGCAGCACCAACCTTCTTCAAGGTTGCGCCTACTGACAAGCTCAGTAAGCGCAAGAAGGCCGAGAGGATCCAGCCCCTGTACAACAAGTATGCGGCAGAGGACGACTGGAGACTCAGCGCCCAGCGAAAGGTTGGACGATCTGGTGGCGGAGGTGGTACTTGGGGATAGAGGGGAGGAACTTCCATGAGCAAGCAAGCCCTCCGGGGCGACCTGTCAATGTTTTGGGATGGGTGGTTGTTCAGTAGCTGGTTCAGCTTCTTGTTCAAAATCCTTTCAAGGTTACAAGACAAGTTCATAGTGTTAATCCGATATCCAAGAATCCGGGATGCTGCTAGGTTCTAGGTTGCTTATTACAGCACTACCGCCCCGTGCTACTAATCGTTGAACAAGCAGCTACTACAAATTTCATGTTGATTCGCTAGCCTCGCAAAAAAACGAGCACATAGCTAAAAAGATCTAGAACAGATGCACATAGGTAGCTAAATGAAATTCTGAACACGATTTGTAACGATAAGGCGAAATATATGCTCTTTGAAACGATTGCAGTCGCGCGAGGATATCAATTACCGAAGCAGCTAACGCCGCAGAGATGAGGTGTTCCATACTAACATCCCACCTCCCAATTACTGACTTCAATTAGTCGTTGGTTTTGTCTTGCATTCCTCGTTCAAACAAGAGGCTTAAGCCACGGGCCGAAATCGAGAACTGGCCACCAATCAGTATATTACGCATAGTGACGTCGTCGTCAGCTCAACCCACGACACCGGAAGGGAGGCTTGAAACGACTCTCGCTTCAAGCTAAGGTACACCGCCTCAGGAGCGCAAGCCGTAACCGGAGAGTCTTAAGATTCTCGAAGGGTCCGAGCGAGTCGGCCGACCGGGCGGCCTCAGGATTCTGCGTAGGCCGAGAAGAGACGGACCCGAGACGAAAATGCAACATCACAAGGCTCCATGCTACGTAAAGGTAGTTGACGGGTAGGATTATCAATAACTAGCTATGAATTTTAAAAGGAATTGATATGGTATGTTTATTGATTATCCTCATTCTCACCGCTATATGATTTCTGCAGGAAGTTCTGCTGGTCGCCGTAATCTCGTATTCGATATCACACTATATTTGCTAATCCAAAAGTTCGCGGAAGGACCAATATATGTATCGATCACCTAATTCAAAAGAATATATACCGTGGAAGTGTAGTCGCAATGCATCCTAACTGTCAAAATGAATAGATATTGGTCTTATTGATTGAAATTCGGCTTACTATGAGAAATTGTTCGCCTTCTTTTGCCAATATTCACAATATTTCTCACCTCAGCTCTCTATAGGGATATATAGCGCCCGATTCTGCATGCAGGTAATCCCCAACGCAGATGGATGCGCATACGATCGCCCGCCGTGTGACATAACGCAAGGCAACGTAGCTGAACCCCTACAAACAGACGCAGCTGGAGGCAACATGTCTCCACGCACAGCAATTAGGACACCGGGCCGTCGATGTCTCGGCACCGGGGGAGGCGCGCGGGGTCCGTCAAGCGCCCTACGGCCCCTGAGGTAACTGGAGTACAGTTCGCAGGCCCAGTATGACGAGATCACAGACGAAGCGCAACAGCGGCGCCAAAGCAAGCTAAGCTGCAGGCGTCCGACACACCTTGGCACCACGAGCCTTCGGATCGAACGATTTCCTCCCCTTCGCGTCGGCGCCTCGACGCCCGTCAATATATTATTATATAGTGAGCACAGATTGGGCGACCCGTTCTCGCGCGAAACCTGGGTTCGCGCAAATAATACCTAGGACCTAGGTAAGTGGGCAATATGCTGTAAGCAAGCAACGCATTACACTGCCTAGGTTTGGGACGACGTTAAATAGACCCAACCATGCCTCCCCAATATACGCACAGGTAACGCGACGCACTTCCGCCATGTAAGGTGACGTTGCGGGTAATATGGGCGAGATAGAACGCCCGCAAACCGCAGTTCCCAATCCAGTAACGCGGTTGCTGGCGTTTCGAGTAGACTGCCGGGCCCTAGTGCGTGCAGCGTGGGTGGGATTAACAACCTCAGTAGCGTGTCCTCGAGGATCCCATCGCATGTAGACCGACACAGAAAAGATTGGTAGGGTAGGTAGTTAATAAACCGTACATCTGTTAGGTGTGAGTGTATGCCGGCTCTCTGTCTCTCTCTCTCGCGCGCGCACACCTAGCTACCCATACCCATATTCATACCCATATGTAACCAGAATTGCCCATGCAATATGCAGGCACGGGACTTGGAATAAATTTGCCTTACGACAGCGTCGTAGTGTTCCCTCTTTGCGCGCAATAAACAGACCCAGATCCGTCGAAAAAAAAGATGTGAAATATAGGAGCAACGTCGCAGAATGGACAAGTTGGAGTTTTACCCAGCAACCAAAATACGACCTCCTTACTTCCTTACTCCATTACCCCATTACCCCATTTCTACCGAAATACGGGTATAAATCCCCGCCGATCCCGGTCCTCTGTTTCCCTCCACTTATGCCCATCTCCCTTGTATTGTACCACCTACTACATCATACCTACATAGTACATAGTGGGGGCTGCTCTTGCTTCTGCTTATGGCTTTAACTGGTTCCGACCTGTCAGAACAACCCCTTGGCTATAATGACGTCGATCATTATAGTACCTTCAACCTTTGAACCGGGCGATGTGCTAGTACCTGGTACTAGGTAGTAATTCGAAGGTATTTGATGACGATCGCGCTTGCATTTCGAGGGTCCACGGGAACGCTCGCCATCGGCTGGAATAGGCAAATGTAAGACACAAGCTTCGTCCATCGACGGCCCGCATAAGCACCGTGACACCAGTAACAGCCCTATTTCCAGACTAGGGAAAGAGCGCCAAAGAGCATCGAAGTGTGGCACGAATCATCGCCAACATCACGGAAACTATTACTTGACGAGTTGGAGATATAGTTGGAGATATGTGAGAAGGGAAGAACTATCTTTCTTTCTTTTATTGGTTATTAAAAAAATGCACCTAAAACCAAAAATACGGTGCGCAAGTGACTACTAGGTAGGTAATACCTAATAATAACCTAATGAGTAGGTAGTTATCCCGGTAGTATGTGCTGTGTACGGAATGGATATGATGTGTAAATATGGTATGGTAAAATATGTGGTATCCCGTGCTAACTACCCCAAACGCCGATTCGCCAATATTCATACCCAACCCGCAAAACGGGGCATCTCTACGCAACAGCCACAGCCGCTACTAGAGTATCCAAGGCAGAACTCTGTGTGCCCGCCGTCGCGTTCGAGTACGGTCCCTGCCAGCTTCCTCCTAGCATGTTCTGTGCGTTACGGTTCTTGGCCCATATCGAATTAGCGTTCTTCAGGATGAAGTTCTTGATCGGGTCCGACGGCGCGGCCTTCTGTAGGTAGTGCAAGTTTCGCATGAAGACACCCTTGAATTGCGCTCCATCGCCTCCGCAGTTTGGCTCGCAGCCGTCGCTCAGAATACCATCCTTGCTAAGATGCGAGATGGCAGCCGCAGCGATGGTCTGGGCCTCGGTAAGTAGCGACTGGTCACCCGTAGCTTTGTGAAGCTCGACTAAACCACCCAAGATGACGCCCTGGTTGTAGGTCCACGTCTGCTTGCCGTTGTTTTTGCAGTCTGCCGTGAGTCCGTCGTTAATTAGGTTGTTGCCGTTGATCATGCCGCTGTTCTTAAACCAATTCCATTGCTTTGTGGCAGTATCGAGGAAGTAGGCTTTCCTGTCAGGTATCCGGTTGGCAAGAGAGGCCGCGACACTGAGGAAGAGCTCGTTCGCGATGGCGTTCGTGTACGTTCCCACCTTGCTCCAGTAAATGCCACCACATGTCGAATTACCCTTCTTCATATCTTCAAAAATTTCGACGGCAGCCTGAAGATACTGCTGGTCTCCGAGGCCCTGGACGCCAAGGTCATGGCTGTGAATCATAGCTAGTGCCCACCAACCCTCATCGTCGTAATAATCGTTGAGGAAGTTATCAAAACCCCTCTTCTTGATTTCAGATCGTTTCGTTCCCTTAGTTCTCGCCTTGGTTTCCACTCGGCTATATGTTGAGATAGGGAGACCTGCCGCCGACAGTTTCTTGGCCGCCTGCACAGGTGTCTTCTGCGCTTGCTCATACTATGGCACAAAGTTAGTTATTGCCCTTTACGATGGTATCTCTGGTATGATCGGCTCGCAAAGCCTGCTTTAGGCACATAAAGGCGCCAAGACAATCATAAAAGACGATTTATGCCTTTGATAGCTGCAAGGGGGTGTGTCCGATATACTCACGGTATTTTGCACGATGCCGGGGATATTTAGGCTAGCAGAAGCAGTCGGGTCCAGAAGCGCAAAGTCGGCCAACACAGTTAAACAATTGGCGCTATTCCACCATCCAGTAGAATCCCATAGACCCGTCTCCTTGTTGTACCACGTCTGGAGAGCCTTCAATCCATCAACGGTGTGAGAAGCGTATGTCGCCGAGTTTGTGCAGCAGGAGACATGAGTGGACATTAAGAAAACAGCTCTGGAAATAGAGCCGATCACGGAAGAGGAGACCATGGCGAAGGACCGAGATGTGAAGAAATATTAAGGGGTACTAGGTAGGTAGGACCTAGGTATAGAGAGAGACAAGAAATGTTTCAAAGGATGAGCACAGAAGCTTTCCAGAAACTTGCTGGCGATAAACAGGAAACGAGCGTAGCTATATATAAAAATATATAAAATAAGAAAGACTAGTGGTAGTGACTACTACTAGGTAAACAAGTACAGCTGTACATAGATGTGAAAAGGAAGAAAACTAAATCGCCACCTGATGAGCGTGCAGAGAAGGGAATGTGACGGTCCACTGGATCTCGTCCAAAGTAGATTAAGGGAGAAGGACGAGGATGCGCACCTTGTCATCAAACAGGCTGCATCCATCAGGCGCATCTGCTGCGGACGGAACTCACATGAGCTTATGGAGCCCCCGGGCACGGTTCGGCTCAAACATGTACATTAGTATAATACAAATTTCCAGACATGGGTTGTTTTGTGACCCGTAGATCACTGATCAGTGATGATTTACTATATACTGATTTACAAGTATTGGCATGGACAGGTATGTGACCGTGACTCAAGACTCAAATACTGTAATGCAGTAATGCAGTACCTATACCATACCTAGGTCCTACATATAGTAGTACGCATAGTATGTATGTACTCTGGGCGTACTCTAGGCATGTAAGGCTGGTAGGACCGACGACAACTTCTGTGCGATCCGAAGCCAGCGAGCGCCGTGTTTCCTGGGTCCCGAATATGACGATCGCGGCATTTGATGATTGGCGATGGGTAGAAAATGGGCAATCGAGAAAAGGGATGAACAGGTTTAGCAAAAAATGCTAGGTTATGCTGGGTTATGCTAGGTTATGCCAGGTTTAGCTGATGACTAACTTATTAATATCTCCGATAGGGTTGTGACTTGTTTCAGAACAGGCATGATTCTCATGCTGGTAGTCCAGCATGGGATGAAGGATCCGACGTTGTATTACACCAACTAACCCTTTAGGGACACTTTAGGAGCTCTTTAGGAGCTCTTCAGGCAAGAGCTGTTCGCCTATTCACCGGCTTTCTCACCAGAATCCATGGGATAATGGGCTGAAATCCTTGTACCGTAAAGTGGCTTTTCTCGCTTTTTTTATTGCTTGTCGTCCAGTGTCTCCGGTGTCCACTTAGATTTAGATCTTGCCGAACCAGTTCACCCCTGGTCAACCTGGTCAACCTGGTCCACCCCTAGTCGCAAAGGCCCCCCTTCGCGTAGATCATCTTTAACGAATCTGTTTTCGAAAATGCTATATTATGGTCACAGGAATGGGGAAAATGTGCGCGGGCAATCTCGTGAGCATTCCAATAGCCAAGCCGATGTTCGTCAATTGATTACCAATTGACCGCTATAACCGCTTCCTCCAATGTTTTTTTCTTTATTATTAGGAAAATTTAGAAAAATTAAGAAAGCTGAAAGTTGAATTGTTGGAAGTTGTTGTGAGTTTGTTTTAGCGGCACCTCTTGGTCGGCGTTAGATGAAACTTCAGCGCTTATTAGAGTACCTATCGCTTATTAGAGTACCTATTTTAATTATTTTAATGTATTGTATTGTTTACTTCGTATCCAAGTTTACTAGTGCGGCCCTGCTGCCTAGGCAGCCTTGGAGGTTCTAGATGTTCTAGATAAATAGGAAGGAATAGCCTTTTACGGCTACTAACGTACCTAGGTAGGTACGATGAGAACCGAATCAACCCTTGGGATCTTGAGGATTTGCCTAGAACCCCTTTTAACTTTCTGTACCTACATATAGTAGCGAACCTTCCACTTCTAGCTTTACTTACTAAAGTGCGCAGTTTAGTGTGAAGAGTAGAAGGGGAAATACGGGAATACTGTCGCACGAGAACAATAAATAGCAACATCGAAACATCGAGCCTATCATATTAACTTAAAAAGTCGTTAGCGCTATGTGTATTTCGTGTAACATGACACAGCGCAATATATACTGCTCTCTAGGGCCATGGACAGCGTCAATGATCAAGGTTTCTGTGCGTCCATTGTACTAGGTAGGTACGAAGTAGGTATTATTCTATTGTATTGTACAACCCGTACCACGTTGTAGGATGGGGTACTATTATCTAATACTATGTATGTAGGTAGGGTTTGTTGTTAGAACTTAGTAGCGTCCAGTTGGTACTGGTGTTGGCGTGTCTGTCCGCCTCTTCCCGCTCCCGCCCCCGATGCGCCGATCCGTCTTATTGTCTTATTACTCTTCATCCTGCACACAACACTGCACATAACACGGCACGTAACCACAAACAACACCTCTCACAGCTGCAACTCAAACCACATGTCGTCCATCCATGGTATGCGCCCTGTATGCGCGGTGACGACAATGACGCTAACGAAGACGACGATGTCGCCTATGGATATGTATGCGTGCCTTACCTTATAGAAGGATGTCTGCATGCAAGGACCTACATATCGACCTCTACGGCCGTCATGAGTTCTAATTAAATATTGATTGTTACTGCATCCGGTCGCCCTTTTTGCAAGCGTGAGCAATAATTTGTTGCCGTATGAGTCTTGACGAATCACTTCTTCTCTTGATATCCTCATCAATTACTACCCAAACCCAGCTGACTGGAAGCAGATCAACAATTGACAGGGGGTAGGGGGTAGCAAGAAATGTAATTGCGTTGCAGGAGAGAGTTAATAAGCCGCCACCGTCTGAATCACGAAGCTTGGCGTAGCGCTGTTAGGTCACTCCTCATAGATCATATGTCTATTATATCTCCGAAAAGACCACAAAGACGGTGGACCAACTGCCAAATGATTGGCATCAGGGCTCAAGTTTTCGAAGAAAAAATCCATTCTCGAACCTTTTCACCTTCGCAACTTGATTTACCAAACCATCACTAAGCTCAACATTGCCACAATTTTTCAAGGTGACAAAGCTTACCAACGGTCTAGACTTCTCTGCCAGTTATGTCTCGCCAAGACTTCTACCGAGCACCGAATATTCATATAGGCATCCTTGAAATATCTCCAAATTTGCTTCTCCGCAGCGATGTGCCGTTAAAGAATTTCTATCAGTAAAATCAGGCCTCACATCAGCTCCCCACAAACTCCCCCGCATTCACGGGCTCTACCCCAGACCAGGGGCGGAATAATTACCTGAGGATGGATTAGGGGGAATCTCTCCAGCCGCAATCATTGACCTAATTGTCCGGAAGTTCGCTTGAGACATATCCGAAGATCGACAATATAAACAAGCTGCTTTATTAACAATATTTCTGGTGAAGGTAGGCTAATATGCTCTCGTATCATGCGTCTGCATCCTGAAGGTTGATTCAAGATGCTATCCCGTTTTTTTTCCAGCTCATGTCTCATTCTCTTGTCCCTTTCTAGAATTGCGTGCGCGAAAGTGGTTGCAACCGAAAATGGAACGGCGCTAGTTATTCAGAATGACCGTCTTTTCACACGTGTCGACAAGGCCTCTGGGGCCATGGATGCCATCTACTTGGACGGCCAAAATCTCCTAGGTACACGATCAGGATCTACCGGAGTATTCAATTTAGATTGTTATTGGTAAGTCATGCCATTGCCATGAAACCAACAAAGTAACGTAACGTGCTGAGCCACGATCAAGTATCCCTAGTGGCTTTTGGACGCCCGGATCGACGCAACCAACCTATGAGCTGTATGCCGGGACAGACTCTACGGGCACTAGCTACGCCGGTATCAGGATGTCCGACACCTACACGCCCACCGGACAGGTTCTAGAGCAATATTGGTTTCTCAGGGATGGGGAAACGGGTTTTCACACTTTCTCGCGCTTTACATACTACAACGAGACCACACCATTCTTGCGAAATCTTCAGGAGTTCCGCACATTGTTTAGACCTAACTCGAACATATGGACTCATCTTGCTACTAACGGGAGGCAATACGCCCCGCTACCCGGCGCGGAGGCTGTGAAGAACGAAGTCGTCGTACAAGGTAGGTGACTATTGCAGCCTCGGTTCAACAACCCCTTCAACAGCAGGCGCCGAGTGATATAGTGGATGGATGTTTCAAGAGATCCCGAGACATCTCTACTCACCCTTCTTTATGCGTTAAGTTCCTATGCCTAGGATATACTGATCACGAATATTGTAGATGCTACTTGGTACCTGGGAAATACACCTGATGATCTATATGTCCAAGAAGAGGCCGATTACTTCACCAAGTATACATTTCAAGATACTTGGAGAAGCCATGACGCTCACGGGATGTAAGTTGCATATATGCTTACTAAGGTGGCACTGTATTGACATGGCTCTAGGTACGCCGATGGATCCCAGATCGCGGACAATTCAACTTTCGGAGCTGTATGTGTGCAATCTTTATTTCGTTAAGACTTGATTTGTCTTCAGCATAACCTGCTCTTACGTGTGAGTTCTAATTACTGCCCTTATAGTGGATGGTTATGAATACGAGAGAAACCTATTTCGGAGGTCCATTGCATTCTGACTTGACCGTTGATGGCATCGTCTACAATTACATAGGTAAGTAAACGTAAGTAGGTTTTAAGCATACTCAGCGGCTAATTTCGAATGTAGTTTCAAATCATCACGGAGATGGAACGGTAAGTAAACGGTATCTTCTGTGTGTGAGTCAGGTCGTTGACAGTTTGCAAGCCAAATATCACCAATGGGTTTGATCGAACATTTGGGCCGGTGAGTCACAAACATGTAATTGCGTACTGGAATTTCGACTAACAAGGTTAGCATTTCTACTACTTCAACCATTTCCCGGCTGGCACCGATCTTCAAGTTCTCCGAGAGGATGCTGCGAAGTTTGCAGACCCAGTATGGAACGCCGACTTTTACGACTCTATCGCAAAACACGTGCCCAACTTCGTTACTAGCAAGCAACGTACAACCTGGAACCTGCAGGTCGACCTGCCCAAGAATGCCAAGAATGCCATAGCTGTCTTAGCACAGAACAGAGTTGATTTTCAGGATAATGTTTTGGACACCAAGGCCTATCAGTATTGGGCCGAGGTTGACGAGAAGGGCCATGCCAGCATCCCACGAGTGAAGGCAGGCACGTACCGACTCACAATCTACGCGGATGACATATTCGGACAGTACATTCAGGATGATATCACAGTACGTGCCGGGAAAGTAGATACAATCCGGGTAAAATGGGTCGAGGAAAGCCAAGGAGTTGAGATCTTCCGCATCGGCACGCCCGACAAAAGCAGCGGTGAGTACCGGCACGGCTACGAGCCCGACCTAACGCACCCACGTCAGCCAGAGCAGTACAGGATTTACTGGCCAGTGCACGACTTTGTCAACGACTTCCCAGAAGGTGTGACGTTCAAGGTTGGCGAGAGTGATGTGGCCAAAGATTTGAATTACGTCCACTGGAGCGTGTTCGGGGGCTATGCTAACTCTCTCCGCACCGAGGCATACTATGGTGATGGAAACGTGAACAACTGGACCATTGTATTCGACTTGGAAAAATCGCAATTCTACCAGAAGCGGCAGGCAACGTTCACCGTTCAGCTGGCTGGAGCCAAGACTGCCGCAGGAAACACCGACGTGTACAATGCGTCGGAGCCTTACGCCAACCTGCCGTATACGGTAAATGTCAATGGAGAGGACCTCGCTCCCTGGGTAATTCCGTAAGTACATGCTTAGCAATAGACCCTCTATCCGAAGTAACTGACGATTATGTACCTATCTAGTTACTACCACAGCAGCTCGTGTGCAGTGCGGTCTGCAGTCATCTGCTACAACATAGCAAACAAATTCACATTTGATCCAGCATTGCTCAAAGAAGGCGAGAATAGGATTGTTCTAAGCCTACCATATAACGCCACCGATTACGAGAGCGCGGTGTTGCCTGGTACGGTCTACGTGCAGTACGATGCATTGAGACTAGAAGTCAGCTCGGGGACAAAACATGGCTATAAGAGAGCCACGTAAATTAATTTAATCAAAGATCTCGAGGATAGGCGACTAAAACACCCCGAAATCTTGCCATTATTTAGTAATCAAAGCATATATACTATTTTCTCACCTACTAATATTCACTACTGCATACAGGAACATTTGTTTTTACCCATGCTGCGCCCCCTAGCAGTAAAGTAAGGAAGAACTGAGGCTCGTATCCTGGGCCAAGTAGATTCTACCCGACGATTTGGCATAGCTACCTGCCTACCGTAAGTACGTACGTTTTTCGATGGGCGTAAGCGCTAACGCAAGATAATCCAGCCATCACTCGGCACCGAAACAAGATTGGATATTATATGGCTGAATAGATGGCTTGGGAAATCCCACCAAACACATCTCTAATTTCATCACTGACACGTTTAGGGGCTGGCATGGGCTTCAGCAGTAGGCAGCCCTGGAGATCAAGCACGAATCATGTGCAGGCAATCCGGCTTATCCACCGAAATCCATTGATTCCGCTCCTAACCATCCTCAGCCCTTCTCACGTACATTTGGGTGGCTGCAGATATACAAATTAAGCTGGTGTAACAAAATCTTGAGAACTACTTTCATTTGTCCGAACTACTTCACAAAACCGGAGAGCTCGCGCCACAGCCGGACGTCCGGTCGATCCTAACCATAAGTCTCGATAGAGGGCTTGTCAGAGGGTCCGGGATGCCCGAGGGTAGGACCCACGATGTTAAGTCGAGGTTCACGACAACCAGGTTTATAGTAACAACTGCACGCCATACAAGGCCAGTAGACGTCATGATTGATAATGTGAGTTTCCCTTGGAACGATTTGAAACTAGTTTCAACGGACGAGGCTCCATTCGTTAATCGTAATAGATTCGTATGTAATTGGTTATCCCTTACGTAGCTCGTCAGCTGAGAAGTTCGTAAACACGCATGCACCAATGACCGAAATTCTATAGAAAATCTCAAGAGGTCTCAAGAGGGGAATGACCCGGCAACATCCCGATAAGGTAGAAACACAATATCAATCTATAAGGATGAGCGAGCAACCCGGAGTGATCATATTATGGTACAAAGCTACTCCCGTGGTAAGTGGTTTCCATGCACGACTTTCAATACTGACAGCTATAATACAGCAAATAAAAGGGGTAAAGTGAAGTTTAGCAAATCTCAGTCCTTCTCCTGTATTGATCATCACATGCAAACATATGCATATCCAACCAACATACCGACGGATACTGATAGGCTAGGCTCCCAGTCAGCCTAGTTCTTGAAGCAACGTGCAAACAAGCTTCTTATTAGGTGCAAACATATAATAAACGTCGTATAATATAACGACCTAATGTCCTCCTCTGCCCACGTATGATGTTACATCGAAGAGACATAACCCACAACCTCCGTTTCTGAGTGTTAGTCGTATTGGCCAGCGGCACCAGACGGGCTCGTGGACTTTTCGCGAGCCCGATATGCCAACCTCTTTTTGAATCCATCGACCAACGACAAACCTCAAAAAGTCATCACGCCCCGCAATCAGCACCGATCGGTCCTCTCATCATAAACACCCAGAACGGCTAGGAAGCTTTTGCCCTTTTCTGATAGTGGGATTGCGGCTCTGCTGTTCTGCCTCCTGCAATCTAATGAATGGAACGGCATCGGTGGACTATTCGGATCTCGCATCCGAATCCGATATAAATATGGCAAACCGCTAGTTCGGAAACGTGATCGCCCCTCTTTCGTCTTACTCACATCTTTTTCTCAACTCTGTCGACATGTTGAGGGTACGTGGGAAGCCGTACTGCTTTAACAACTCTCAAGTACCTTAATTTCACAACAGTTCAAGTTGTAGACAGGTACATCGTGACTGAGAAGAACAGTTAAGTCCGGAATAAGATAATGTCTGTTGACGTCATCTTAGAAGTCATCTAAGAAAAAAAGAGCGAGAAAAGGCGAGGCCGACGAAGCGTCACAGTTGGCGGCCAAGATGGGACAACCTAGAATCCAGATCACAGAGGTAAATTGCGCGTTTCCTTCTCTCTGCTCCTACCTAGAAGGATGCCGAAGCGAGACCTCGCTTCTCGCTCCCACTCTCGCTTTCACTCAACCACGTAACCCCCACCTTTCACATCGCCGACTAAAAAAACTCACGCCACTTTCAGCTGTACATCTACCCCATCAAAGCCCTGCGCCCCCTCTCGGTACCGACGGCCCAGCTCCGTCGCGAAGGGCTCAAGTACGACCGGCGTTTCATGCTTCTGAAAGTCGAAGCCGACGGGCAGTACACGAACATCCAGACAGCGAGCTTCCCCGAGTGCACGCTGTTCTCGCAGACCATCGACGGCGACCACATCGTCGTCACCTACCAGATCCCGGCCGTGCCGCTCGTGTCCCCTACACCCGAGCAAAGGACCCCCTTGCGCGTGCCCCTGGATCCAGAGTACGATGAGCATGCGGACGAAGTGCCTATCAATTTGTACGGCAGCGCGACGACGGCGTATCGCGTATGGGGGCCGTACAGCGACTGGTTCGCATCCTGCCTCGGCTACCCCACCGTGCTCGTGTACATCGGCTCGAATCGGCGACGCGTGCTAGCGCATGCTCCTCCCGCGCCGCCTCGTCCGACCAAGTCCTGGTACGCGAGGATCGCTTCTCGCATCCCATTCACGTCCGAGTGGCCGCCGTCAGACGACGAGGTGGACGAAGCCGACGGCGACGATGATGGTGGCCTGACGTTCAACGAAGCGGCGCCGTTCCTCGTGACATCAAAGGCGTCGCTACGCGATGTCAGCGCGCGCCTGCCCCCGGGACAGGAGATGGACATGATCAAATTCCGGCCCAACATTGTCGTGGACGTGGTGCCCGACCACAGCCCTCCCTCGCCCCCATCCGCGCCTATCAGTGGTGATTCAGAAGGGGAAGACCACCCCACCAACCTCACCGCCTGGGACGAGGACTTCTGGTCCGAGCTGCTCATCGGAGGCACCCACCGGCTGGCGCTAACGGCCAATTGCGCGCGCTGCATCTCGATCAACATCGACTACGGCACGGGGTGTCCGGGGACGGACGAGTCTGGGTCCATTCTGAAGAAGCTTATGAGAGACCGCCGCGTGGACACCGGGAATAAGTGGTCGCCCATCTTCGGGCGATACGCCTTCCTGCTGCCCCCCACTACCAACACCACCGCGATGAATGGTCCGAGCGACAGCAAGGAGCCATACGACGCATCGAGCTTGTTAGGCCTGGTCGCTGACGTCGCCGTGGGTGACGAGGTCAAGGTGACCCGGCGTATCAGCTCGCGAGACGTGTGGGCCTGGCCGAAGTGAAGCCGCCTGTCGTCCCGCCGTACATCCGCCTCAACCGGGCCGAGTCCCCCAAAACTTCCATCCAGTCGCGAGTCGCGAATCGCCGACGTACCTACCTACCATCACGCCCCCTAAGATCATCGAACGATAGATCGGTCAGCAGAGGCGAGCGCTCGAGCCAAACGCCTTAATTTCGCAGAGCGAGACAAGAAAACAAGAAAACAAGAAAACAAGAGCTGAAGGAGAGAAAAGAGAAGGAGAAAGCGAGAAGATCGACCAAACGGAGCCAGCGAGATAATCCGCCCCCATGGCGTCAGCAAGGCAGCGAGCCTATCGTATCCCATCTACGGCATCGCTCACGCGCCTACGCATGTTATAGAGTGAGACATCCGTAGCACGTACACAGCTGGAAGAAAAAAAAAACCTCACAACGCTCGCGCACAGTCCACCGACGCTGCCAGCTGTCACCGACACTTTTTCCCTCGCGCCGTCCAATCCGCGTCTTGCGTCCTTACGTACGAGGCGAGAGAGAGAGTGGGGCGGAGGGTATAATCAACAAGTATAAGGAATAGACGTATGCGGCCTGAGGTGTAGCCAGCCTGCCAGCCTGCCTATGTCATATGTCAATCCGCGTCGGACGACCGGATCGCGATCTCGTTACATCCGGCCGATGTCCGCTCGAGCCAAACACACATACACACACACTCACACAACACAATCTCGCATCTTCGGGTAGGCATGGGAGCACCCGTCGATTTACCAGGTTGTAGGTAGCGAGGCGAGACGAGACGAGACGGGGGCGAAAGAATTTCCCCATTGGGGGCAAAAAGAATGACACAAAAGTATTTAGAAAAAAAAAAAGGAAAGAAAAGTCGGTCTGTCGTACCATCAATCAAAAAAAAATCAGAACGTTGTACGTATGTACCTAAGTCCTACCTACCGTTCATCGTCCGTTCGTCATGGATCTCGCGGAAAACCCCTAGATCGGTAAACCGCCAGGTAGACAAGGTCGAATAAGGTGACGATGACGAGAGTGGATGAGATAGATCAGAACACATACCAACCTAGAAAAGCCTGGGAGGCACGGTACCTAGGACCAGCGGTATACAACATGCGTACTTATGCATGCAATGTACGTATGTCATGCGCGCGAGCGCTCGTGCGGGCGGGCGTGCGGACGTGCAGATCCCATACGAAATGCACGATGAACGATGTACGATTCGATACGATCCGATACGATGTACGATTGCAAATTTTTAGAGCGCAGAAAAAAAACTAAAAAAACGAAACAGACCGAGCCAATCCCTTCCAATCCCATCGAGAGGCGAGCCCGTCAAGGCGAGAGAGGGAGCTGGGGCTTTCGGCTTGGCTGTTGTGTACCCTCCCCGAGGCGGTCTGCTGTCGTCTGCCGTGTACAAACGACATGTCGAAAAGCGCGGCCCCCCCCCCATTCCCAACCTTCCAACGAACGAGCCCCGATACATGTTCCAAGACGTTCCAGAAGCCGACGGGACCTTGCAGGTCTGCCGCGTGTGCGAAAACGCGTATCCCCACGTTGCACAGCGTTTGTAGTAGGGGGTGCGTAGGTAGCCCTGCCTAACTTCAGCTTCCCCGTTGGGCCGTACGCAGCAGCCTCAACTTTGACTTCATACCTTACCTGACCTGACTTGACTCGACCTGAGCACAACCCGGCGCAAGCCAAACCAAAAATCGAAGACCAAACACGCGAATGGACGAGTACACCTAAGCAAAAGCTGCAACGTGGCATCGAGGCCCGACATCTTGGGCCTATCTGTCCGAAACCAACAAAAATATCTCTTTTCTCTATCTGGTAGTAAGGTATAATGAACACGATTGAGGTATCGGTTGTACTTGCGTACTAGTTGTCTCTTGCCGTAATTTCCTTTTTGTTTTCCCTTCGCGCCGGACCAAAAAAGCATCGCGTAAAAAAGGGAGAATGGGAAGTAGGAGACTAAGGTAGAAGGAAAGTCTACTCGCGTACTGTGTTGCCGTTAGGGGAGTATCGTGACTTTCCTTGCATCCGTGGTGCCCTCATTTTGTACGAGATAATAAGGACAGCGAAACCAGATCCATCGTAAATACACAATACAACCCTTTCCATCACCCAAATCCTGCAATCGTAAGAGTTTTTTTTCCCCCATTTGCTACTCATATCAATCCAATTGTACAGTCAAGGAAAAAAGAAAACAGATCTATGACGTGAGAACGCCAACCTGATGGGCAGTGCTGAGATTCCTGCACGCCCCTGAACTCCGAAAAAGCCGTACCGAGGAAACGGGGAAATTTAGGCGACTCGACACTCCAGTGGGATGGGAGGGCGCCTGAAAGTTCCTGCAACAAATACAATGTCTATGGGTGTACATGAAGGAAATCATAACCATGAATGCCGTCAAACGAGGCTAAGGTGTACCGCGTACAGCCTGTGACAGCGGTGTAACACTTGGTCGGGAAAGTGATCTATCTCATCGGGATCTCGACGATTGGACCGGGATGCGCTGTGGCTCGTCGAGTGGCTGAAGAGAAGCAGGGAAGGGCACTGTGAAATGTCATTGAGAGGACAACGGCCTAGACCAATAGGATTTTGCCTGTCGTAGCCACGACCTGCAGGATCCTAGCGTCCGACAAGGGCCCCCCGCGCCAACTTCCGGATATCGATGGGCAATTGCGTGTTTCGAGAAACTTTTTTTTTCCTGCTGTCGGGGGTGTCGAAAAAAAATACATTTTCCCGACGTAAATCCCAACCCATGACGCCGGATGAAGAGGTTCCCTCCAATTGAAAAAAGTCAAGCTCGGCTTTAAAAGAGCCGAGACCGTTGTATTTGTGTGCTAAATTGGGGGTCATATTAATACTCTGATCACCTCGTTTGTCATACTTAAAGAATAGATGATGACATATGGGACCTGATAGATAAGTTTTTTTATCGAGCTTACCTCAATGGAAAATTAGTGACAACAGCGCAGCCCGGACCGGGTCCCCCGTGCTTAGCAGCTTTGTACGCATGCCCGGCACGTGTGGAGCTTGCAGTATTTACACTCGAAAATCCACCAGTGCGGACCCGAATGACACATATGACAGGTCCATTGTATGAGAGTACTGTCCGACTTCAGCATCTTGAAGGAGTGTGCGCAGTTGTTCCCCACGGCCATGTTTGCGAGATGCTGTCAGGGATGTGTGCTTTAGCTGAGTTTCCGAATGCCGGGGTAGTAGTGAGTACCAGACGGCTGGATATGGCGGAGGTTTTTGCTAAGTCTACCCTAAGTGACGGGTCAGCTATACGATCCAATTTTCATACGGTCTATGAGTTTGGTATTAGTGTTGTGGTATACTTACAGAGAGATGAGCAAGGAAGTTGTGTGGACTAGTTAGTCGACCTAGTGTGATGAGTGTTGGTGGCTTGTAATATGCGAGGACCGAGGACCGAGGACCTGGTTAGGGTGTACTGTCTGTGTGGAGAAGAGTAAAGAGAGGCAGTATGCGAGAGTATATGTGGGAGTATGTAAGTGAGAGAGTGAGAGAGTGTGAGAGAGTATGAGAGAGTATGAGAGAGTATGAGAGAGTATGAGAGAGTATGAGAGAGGAAGTGAGAGGAAGTGTCGAGGAAGAGAGGCTCGAGATAGGAAGGGGAGACAGGTGTTAAATAGCCAGTCGACAGGTTACAAGTCAACGAACGACCTTGAGGTCCAAACAGAATACTGGGTTGTCTTTGATTTTTTTTTGTTTGCCAAAATGTGGGTTTGGTGACGGGAGGAAGAATCAGAATACCTAAGGAGGCTGTTTGTAAGTTCCAAGGTTGGTAGGGCTGGCGAGATTTCTGGCAGATTAGGCGAGTCGGAATGGTGGATGTTTTTGTAGTGTATCAAAAAAGGTGAAACCAGTGAACAGGCGGTAAAAGGTTAGATAATATATAATAAAATGAAATGAAATAAAAGGGAAAAATAATAAGAATAATAATATTAAAAGAAATGTGATGTGTAACTAGTAACTACTCGTTCGTAGGAGACGTCGTTGCAGGCATAACATTGGAAGACATGGAAGACATGGAGTTGCTTTCAGGGAGGCTCAAATACTATGTAAGTACAGACTGTAATACCAGTCGAGCGTGCCATCGACGACGTTGAACCCTTGTCCTATGACGATTGTCACGATTGTCGGCACCGCTCCCGCTAGGTCCATAGTATGGAAGGTTAGTTGGTAACCTTGAACCTTCGAGAGGTAGGGGAATGGTCTTGAATCTTGGGTGACTTGGGTGACTTGGGGGTTGATTTGGGTAACTTGGATTACTTGGGTTACTTGGGTTACTTGGGTTAGTTACTTGGGTGACTCGGACGACTTGGACAACTTGGGTGAGGTGATGGACAACATTAGACAGGAGTCGGGGTGGGAACCTTGAACTTGGAACTATGGCATGTCCCCGAGAATTTCGATGATGACAAGGGCAAGAAAAAAAAGAGAGAGAGAAAGTCCTTGTAAAAATGGTAGTGAGTGGATAAGTTTAGTAGTGTCTTTTTTTCCCTAAGAGCGATCAATCTTCTGCGACATGACTTACTCCAGCTAACTAGCACCTGCCAGCGGCAGTAACTTGTGTATCAGCAGTATCAGCTGTATTAGCAGTAACAGCCCTGGAGCCCTGGAGGCTACGGCTACCTGGAGGTATGGTATTGAATTACGATTTCCTTCTTTCCCACTTCCAATTAACCTTGAAGTATTAAGGTTAATACCTAACGCACCTTAGCGGTTTTAGTATACATAGTACCTGAATTTCATCATGGATGTATTATTGTACATCTATACCTGGTACCAAGCCTGAAGCACTTGGACTAGCCTGGCCTAGCTAGTAGCCATCAATTAGTATGTACATACTGTAATAGCATGTATCCATATAGGATGGGGATCAATAATAGATGGGGATGGGATTGAAGTGGATTTGGGATTGGCGATGTACCTAAGTACCTGGTATATACACCCGCACCGAGCATTGAATTCAATCATGGATGTTGTAGTAGTACCTACCTACCTACCTACCTACCTACCTACCTACATAGTAGGATATTTGCTTTGGTAGGTACCTCCCGCTGCGTACACAGGCGTACATGCGTCTGCGTCTAATAAATATGTACTTTCCTATCTACATGCCTACTTTAGGTAGGTTAGAGGGTAACTGCCCGAACGGGGACCGTGTCAGACTTTTCTTTCCTTCTAATAAAGTGTCGGCTTGAAACTTCCTACTTATTATGCAAGTTAAACTGATAACACTGAACTAATCAATACCTATAATAGCATTCAGACAAAGCAAGTAGGCGATACATTGCAGTTAATGTGTGATGTATGTGTATATGCAATATGACAGAATCCCCGGTCATTTTGGTACTATGTATGTATGTATGTTGTAAGGTTCCAATGTTGCAATGCTGTATGCTGGGTGGTTTAATAAAAAAGACAGCCTATCCACTCACGTCAAAGAAACATATATAAACTAACACAAGATAATAAAACGAATGGTTGAATATGCCAGTGCGTTAAGTATTAATGAAATGTATTGGAATTTATTTTTACTCTAGTGAGTGCACTACGGAGAAATGTTTTTTTTTTTTAAAAAAAATCAAACGCAAATAAAGCAATGGGATTCAAGAACAAATGACGAACCACGACGCTTCTTTGGGCAATGAGGGCCTAGGCACTGACTTTTTTTGAGCGGCGCATGGGTATGACACGATATATGGAACGACAACGGCTTTTCTTAAAGGTTGTGGATTTCAATTTCGTTAATTAATTTTCTCTATTGCACCTTTTTCCTTGTTTTCCCTGATTTGCTCCTTCTCTTCATATGGATGTTGCCGCTACTCTCTCTGTCTGGTCTGACTACCTGCAGAACCAAGACTGACCTGCCGTACGATGTAAGTTAGAGATACCCAGGTAAATGTAAGTCGAGAGTCGAGGAATGACGGTCGATGTACCTTTTACATCTCTCAGGTTTTTATACCTCGGGGTGGTATAAGCGTTCCAAAGGTCAAGGTCTAGGATTGGACAAGGTAAAGGCGTACAGAGAGGATTCCTAGCTACTTTTTCTTTCAATCACCGTGAAAACCAGTCACAATCTGGAGCTAGCGGACGGCACATAGACGGAAACGTATTGGTCTTATCCTTCACCGGTCGGCCCTCGCCGCCTACCCCTACCCTACCTAAACTACGAAAATTGCCGAATCGGTACTCAGAGAGGGCTTTACCGGTGACCCTGCCTCTCCTCTTCTCGAGTACCTCGCGTAAAAGTGCTCATATATGTATGTGGCATGTATGATGGTTTGAGCCTAGAAGCAATATAGAATCTCAACCAAACCCATATTATGTGTGGTTTCCCGCACTCGATCGGAGACAATCTAGTTCATCTAGTCCATATAGCTTCGCAGGACGTAGTAATAAGGCCAGGCAGGTCAGGGTCCTTGGTCTTTGAGGCTACGGAGGCATGTATATGTTTTGGGAACCATTCGTGTGCGAGAGGCAGAACATTCGAGTTGTACCGGACAAGACGAAACTCTGGCGCGGTTCGCAATCACCGGCACGGTTCGCCAAGTCCACGATTGAACATGCCTGATTCCTGAATCGCTGCTGCCATCTATTGGCTACTCGAATGATGCAGTTCATCACTTGGTTATATAATAACCCTCTCTATACCCACGCAGCGTCGCCATCATAATGGGTCCGGGGGTCACATTACGGGAGGGTGTAAGTGATCATGTACCCGTAAGTAATAGGCATAGCGTGTTTAGGTAGTCTCTTCTATTCTGAAGGGAACATCCCGATGTGCTACCTAAGGTCCTAAGGGCGCATCAGCTCGATTTTACATGCGTTCAAGATCTGACTGCGACACGAGGTCTAGTATAAGTGACATACATACCCTATCTAGATTCTACCCAGGTCAGAATGTAGTATGCGAGCGGTTCTGCGTTTTGTGATACTTCGGAGTTATGGTTGTGGTTAGTTGGTATCAGTAAGAACTAAGAGACTCAACGACTAACTGCCCACCCAGGCAGGTAGGGAGTATGTCAGCGTCGAGAGGGATTTACGATGTAAGAATCAGGATATAACCAAGACATGAAGAACCCGATTGTCTGGATTAGCATTTTGCTATGTGCTGTAAGTAAGAAAGGAGTAGTGTAACACAGGGGAGTGAAGATAATCAAGGTGCTCATTGGACGGAAATCATTTATAGCTGACTAAATTAGAAAAAAAAAACATTTGGTGTAAGAATCTTACATATTGCGTTTTTTTTTACTCCATAATGGGTACTTAGCGAATAAATGGGCCTTACCAACTTTGGTCCGGGACAATGCTGATCATGTGAAGAAAAGGAGACGTACTATTATGTACTATAATAGACTTATCGGTAGGTAATATTGTAATACAGCGTCGCGAGCAACTTCCCTCTGACAGGACGAGGACAGGAAAGGGCGGACGAGTCAACTACCCACCTAGGTATGTGTAATAATAGTATAGAAACGATCGTGATGATAAGAACTGATGATCTTGACCGACACTGACTGGTACTATTATTACTAGGTAGGTAGGTAGCTGTACGACCCGCGGGTATTTAAGGCTTTCCGCAAAGCGCGGGGTGATTTGCAGACCGACAGCCTCCGGAGGAAACTTGGATGTACTGGTTGCTGTAGCCAGTACATCTGTAGATAGAATCTACGGTCTTACAAAGCAACTGCACTTTGAACTGCCAAGACAGGGAGTTGCCTGTCAAATCGAGCGAATGCGCAGCTACGTAGGTACTTATGTAATTACCTGGGCAATTGATTTACCGTGCATGAGATGTATCTCATACTTCGATTGATATGTATATGTAGGCTAAGCATCCTCCCTTAAAAATTGTATTTTACTCATTTTACTCAGGTCCGCTGCATCGCATAACATGACATTACATTACAGTACATTACATGCTACCCAGCGCCGCCTTACTTCATACCTGCTTCATTCTTCACGTCCAATACGTGCATATATATCCAGGCACGCAGGCACCAAATACGTAGGGTAGTATGACAGCGGCTGACAGGCTAGGTAACTAACGTGTCATTGTTATCAGGTACCAACTACCAACATAAAGGGACTTTCCATCGGGTGCATGTAAGGACATGCGATTTTGCAAATTTGGGTTGGAACGTGTCAAATGGCAGGAACATTAAGCAGTACACGGGTCGCAGTTACGTCGAATCTCTTCCTTTTCCCTTCATCGGGAAACCTCGTGCCTGGTGCAATCTAGATGCAGCAGCAAGTCGACCCATGAGGGCACATTACCCGCAACTACTTTCTATTTTGAGCCTCCTGCACGCTTGCCGAAAAGTAGTTTTCCACCCACCCCTGGACCACTGAACCTTGATTCGTCTAGTTTTGTTCAAAGTCAACCTAATCAAGGAATAAACTTTTAGCCGAGCTGTATTAGGCCTCCACCCTGAGCATTTTCAACCTTGACAACCTTGAACCTTTTCTTCTCGCTGACTCCTCTTCCAGAGTTGCCGTGACACCTCATACACCTCATACTTCATACTTAAGCAAGCCAAGCTGCATCTGAGCACCGCCTGGTTACCATCGTGTGCCGTGTCGGCTTTAATAGCCACTCTTATGGGCGTGTACCTAGGCAGCTAATACAAGCTATACAACGCCTTTCATGCCTCTTGTCAGGCTAAAACCGCCGTCGGGGTGCTTCTAGTACTAATATGGACCAAATCCCAAGGGCCAACATACGCAGAGTGGACGCAGAGTGGACGCATACTACTATGTAGTGCCAGAGTGGGCCAATTCTTCTTTACTACATAGTATGTATGTGGTACTACATTCTACACTCTTAGTCTTGAGCGCTTTCCACTTTTCAATGCTGAGACGGCAAATAGGAGGATTTCAACGCCATAGTCCCTGATCCTTGGTCATACGACAGAGTAAGCTCCGTATTCAGGCACTGCGAGAAATTTTTTCAAATTACTACGTACGTGCTTTGCCCGGACTATCAAGGGGTCGCGCGACTCACGATCAATTCGTCCGGAGGGCGACTTGTCTTTTTGCCTTCTTCCAGGACCGGCCTTACCTACACTACTTACACTAGTTTGATATCCATTCTGGGGATAGGTTCATAATAACATAATTTGCTATGACTATTGCTGGTAGGGATCAGTCGCCCCCTTGGACGTTGAAACATTAAACTAGAGCATACTAATATGATGTACGTGACAAGCTGACATCGGGTCCTAAGAGTCCCAACAGCCAGGCACCTCCTGGGCAGTCCCGCTACTTTACTAGTTACCGGTAGCCAGTACCGGTACAGTAGCTACTATTAGATGAACGGAAACCTGGGTCTAGGCCCTTGGTCTACGGCGTACCCACTTTCTTGCGGAGTTCAAATTCCTCATGGCAGAGCCCTACGGGTGGTAGGACTTCTGTTTCAAGCTATCTGGGAAATGGATTCGCCAGGATGGTCAAGCACCGAGGCACCACGAAGATATAGAATACATTTGTCATCCCCCGTTCGTCTCGGGTAGCGACCCAGGAGGAAGGGTGATGACGATGAGTAACACGTCTATTATACGGCGCATCCCACATTGTCGGTAACCTGCCTGCCGGCCCTGCCCAATTCAATGGAGCCTCAACACACCCTGGTCGTGGCTAAGACATATTAAGATACGAAGAGTTATGTACTCAATACTACTACTACTACGTAGTACGTAGTACATATGGGATTGACAGGTACCTGATCCCACATCCCACAACCGCAGTACAAGCTCCCAAAGCATTGTATTTACTAGTATTTAGTATTTACACATTACACGGCTTTGTGGCTTGGGAATAACCAGAAGATAGCTAGCGCAAAGCCATCTTAAAGCCACGGACATGCTATTTTTCATTTAGGTATTTAGGTACTTACGCTCTTGTCTGCTGATGTCTGCTGACCACACCTTCATGCGTCGTTGTCTGCGGCCATCCTGCGGCCGGCGGGACCTTATTTCAGGGTGCGTAGCCGCGAACCGGTCTCGCTAATAATAAATATACATAGTATTCAAGCGAGGGTTATCCCCCGCCTGCCGGTTTCATGATTCGAATCCCCGGAGATTTTGAGATTTTGGAGAACAAATCACAAAATTCTCCGACCGCAAGTTTATGCCAAGGCCCAGCACTACGGTACGGAGTCAAGATTCCAAGCTGCTTCCATGGACTTGTTCTACAGCGCCACCACAGGGTTGGCCTCGGGCCTGAAAAGGAGTCTTCGCACGTGGCTTTGACATTTCGGCCTGTTGGTTCCTGGAGAGGTCGCACACTACGCGGTACATTTATTCCTGTTTGGATAGTTCCATGCCCCACTGTCCGACCACGGCCAGGATACCCGGTAATGGTTCGTTATCTAAGGACCTAAGGACATTGGTCACACGTCGTCGCCAATCGGTTATCTTCCTCGCTTCGACTCCTGGGTAACCGCCTAGGTACCTCCTACTCAGGACCGTTTGGATCATGGACGGCCCCGAGAAGAGAGTTCAATGCCGACTATGCATCTCAACCCTGCCGCGGCTACGCAATGCCAAGATGCTATTTAGAGACATGCCGCGTATTTTGTATACTTCTCCAATCCTCTCAGTGTCTGATTGTTTCTCGAAGTTCGGATCGTGATCGTAGAAGACCTTGTTGTACGGGGTCCATCTTGGTCGTGTGCAGGTGTCATCACTCAATTAGGCGTTGGTCGCCTCTGGTTGGTCATTAGACCTGCAGTTGGCCTAAAACGGAAGCCCTCCAATTTACCATAACACCAACTACCGGTTGCATTAGAACTAGTCTAAGTTCTAACAGACTCGCGCGTGCACGACCTGTTTGAGAACGAATTCAGAATAGTCGCCGGTCGTATTGACTATTCTAGAAACAATTTCATGAACTATAGCTCGAGGGGCTGGCTTTACCGGTTAACCGTCAATACAACATCAAAACAATCGTCATCCGCCTCCCCGTAGCCAATCGAGGAAGACCCAGACACGGATGAAGGTGATGAATCGGCCACCGAACATGTGAGAGATCGAATACGATCATTGCCTACTATATCAGACCTGCTTTACGAACTGGTCTATAGCGAACAAGCCTTCCCGGGGGTTGCGAGCTTATACGAGCATATAGCATAACACACCCATGGCTCTCACTAATCCTCCCGATCCCGACTTCCCCGACGACAATGGTGGTTTTGGTAGCAGCGGACGAGGGAGCGATGCCGTTGGGAAGGGAAGAGTAAAGCCTCCGTATTAACGCGCATGCGCAATGGCGTTCGACGCCATCGTAAGAGCCCACCGGCCTAAGTCGACATCATCTGGCCAAGGTAGCCATCCCATTGGTTCACTGGTCCACTGGTCGTCAGAGATATCGAAGCCTATGCTCCCGAATTTGTTTTTTTTCTCGTCACCGCATGTTCATGGAAACATCGTGGAGCGGTTAATGGGACCGGCCAAAACATCGGTGATGAGGTCCGGTGGTGAGGTCAGTGCTAAGATGAGCCTCTGAAGTTCAGAAGGCTTTCCCCGGCATGATCTTCAGATTCAAGACGAACACCTTTTCTATTCGCAGGCTAATAAGTACCCAACCGTCTTTATGAAGAGGTCCTCCATCCCCCATGCAGGTAAGCCAAGCGGAACCAGAGGAAATCTCCCCAGGGTTCGTCGACTACGACGTAATATGCGTAGTGTGAGTATGGTAATGTATGAGCTTGTCCCGTCCCGCCTAGCCTTGCCAAGACATCCAGATTCAAAGAGACGTTTCAGTACCTGTTTGGTGTCGCT
This sequence comes from Rostrohypoxylon terebratum, assembly GCA_022497145.1. Lineage (NCBI taxonomy): Eukaryota > Fungi > Ascomycota > Sordariomycetes > Xylariales > Hypoxylaceae > Rostrohypoxylon > Rostrohypoxylon terebratum. Next base: position 185,688 of record MU385858.1, read on the forward strand.
TATAATAAATTGCAACGCCACCTACCGCTCTTTCGCATGACCACGATGTTTCTGCTAGCTGCAGGTCCGTCCGATATGGGTTACAGCATGTACAATCCATATTAACGTGGCTGTTAGAGTACTTATCTATCTTACCTACCTAGTACCTAGTACCTAGGACCTACTAGGTAGGTACTATGGATGTTGCTATGTATTATTATCCTTATTTTATTTTTGTTTCCTATCCCATTGAGGGGCCAGGTACTTAACAAATTTCCCTGTCGCTCCCCCACCATAATAGTAGACGTCTCTCTTTTTCCCTTCTATGATCCTCGTCAACCTCGCTGCCCCCACATTGAACGATCCCACGTCACACAGCCCGGTCGCAAAAAATAACACATGGGGACATCCGACCGGCAGAGCGCCGGAGGTTTGGTAAACCTGACGTGCTTTTATTACCTGTACAACTACACTATACAAAACCTGACGCCTAGCTTGTCTTATATTAAAAACATCTCATATTCACGTCGTTCGCTCACTCGTTCGTTCGTTCGTTCGTTCGTTCGTTCGTTCGTTGATGGACGGGCAAGGCTATGGGCTGGAATCCCCACTTCCTAGTTTTGGGTAACCAGACTTTACCAGACTTGCTTAACACTACATAGTAGTACATAGTTATGTATTAGTATGTAATGTTTTTCTGACTAGGCCTGTCATGCTAGTCATGCAGCTGACGGTTTCCGGGCATTGGGTTGCCATTGGGTCCCTTGACTTTAAACGGGAGCCCCAAGGAGACTTGACCCAAAGTCGCGACCAAGCAGGGTCTGCTCAAACGTCCAAGTATGGTTCGGTAAAATTAGAGAACCGGAGCGTTGATGATGGACGCAAGCAATACGCTCTACGTACCCCTGAACCCTACTTACTAAGACGGCCAGCTACTCCGGTCTTGATCACAAGCTAGTGAGATTCTTATTGGGCAAGTATCAGCCTCGTTTGAAGAGGCGTTGGGTCTGCGTTGGGTCTGCGTTGGACTTGGTTGGACTTGGTCGGACTTGGTTGGACTGGTTCGACTGCGACTGCGACGCTGCTAGGCGAGACTCCTACCGGAAGATTTAGAATCAGCCTCAATTTAAGGTGACGCGGCAAGCCGTCTGCCGTCTGCCGTATGATGTCGACGGCTGGTGGCTTGTTCTCCATCGTACTAGCGATCCGACAGCTATTATTCGATTAATCGGGGGCTCTTGGATCTCTTCCGGACTCCTTCTAGGCCCCTTCTCCCCCCCCCCCCCCCCCCCTCTCCTTGCCTTTCGGTTCCTGAAATTTGGCGGGGCGAGCAACTGGTTCACGATAGCGCAGATTTCGTGCGACGAGCCGGAAATGTGAGCTGTCATTTTTTTCTGAATCCCTTCCCCCCTCTTCCCACATTTTCTTTCCCTTTTCCTCCTCAAAACCGACCCTCGGTTAAGGAATACCATGGAGAGTATCGTATCCGTATCTGGCCTATCTGTCATCTGCGAAATCTGCGGTGGCCTTCCCCTTGGGTTACGAGGAACGACTATAGACTAGCCCAATTGGCGAATAAAAGTGACCTCGGAGAAGCTGACCGACGCTTTCCTCCGTACGCAACCTGCAATAGTGCTGCGCGCATCATACCCTAACATGTGAGTTGCGGCGGCGCCAGCGCACAAGGACGCAACACAATCTGGTTCGTCACGGTTACGCATCCCGCCCTCAGATCAGTCATGCTATGCTATGCTAGTCATCTGTCTGCGAGGAAGCAAAGTGAGGCAAAATCGCACACACACCCAGAGCATAACCAGCCATACGCATCTTAGAACCCGTTCATCATCACCACCACTAACTCACTGACTCACTAACTCACCCCTCCCACTTCTACCACCACCACCTCCCCCCCGTTCGTATCTTGCATCAAAAGTTCCGACTGAACCGAAAGACAGGTAACGCTTTTGGGAGGAGAGGAGGGGGCCGAGAAGCATCGGTTTCGAACGTTGCAACCTCGCTTCTCTAGATGCCGGGATTGTCTAATAACTGAAGATACCTTCTTCTATTACGTACCTATCTTTGACGAGATCCTCTAATAGCGCTACATACCCAACCAAGGAGGTGACTTACCCTTTTATTTACACCACTATCCCTTTTTTCTTCATTTCGCTTTATTTCCTTGCCTCTCTACAGACGAGAACAGGAATCTGGGATCAACAGTCACCCAGTGACGTCGGATGATGCATTGATGATGGATAACGCAAGGGATCAAGGCGGGACGGGCTGGTGGGCTTCGCCACGCTGCCGAGAAGGGGGTAAAAGAAAGAGCGGCAGTTACTGTGCTACTATGGCAAAATCAAAACAGAAAAGGAATTCCAAGAAGGCGTCAACAAAAAATTGCAACGTATTTCTGAAAACTCCATCATCCCGATTTTTCGAAATCTCTACCTATCTCGGCCAACCTTAGGTCCTAGGTACTTACTTAAGATGCTAAGGTAAAATAATAAATTCTCTTTTCCGCCGGTGGCGATGGCGGTGAACGGAAAAGGAAAAAAACAACGCAGAGAAATGAGGCAAGAGGGGGAAAAAAAGGGAGGCATAACCTGGGGAAGAAGAAAAAAGTGCGAACTTGGGACTCGGGTGTGTTTAATTTTCCTCTCTCCATGCATCCCCATCATCATCATCATCGTGATAAGTGATGTGTCAGAACGTCCGTGGGGGAGAGCAAGCCAGAAGATTGGGTCAGAAACGGGAGACGCCGCAGCCTAGGGAACTCCTCATCTCGCATCGGCGATCCGGCATCGGTTATGTGTGAGCGAAATCTAAGTATATCTTTTTCTCACTTGTCATTTTTACTCTTTTTCTTTTTCCTCATCCTAGACCAATATTTTTTTCCCCCCCGAGGGAGGTAGACCTTGCGAATTTCTTTCCCTTTCTATGATATGGATGGATGGGTGGATGGTGAGATTTTCCCATATGAGACGAGACCCAGGTGCTAGAAAATGCCCGTAACGTACATACATGCATGCATGCATGCGTACATGCGTACAATACATACATACATGTTCATATATGTTCATACATTTCACCTAGGTATGTAATGCAGTAGCCCTGGAGTCCAGCGTAGTGTAGGTGGTAATGTAGGTAATCAATCACCTGTCATTGCTGACATCGGTGGTATTTGGACACGGCACGGCACACAACGCGCATACGCATCTGTGCACACGCACACGCACACCAACTCCACGTGGGTTCGGGTCGCCTGTTACCTCTCATTCTGCCCTTCGTTTCTCGCATCCCTCATCTAATGACCGGCTGGGTCGCCTGCTTCGGTTCTCCCTGCCAGTGTTGCGATGTTGTACCACCCACATGCGGGCGTCGTCTTATTAGTTTTGTTGGGTAACAGTGTAGGTACATACATAAGACCAGTACATCGAACGGCGGTCCGCCTCTTTTCTCCTCTACTCTACGCACGTCATGGACGCTTATCTCAGAACCATTTCCTTTCTTGACCTCTCGCCGTATGCAATGCTTGTCTTACTCGTTCGATCCCTGGTCCCATAATGAGCTTTTTTTTTTTTACTCCTCCCCCTTTGCACACCGCCTGGCTGGGCGCCCGGGAAGGGGGAAGGAGACGAAACATCATATTATGGACTCGATTCCCGGTACCATATAAACTACATCGATTAATTCTCCGGCTCCTTATCCGGATTCCGTGCCGCTCATGCAGACCGTCATCTCGTCTAGCGTCATCGCTGCTGTTGCTGCTGATGGTCGAATGGTCTTCCCGCCTTGGAAATTTTCTGACTTCAGGGGCCCGTTATTCCCGGCGCATCTGCGGCCGGAGGGAGAGCAGCCGTATTAAACGTTGCAGCAGGAGGTGGAAGAGGCTGCTCATCAATAACAGCAGGTGCTTCTGTGTCGTCACCGTGATCGACTTTGGTTGATGAAGGGTGGGAAGGTTCTCGAATCTTCATTTCCAGCACGTCGGCATCGTTGCTAGCGTTATCCTTCTCGAGACATTCCGCCTCGGAATTTTGACGCTCCTTCTCCTGGAACGTGAAGGCGTCCGACAGGTTTACCGCCAGGAACGTCTTGGGTAGTTTGACCCTATTGGTTATGACTAGTCAGTAAATCCCATCAGGATACCGGAGACCGCCGCTCCCTTGTTGCCATTACGTCGACGACGCTACATCAAGGATACTTACTGATGAAACTTGTCTCGGAGCGTCTCGATAACCTTCTTCCAGTCCGCGTGAGGCGTTAGGCTCCGGCGCGGTGCACACCCGATGCAATGTTTACTGTCCAGTTGTATGTCCAGCGGATCGAAAATATGGCAACCGGGACTGATCGTGATGCGAATGCTGTAGTTGAATGTAGGCTGATCGGCGGAGGGCGCATCTACCGTACCCTTCGTCTCCGATTCGTATAATTCAAAGCAGATCTGCGAGAGATAATCAAGTTCAGGGATCGTCCTGCGGTTAATCTTCGTCTCGATACCACCCTCGAGGATGCAATTGAGCAACGTGTATATGTGTGATTCCTTGGTGAAATAAAAGAATGATTTGGCATCGTCCGATGCCTGCATCTCCTCGAGATCTTGGACGATCTCCTTGAGTAGGGGGAGAGAAGTCAGGAGTCCAATTTCCAGCTGCAGTAAAGCGCCAATAAATGTTAATAAATGTCAATTCCAAATCACGCCAAAAAGAAAAAAAAAACAGAAGATGATCATACCTTTTCGCTATCTGATATGCCGTATTCTTGTGGGCAGATAAAATCGAACAAGACCTTGGCTAACTGGTAAAGCTCTCTGAGAGGCTCGAAGCACTCATCCGTCTTCGCTTTCGTCTGGTTATTCCCTTTAGGTAAGTGAAAGTACTCGGCAGGCCTGTCAACTTCGTGGGGATGCTTCATCCACGATCTTCGTCGGAAAATGCGCTTAACGGCTTTCTGTGCCTCAGACATTTCGGCCCTTTCGGCCCTGTCGATCCTGTCCAATTTGTCAATCTTGTCATCGGGCGAAGAGCTCAGAACTTGGCTCTTGTCGGACTTGCTATCGGCTGTTCTGGCGCCGTCTTCGGACTCCTTGGGCGATGCCTTGCCCTCGCGGTTAATAGTAATACCAAATTCGTCCTCTAGCATATGTTTCGGTGGAGTAAACACCCATTCGAGGAATTGACGGTTGTGTAGGGCATCAAACTTCATTGTATCGTAAAGCTCCGATATCTTACTGGGATCGACTTTCTCATGGTCACAAAATTCCGCAAAGAGCTTCTCCCACCGCTCTCGGAACAACTCGGCATCTTCGCCGCAGCACCAACGGGTCTGGATACTGTTGATAGCATTTGCTTGGGAAAGTGACGATGCAATGGACGTACTGGATCCTTCCCCATGTGTCTTGTCCGAGTTAGGAGCGTTGATTGCGTTGAGCGAGTTCACGGCACCACTTTGCAATTTGCTGTAATTGTAATGCATCACGCGGCGATGGAAATTCATCAGCTGCACGACTCGCGTCTGTACCTCGGCGGGCTCGGGCATTCCCTCGGGCCAAGCGAACTGCGACGGTCGTTCGTTCCCCTTGCGCAGTAACCCCTTCAGCTTTTTCTTGACCTTGTCCATCTCATCCTTCGCCGCGTTCGAATCGTCGAGTAAATCCTTGCGTATAGTAATAAAGTCTTCCGGGATTTCATTTTTATCGATGAATGACGCTGCCCAGATTTGCGCGCTAGCCGTAACTCGCCTCTCCGAACTGCTGAAGACGTGCACTTGATCTAAGATGGCACGGTTTAGCAAGAGGTAATCATTACGCATATTTTGTGCTAATTCTTGAGCCTGATAACGGGCTGAGTGAGTTGGCTCTCCTCCCCATTTGACGATGAGCTGTAACTTGTCGAGAACAAAGCTATTGTCGGCCGCGGTGAATTTTGACATTGTTACCCCAGACATTGAATCTTGGCGTCGCGGTGGGTTTCTCGGCTGAAGTTCATTGTCAGATACGAGCGCTTCCGACGTGTCAAGTTCGCGTTGACCATCTTCGGCCTTTGATGGCTGTATCTTCGGAGATTGGTCTTGATTACTGTTACCTGGCTTTTCCTTAAGCGAGACGTCCTTAACCTCGGTCTCCATTTTCACACCTTCGGTAACTTTAGGAGTCGATTCAGCCGACATCTCGGCCGTTTTCTTCTTGCGAAACATCGGTTTGATCTGAACTTTCGTGCCTGCCCATCCCCCTTTCTTGACTAAGACATTGCGAAGGGCCCGAAGCTTATTTCGATCTTCCTCACCCGCTTTGATAGCTAATTCTACTGCATCAAGAACGCTAGCTAAGGCTGGCTCTCCAATAAGAAGAACCTCTTCCTGGTGACCTTTGAGGAGATCAATGAATGGTTGTGTATGAAATGTGAATTTGTACTTCTGTTTCGGCGTGCGGTCGGCATGCCGAATAACGGAAACCATGCCTTTGAGCTTCCACGAGTGTTTTGGTGGAGGCGGAGGCGGCGTTGGTTGTTCGGCCGGTTCGTCGACTTTCTCCGCTGCTGTCGAGGGAGTAGTTGGGAGCGGAGGCGGGGCCGTAGTTGGCACACTATTCGAAGCAGAGCTACCAGCCAGGTATGCTATCGGGCTTATAATGCTGTTCCGCAATCCTGCTGCGATGCCCGCCACCCCTGAATCAGACTTGGGCGGAGCAGGGACTCCCGCGCTCTGTTCATCTTTGTTTTCCGCGTTTTCCTCGGGTGAAAGTGTGCCTGTAGTACTCGGTACGAGCTTCGTCTGACTTGGGTGTCTTGTGCTGGCCTGCGAATCTTTTTCCTTATTTTGTAATAGAGCTTTGGCTAATGGGTCGCCAATGTCTGATATAGTGGGAGACGGTATAGGTGGCGTTGGTCCGCCACGGCGGATCTTCTCTTTGACAAAAATATCCTTCAGAATGCTCGCGCAGTGGTCATAATATGTTTCGTTGTCTTTGACAAAACTCCATCCATTAACATCTATAACGTAACTCTTGCCTCCGGCTCGAAGCAAATCGAAACCGCAGACGCGTTGGCCGAATGTGTTTGCGATTTTGCTTGCGATTTCCTTCTCTTCCGGACATAACGCGGTAACGTAACGGATCTCTTTGCCGTGCGTATTGCGCCGGACAATTCCGTCGACAACGGGCGATTTTCTCGTCTCAGCATGACAGTACTGTGGCCCAACCGTATAGGCTTTAACATCCTCGGCGTTGTCCACTTGCATGAATTTTTCATAAATGAAACTCCCTTCCGGTTCGGTAATGGCGCGGGGAATAATTAAGTCCTTGATGAATTCCGAGCTCTTATTGCCGATTTTCCTGAAGAGTTTCCGGGCGCCTCCGCCAGCCGATCGTGGAAAATAAATGATGATGTTGTGATCCTCACCGCTAGTTGGCTTCTCGACAAATGGCTTCTTCAATAAGGTGCCGTCGACGCCCAAAATGTCCCCATCGTCGAGTAGTTCCACCTTACGAGGGATACGGTAGTTTTCTGGGCCGCTTGGTTCGAGGGCGATGCCGGTGACATCCTTTATATGTTTTGCCACATCCGAGGTTAGTATAGCTGGCCCGCCATCGCGATTTACTTCGACCCGCTTAGGGGTCGGTACTTCTATCTTATCCAGAATTCGCAGACAGAGCCTCCTATCCCAAAGCACCTTTTGCATCGGAACATCATTTACGCAAAATGGTTTCCGAGCTTTAACATAAGCAATGGCCTTTTCTAAAGGAAACCCGTCCGAGTAGAAAGATATTAAGTAGTCACATATAGGCCAATTTTCCACCTCTATCTTAGTTATTAGTATTTTTATATGGTCTAAAATAGAATTGACAGTGAGCAATGGGAAATGGGTATTGTTTTTTTTTACCTTCGTCTAGGATTGTTTTATCCCCGAATACTATTACGTCGAATTCGCGGTTTGCGATCAACCTATTGAGAATGTTCCTGCTGGGCTTGCTTCTGGCTTTAGCGTCCAGAGCGCAGACGCCAATTATGCCCCATGGTGCCGGTTTCACCTCTTCTTTTTCTCTAGATTGGGGACCTCGGTCGCTACTAGGACTGTGGCTGCTAGCTGCAGTACTACCACTTAGCCGGCGCTTAGCCCTGCTCCGAGATCTAGTCACCTGGGGTCGAGGGGCAGGATTGGACGAAGGTGCGGTGCTTCGTTTAACGACTTCAAGAGGGTTGGCATGAGCTTCTCTCGGGGTTAACTGAGGGCCGGTGGCGGGATTCTGAGTATTGGAATTGGAAGACGTGGTGACGGTCACATTGGACACACCGGACTCAGATTGGCCTGGATATGGGCCTAAGCCCTTACCGGAGGCCATGATGGAAGTGGGGCGATGAGCACTACCGCTGTCGGAGCCGTTGGTGGACGGAGCAGAGCTTCCAACTCCACGAGAGGAGGAGAGGGAAAAGACAGAAGAAATAGAAATTCTCTTCCCTGCTTCGTAATCTGAGGCGGAAGAAGGAGGGTGAACAGCAGGGTGAACAGCAGGATCTGGCAGATGGTAGGGCGAACTTGTATCTGGAATAGAATGTCCGGGCACTAGTTTCGGAGTGTTATCGATATCTTCGACAGCCACCTCGTCAACACCTGCAGCTGAGGAGTGAAAATCTTGATCCCAAATATCGGAACTAGATGACTCGCGTCGACGATATGGAGACGGTGGGAGATGGGGTAGCTTTAATGGTCTGGCCAGAGGCATTGACAAACGTGCAGGTTCGACAGCTACATCAGTAGTGCCGACAGGCTCAGCATGTCGACTTTTTCCACCGGTAATGGAACTGGCGATGCTACTAGTTAAGGAGGATGAAGAGCGAGTGCGGGTTTGAGAGACTTGGGAGACTTGGGAGACAGACCAAGAGGAAGAAGCCGAAAGTCTCTTGCCGGAGCTGTTGCGACCCGGATTATTATTATTATTATGATCGGTCTCCATCGTCTCCATCCTTGATTAGACCGATTAGTTCCAAAAAAAAACAAAGACGGGAAGGCCGTTTCTCCGCTAAAAACCTTTTAAACTTCTGTACTATAATCTTGTACACCGTCGCAGTGAGAAAGTTTTACTATATCATTTCGTCATTTGGTAAGCTTCTAAGACCCTGTCAAGACGAACAATTAAACCTTGTCTTACTTTCCCCTTTTTTTTGAAAAGGAAAAAAAAATCTGCAACAGCCCAAAATTTTAGTATTTTAGTCACGTATGTACAAGAATGATGTGTGTAAGAAGTCGAGAAATTGGGAAGTTGCTTGAGATGGTCCTGCAGAATTGCAGAATTGCAGAATAATGTGGTCACTCACCCGCCCCTTATTAGCAACGGTCTAAGCCAAGCAGCCCAAGGCGGACCTTGCACTTTGAAGCCAGTGGCAAATAGGATTTGTTTGCCCCCTGACTAAAAATTGTCTCCAGGTACCGGTAGTTATTAATGCAGGTGTCCGCGATCGAACAAACGACGAGGGAAATCGGGGAATTAAAAGTTAATGTCTTCCAGTAAAGTATAAAAAGTTGAAGGTCACTTTTAGCGAGAGAAATTTCAGCATCCGATTCAGTATCAATCCCTTTTCGAAAAACAACCTTGGAATATCGGCTCGAAGCCCGATTTATCTATTTATTTCTTAGTCTCCTGTAATAGTTGGAAGTGGGTCGCGTATACAGAAACCAGGAATTCAACCAACTTTAAGGATTGACATACATTATGAGAGTACTTCACTAAAAGTTCATTGGAAGAGTGAGAGTACTGGAGATTTCGACAGTTGCATCTGTGACCGGTGGCTAGAAGAATACGTGGCGGGCAAACGGACCAGTGAAGATTCTAGACCGTCAAACTGGAAAGCTTCGAGGTCTCACTTTTTCCCCTAGGTGATGAGAAAGGTTAGGGGCTAAGGCTCTTAGAACGGGCTGAACGGACTGAACGGACAGAATAGAGAGCTAAAGGGTGGAAACCGCTAGAATAGTAGTGAGCTACTATCTATGGGATTTTATACTAGTAGTAGTATCTAGTATCTAGTATGTATTATGAGCAAGTTGAGAAATTACAAGGTAGGTCGTCCTGATAACGCATCGTCTCTGACCTCGGATTTGCATCCCACATTGCCCACATTGCAGATTACGAAATAAGACGTCGACGTTGTTCGGCACTTTTAAGCATAATCGTGTCCCGGTACGATGTACCGCTATCTCATGACTCGAACCTATCAAGCACATGCTAGATGCCCATTGACGTCCCTGCGGTACGCTAAGAGGTCAGGGGTTGACAACCAATAGGATCAAATAATTGGGATTGTGTGGTGTTCACTGGGCATGCGACCGTCGTTTGAGTTGTTTGACAGTACGACCGTCGATTTCGATGGATGTTTTCGGCAAGCAGTTGCGCGATCCGTGGATGAGGCGGTGAAAGCTGGAAAGCAAAGTAAGCCTGGTTAGGCGCCATTTTAAGGCTTAAAGCAGAGTTGGGAATGTGCAGAGGTGTATTAAAAGTAGTAGATGGATCAGAGAACCGCAATTACGTCGCATCAAAGGCACATGCGCACAATGCCCATTTAATTTAGTTCCAAGTTGTATTAAAAGGTGACCTCGGGACATCACCTGACGGAAGGAGCACTTTTCGAGTCCAAGTCAAGGTCGTAGTAGTAGTAGAATCCGGAGCCGAAACACCTCTATCGTCATGTGGGGTCCGTGTTCACTATGGGCCCAAAGCCAGCTGAGATGGGGAACTACTATCGATAACGATAAGAAGTTCAATACCTAGTACAGTAGTACTACTATGTATTGTACAATACCTACTAGTACCTACCCAGTAGGTACTACCTACCAAAGTCACCCTCTATCTTCAAAATTTCAACTACTTCACGATAGTGAATGGAGGGGGAAAAAATCTTTATAGTATCTTACTATTACTTATAATCCCTTCTTTCATTCTCATTTCATATGACATAAACATATTTGTATGTTTGATAGTTAATCTAGATAAGTATTTATACCTTAGAACCTTGAGATGGTAATGGATGTATTAGGTATATGCATACAATGGTGGGGCTGTGCTTGTAGTAGTAGGTATGTACCTACGATTAGGTACGACGGGGGGTCGGCAAAAAAATGCTTTACCTCCGTCTGGAAAAAAAAAGTTGCATCCAAGTTCTAACTCAGCTTCAAGTACTTAGACTCCTGGAATTGCGCGACGGTCCTTAATTGCGACAGCGACATGACCCCGATTATATAGGCGCATTCAGTAGGGGATCTTTTGTTCAATTTGAGAGATATTTAGATTTTTGCCATAATGCCTCATTCAGAGCATGAAGGGCCCTTGGTCAAGCGACAGAAGCTCAATTCTGTCGCGAAACCTCCGTCATCTTCGTCGCAACAGTCCAGGATCTTTGCTCCGTATCGGGTATGTTAAGACGTTAAGTTGTTGAGGAGTTTCCAAAGTTGCAATGTAATCATACTGGAGCTCTACTAACAATTAAATGTGTAGACTATCGGCCTCGTCTCTCCTACTGATGTTCCCTTCACCACCGTTCCTCTGGGGAACACCACCTTCCAAGTCACAACCTCCATAGGCCAATCCCTCCAGACTTACGACCTCAAGCGTGGCCTTAACCTCGTCTTCATGACCCGACCACAGACTCCAGCCACAATTACTGCGACATGTGCCTGGAAACAGAAGGTATTTGCTGCTTGGGGCGACTCTAGCCAAGGTTCCGAGCAGGGTATTTGGATATTCCAGAGGGGGAAGAAAGTCAGCGAGTTGCAGCTCCCATCTGATCTCCGTCAACCCATCAAGCAGATTCTAGTTTTTGGCTCATGGGTTGTCGCGTGCGGGTTGACGAGGATAGAAGTATGGCAGTCGGCAACTTTAGAACATTATACGACTTTGTTTACTATGGCTTCTAACAAGGGCGATAACGAACTTACCGGTGGTATTTGCACCATGCCGACATACTTAAATAAGATATTTGCTGGACGCCGAAACGGATGGGTCGAAATATGGAATATCTCTACCGGAAAATTGATCTATACTCTCCTACCGCCATCTCCGAGATGTGGCGCTGTTACTTGCATGCAACCAACCCCCGCACTGTCGCTAATGGCTATCGCATATGCTGAGGGCCCTCTAGTCATTCAAAATGTGCTTACAGACAAAAAGGTGCTCGAGGTCAACGCAGGTACGGAGGATGCGCCCGTGACAAGCATCTCATTCCGCACAGATGGTGTTGGTGCAGGTCAAGATGGGCGCAAGGACGGAGTCATGGCGACGGCGACAGAATTTAGCGGCGATGTTACGTTCTGGGATCTTAACAAAGGTGGCAGAATTATGGGTGTTCTGAGAAGTGCACACAACCCCCCGACACAAGAGGGCACCTCAATTCGTGGAGGTGTGAGCAAGATCGAGTTCCTCGCCGGTCAACCAGTTATCGTCACAAGTGGTAGAGATAACTCCTTAAAGACCTGGATATTTGACGAAACCCCCTTTTCGCCGATACCACGGACCTTGCACACGAGAAGCGGTCATGCGGCACCGGTAACGTGCTTGAAATTCTTACCATCGGATTTCGAAGGTGCCGAAGCAGGAAATAAATGGCTTCTTAGTGGTGGCAGGGACCGAAGCCTCTGGGGATGGAGTCTTCGTCGCGATGGCCAAAGTACGGAATTGAGCCAAGGAAATATTCGCAAAAAGGCCAAGAAATATGGCATACTTGACAGTAGCACCCTAAGTCGTGGTCCAACTACTACGCTTGATGATTTAAAAGCACCGGAGATTACTTGCATCGCGTGCTCGTTGAACAGAGACGGCGGGATAGGCGCCATGCCGGGAAAGCAGGTTCTGTGGCAAAAATCACAAAATCAGAAGAAGCCCGCGGACGCCGAGGTCAGTGCGATGACGGGCTGGGAGAGCGTCGTCACAGCACATAAGGACGATTCGTTCGCTCGGACCTGGTTCTGGGGCCGAAAAAGAGCAGGCAGATGGGCATTCCAGACCGGTGACAGTGAACATGTCTCGACCGTGGCCATGAGCCCTTGCGGAACTTTTGCAGTCATCGGGTCGGTTGCTGGGACTATTGACATGTTCAACCTCCAGTCAGGACTGCATCGCCAACGATTTCCATCAAAACTTACACCAGCGCAAGCAAAAAAGGTCAAGATGCAGCAACTAAGACAGGCAGATACCGTAGTGCAACTTCAGGCTCGCTCTGCAACTGGTTTCTTGCCAGGAACAGGGAGGCATACGAAAGCCGTCACCGGAATCGTTGTCGACTCCATGAATAATAATGTGATCAGCTGCTCGCTAGATGGCAAGGTAAAGTTCTGGGAATTTCTTACGGGGAATTTAGTAGAAGAAATCGATTGGGCGCCAATGACAGGGATCACGGGTTCCCGCTATCACGCAGCGAATGATCTGATAGCCTTCTCCTGCGACGACAACTCTATTCGGGTTGTGGATATTGAAACAAAGCAAACCATCCGGGAATTTTGGGGGTGCCAGGGCAAGATCAACGATTTCATATTCTCTAATGACGGTCGTTGGATAGTAGCGGCCTCCCAAGACGCTATAATCCGAGTATGGGACCTGCCGACGGGTCATTTAATTGATGCTATTCGATTAGAGAAATCATGTACGGCTTTGGCCTTCTCAGCGACAGGAGAATATTTGGCTGCGGCGACTGAGGGAGAGCTAGGCGTCAATATTTGGAATAACAAGACCCTATTCACCCATGTACCCACTCGACAGATATCCGAAGAGTCAATAAGACAGATATCGGGACCAACAGCATCGGGAGAAGGAGGCCAGGGCATGCTTGAGGGCGCTTTCGAAGAAACAACATCTCAGGAGGCGGAGGATGATGTCGCCCCGCCAAGCTTGGATCAGCTTAGTGCTGATATGATGACATTAAGCTTGGTTCCACGAAGTAGATGGCAGACCCTGCTACATCTCGACTTAATCAAGCAGAGAAACAAACCAAAAGAAGCGCCCAAAGCCCCAGAGAAGGCACCCTTCTTCCTCCCATCAATAGCCAATACCGGGCCCTCGAATCTAGAGATAGCTCAGTCGAAGACGGACCAAGATCAGAGCCTATCAAGGATTACTCGCTTTGATCACAAGAGGACGGAACAAGAATTCGCTAGCAAGCTACAAGCGGGAGCTTCTTCCGGGAATTGTAAGAGTCGCTCCTCTCGCAGATTTCTTCTCAAGGAGCTGAGGCTAACCTTTACTAGTTGACGAGTTTATCGAACACCTCAAATCATTATCCCCGGCGACAGCCGATTTAGAATTACGTTCCCTAGTAACCGGCGACAATGACGAGTCAAATGAACTGCTCCATTTCATTCGCGCCATGACTAGCCGTCTCGTGGCACGGCGCGACTACGAACTTACTCAGGCGTGGATGGCCGTCTTCCTCCGTCTACACTTTGATCTTATCTTAGAGAGTGATACCCTAAAGAACGCCCTGGCTGAGTGGAAGGCGCACCAGGCGCAAGAGTGCGATCGGCTGAACAACCTAGTCAGCTATTGTGGTGGAGTGGTAAACTTCCTTAGAAGCCCACGAACTTAAATAATTCAGGGCTGATAATTATAATATTGGATATATCACCTCAAATATACTTGAACCTACACAAGGTTCTGTCAAGCTTGTCATTCACCAACGTGGCGTCCTACTGAGTTCAAGATACCGTGCCCGCGCCCTGACAAACATTGTCACCCATGACAGTGCTTAGCTGAGCGATTGCTAAATTTCACTAGAATCTCGCGCCTCTTGCTGCGTAAGTCGACAGTCCAGAGAGGTTCCAGAGGTTCATGAGTATATAACTACAGTCCGCGCCCGAAAAGGCCCGAAGGATTGAACCAACCATGAATCACTTCCACCGTGGCTTTGTCACTATACACGCCAACCAGTATAAAAATGTCTATATGTGGAGGTAGAGCTTTACGTTCCTGATTTCTTGCTACCTTCTCAATACATCTCTTTAAGTTCGATGCTATTGAATACGATTTACACATGGCCTCCACCAACTAATAGTCAGAGCAAAGTTCAGACCTATAGCTACTTCTCTCCGCCCTATTGATTTGAGGATATAAACACGTATATTTTTCCCATAATTTGCCTTTTCATGTCCTGATTTGCTGTAGCAAGGTTCGAGGACGAATATATCCAGTTATTCCTATACCTTCCTCCAATCTCAATCTTTCTCCCCTTTTCGCTCAACTTCGAGTGGCAATCAACTGGAGACTTAGTATCTCCCAGACAAACTGCTACTGAAACCTTTGTCGTATTCACGGGTACCGACTTTCCTTTCTTCAACATGGCGGACCGTAATGGTTTGCCACCTATTTGGTATCCCAACATCGACGAGGACTACTGGCTCAATTATGGCGATGGGGACATCCCCGCCGCTCAGAATCAAGGACCGATAGGCAGTCCTGCGTCCCACAGACCTCTCGGACCCGGGAGACCTGAACTGGATCGCCCTTCACCATCTATCTCCTTCGGTTCTTCCGCTAGCTACAGCAACGCCTTTAGCAGCTTCCGGGCTCCAACTCCATCTCAAGTATTCACTCGGCTGGCAGATCGGGATCTCCGGTTCCCTCTTAGTTCACGCGACTACCACCAAAGAACGCCAACGCCTCACCCATCTTCGCCCCGACGGCGCGAGCACCTGAGCCACCGCAGCCCGCTCGCCGGAGCGGAGGCTTCGAGGCGGAGACCTGCGTCCCCCACATACCATCCCCCGCAAGTCTTTAGAGACACGGACGATGAGCCGCCGAGACCACGTGAGCGCGAGCGTGTGATACCTCTATACGAACCAACCTGGCCACCACGGACTCTGGGTGCGCTACAGCTCTATATGAACCCGCCAAATGAATCGCGGCGCCGAGACGTACTGCATGAAATAGATGAGCCCAATTGCCCGCTGCGGACCAGACGTCTCCCTCGAATATCCTTCCCATCCCAGTCTGCGCTGTCGCCTTCGCCTCGACCTACACCGCTTCCCAGACCCACGGGACCTCTAGGCATGCCCGGGAGCCGCGTTGTGCCACCCCCGGCGTACCGGCCCCGAGGACCTAGCATAGGGGACCTGAACGAGGACAGGGACGGGTGGAGCGGGCCCACGGCTGTCGGTTCGAACTGGTCGCCCAGCCCCGCCCGACAGGAAACCCCAACCCTCGGCGGACAAGCCCTCAGAGCCAAAATCCCAGACGGTTCCGCGGGGGGGAACGCGCCTCGTCTGCCTAGCCCTGCATCCTATAGGGTACGATCGCCAGACCTCGCCAGCGTAGGGGGCTCAGATCGAAGATCGCGCACCCCTCCCAGACCAGCCTCCCAGCCCGTCCACCCACCCGAAGCTCAAAGCACCGCCGGATCTAGCACCACCAACCCCCCCGCCCCCCACGTAGCAGACAACACGCCCCCCGGTGCCGACGCCCCGCCACCCACCGGCGCAAGAGTCACCACGCACGACGTCAACAGCGGCGCCTCGGCCGAGCATACCCTCGGATCCACAGAGACCCCGGCGCATATCTACGTCGACGGCAGCGTGTACGTGGAAGTGGCGTCGCTCGCGCGCGCGGACGAGTGCCTGCGCCGCATGCCGTCGCTGCGGGTCGGCGGGAACGTGTACGTGCGGGCGGCGCGGCCGAAGCGGAAGCGCGACTCCTCCTCCTCCTCCTCCTCCTCTTCCTCTTCCTCCTCTTCCCTCTCCCCGCCTCCGTCGTCTTCGTCGTCGTCCTCCTCCTCCTCCGTGTCCGAGGCGACTCCCGAGTCCGTGTCGGATGGAGAGCTGGATAGTTTGGGTTTTCCGTACCCTTCTCATTATGACGATGGCGATGAGGAGTACGAGGAAGAAGAAGACGACGACGACGACGACGATTTCGTGGGATATAGCGAGGAGGAGAAGGAATATGATGAAGAGGAGGATGACGACGATGATGATGACGTAATCATTGGGTGTGGTCTGCCGAGCTGGGTGGATAGGAGGGCGGCATGAGGAGTTTAGGGGGGAGTTGGGCTTTTAAACAGAGGGGTTCGCTGGTACTTCACGGTCGCGATAGCCTCTCGGTTGCGATAACCTCCCGTTATATTTCCTTTGTCTCGTTGAGTACGCTCCTATGAGAGGAGCACCTACCTACTTGTCGCGTCTGGCCATGTAGCATGCATGGTAATTGGCAGTTACCTAGATCTACGGCCTCAGGGACATGTTTGGAATCATGTTGGATTTATCGGTATGTCTGGGTGGAGGTCTGGTTTCTTGATGGTCGAGCATACCCGCAGCGTCTGGGTAGCTAAAAGTCGGTTGGTTTGGGAAAAGTCGGAGTTGTTGACGGGTCGACATGATCTTATCCGAATGTTAGAATCCTCGAGGGGTTCTATGTTATTTCCTATGTCATTTCCTAGCTTCTTAAAGGTGTTTAGGTTTTTTTTCTTTTTCTAATTCTGTTATAACGCCCACGGGTTTGCTAGTCGGTGCCGCAGGACAGACTTCTTGCCGCTATATTGACGAGCGCTTACAGCAGTATGGATGAATCTCATGTGTCCCCCACCAATTACAGTAGCGTTGTGGACCGCCGGACTTCCTCTATGCAACTCCGAGTGGCTTGACAACCAGACAACCTGACAGTCTAATGCAGGTGTCCTTTGCCGATCGTAAAGCCACGAAATGAAGACATGTAGAAGCTACATGTAGTAGAATAGGCACCTATGCTGTAATGTTGACTGAGATCGGATTATAAAGCAAGAAACATAAAACATCGGTAACTCCGATGAGTCACGGAGCCGTGCCGCAACCAAGCCCGAAAAGAACGAACCTAACATCCTGCGGCGAAAATGGTAGAAATATTAGAATGACGGTAATATCCCACATGGTGCACATCCCACCATGTGTGCATGTGCGGACAAAGTTGCGGAAGCGGGATGAAGCGGGTGAGTGGTCCATGAATCCATGACTCTCCATGGTGATTCGGGAATCATTGCTCCATCCGATCGTTATGTCGATAGTGGAGATGAAAAAAGACGGCCTATAACTGTCTGTATGGTTTCCCATTCGCTTTATATGCCTACTTTTAGGAGATACCGCTTACCTAACTGGATAGGATGGTAGTCGGAATAAGACTTCAAGGTGCTGTAGTTTATGAGCTATGAGTTGTAAGAGTAGGTGGTTTTCTTGTGCATCTTGAAGTTGTGTTCTGAATTACTATGGTTAGCACCTATGGTTAGTACCCAGCGCTAACGAATACCCTTGTACCCTGTTGTGTTTCCCAAAGGGGCAATTCAATATGTCCATCAGCTGGAAGGTTTGGCTTTTTATTGCTTGGCATCGTGGATCGTGGTGAAAGATCCATACAAGCTCGTACGACGCGCAATTGGACTAGTGTAATTGCAAACCTGGAAAACTTCTGAAGCTGCTAAAAGGGTTTGCAAACAGCCCAAACAGCCAACTTTTTAAGGAACCAACATGTCTTTGATAGGTGCCTATCCGACATTATGAAGCTAACTCCGAAATGAGTGCCGACCCGCATCAAGGCATCTAGCCCCATGACGGCGTCCCGGATAAGGGACCCAGCATCATGGATACCCAGTATAACCACTAAGTTGCGAGCTCCTAAGTTACCTACCTAGCCAATAAACGGTCTACAGGGGCGATGTGGGATGTGGGATAGTGGATAGTGGATAGTGGAAGATTCAGCGGTGCTAGGCTAGTCAAGTATGGGT
The DNA here is from genome assembly GCA_022497145.1 of Rostrohypoxylon terebratum. Taxonomy (NCBI): domain Eukaryota; kingdom Fungi; phylum Ascomycota; class Sordariomycetes; order Xylariales; family Hypoxylaceae; genus Rostrohypoxylon; species Rostrohypoxylon terebratum. The sequence goes on from MU385858.1 coordinate 204,380, forward strand.
TAATGGGTCACTAATGGGTTTAAGGGTTTAAAGGTTTAAAAAATTACTGTGCTCGCGCCTTTCATAGCCTTAAAGCCGTCATTGACAAAGCTAACTGGAACCAACTGTTGGGGATCGTCAGTGTGTTAGGCGAGTTCGAGCGCAGAGTTGGCCGGTTACATATATGAAAAAACTGCGAACAAAGGACGTTTGGTCGCGTGGCAGGAGAAAAACAAGTTTACGACATAGGTTTGCAGGTTCACAGGCGACTCGGCTCAAACGAAAAAGGATGGCGCCGCCACTCGGGGATATCACCAAGGCCTCTTTCGATCGGGCCAGGATCGCAGAGGATACCGACATTACGCCACAAAGCGCCAGTATCCGAGAAGAGGTGCAGGAGGTGCAAGACGTGAATAGTCACGAGGAAGATGGCCTCTCGAGACTCGAGAGAATCAAGACGCACTTCGGTGATCGGCCAGAATGTTTCAAGAACACATTCCAAGAGATCTCCTTCGTCTTCCAAGCCACCGTCGCGACCGCCACCACATCTTTCTTGACCGGCGTGGCTCTGATCATCACCGTTCCCGTCTCGAAGGACTTGGGCATGACGCAGGGAGAGATAGCATGGATCAGCGCATCGACAAGGTACCAGGAGTCTGAACCACCAAAGCTTCTATTCCTCGATACTAACAATAACTCTAGTCTCGTCGCCGGAGCTCTCCAGCTAGCCCTAGGGCAACTGGCAGATTTGCTCGGCCGTAAAGCCATGTTCATAACCGGCATGGGATCCTTCAGCGCATTTGTGTTGTTGGTTGCCTTCTCGCGAAACCCCTTTTGGATGCTGATCGTCTGTGGTATACTGGGAGCTTGCTCTGCGATGGTGGTACCGCCGGCGATTGGAATCTTAGGAGCCGCATACTCAGCTCCTTCTAAACGGAAGAACATGGCCTTCTCCGCATTCAGCGCCGGTAACCCTCTAGGCTTCGTCTTTGGTACTATTTTGTGTGGTGTCGCGACCCAACTTTCCAGTTGGCGCGCTGCCTTCATCATGCTCTGCATCATCTGGGCGGTCCTCACCGTCCACGCCCTGTGGGCCGTGCCGAATGTCGAAAACTTTGACCGAGCTCCATTAAAGCAAAGATTGAGCTCGTTGAAGCAATTTGACTATGTCGGTACTGTCTTGACGATATTCGGAACAGGCATGTTTACTGCAGGATTAACGTACGTACTTATCATTCTAAAGGGTCGGGAGTTCTTGTTAGTACTAATGTAACTACCTAGTCTCGGTCCTCAAGATGGCTGGAAAAGTGCGACTGTGATCGCATTGATAGTCGTCGGTATTGCGCTATTGGTTGTTTTCGTGTTTTGGGAGAGGATCTACCCTACCCCCTTGATGCCTCCGCATATTTGGAAGGACCGGAACTTCAGTCTCGTAAGTCTTCAACACCTGGCACGTATGTTGAGTTGGTACTGACAGCATTAGATCATTATCGTCGTTCTACTAGGCACTATGTCTTTCACATCTAGCGGTTTTTGGACGGCGTTTTTCCTACAAGAAATTAAACAATATTCCACTCTCATGGTCGCCGTTCACTTGCTCCCGATGGCCATCGCAGGACTTCTTTGGAATATTATTGCCGGCCGAATATTGCACGTTGTCAATAACACCTTGATCATGGTTGTTGGCGCCGTATGTTACCTCGCTGCCAGCTTATTATTCTCTTTCATGACGCCCGAAAGCAGCTACTGGGCTTTCATGTTCCCCGCCTTAATTCTCAATGTCGCGGGCGCAGATTTCCAATTCAATGTGGCAAACGTAAGTTAATTTCCCGGTCCTGCTATGGACAACTATTCTGACTGTTCTCAGATGTATGTAATGCAGTCTTTACCCAAGCACCAACAATCCTTGGCTGGCGGTATATTCAACGTCGTCATTCGATTGGCCAATGCCGCCATAATGGGAATTTCGACTGCCGTATTCAGCTCCATAGAATTGACATCAGAAAGTATCAACAATCCGATGCTCAAGTTCACGAGGACCTTCCAGGTCTCGGTAGCATTTGCCGGAATGGGCGTACTGTTTACCCCGTTCATCAAGCTGGGAACGCAGGGTAACCATCCGAAGGGAGAACTAAAGGAAAATGGCGAAGAGAAGAGCCAGTCCGGGAAGACAACCGAAACGCCAACAGAAGTAGCCGCCAGTACAAGGGAGAGCGATGCGGAAGAGAAAAAGCAGGAGGCGCAATGAATTGTTACACTAGAAGGCCGACGATCGCCGTCATGGGTCTAGATAGTCGGTACTATAGAACCATTAGAAACAATGGTCGTAAGATGAATTAATTTAGTCTTGGTATCTCTGCCATTTGAGCATTTTGCCCTTCAAATCCAAAACTTCTCCGTCCACAACGAACGTTCCGTCACCGCGGTGGTGGAACATCTTGCCTCCCTCGCCGGGCTTCTTGTTCGGGTTGATCCAGGCCTTAACCGGCTTGAGAACCCAGGTGTTGTACTTGTTGACCATCTTCATGTTGTCGATGACAACGCACTCGATGTTTGCGATAACGTCCTTGCCGCCGACCAAGGGCGTTTCGATGCCCAGAGCTGGAAGCGCTTCCAGGCCAAACTTATTCCACTTGCCGCCAGCCTCCTTGACCTTGTCGTCGTTCGAAGAGCAATTCCCTATGCCGACTGTGATGTCGGCCATTTCCACAGAGGGAATAGCTAGGACACATTGGCGCCTCTTCTTGAGAGTCTCGAAAGAAGCGTCCCACGGTCCGAGGCTGATCGCAATTAGAGGGGGATGTTCATGTCGTATGACCATGTGAAAGCCGACGGTCATAAGGTTGTGTGAGTTGTCGTCCGTACTTCCCGTGGAAACCAACAGCACCGGACCGGGCTCGATCAGACGGTAGACCTTGTCAGATGCGTATGGCTCGAAGTAGCGGCGTCGCGACTCGTCCTCCTCCTTGGTAACGACTTTTTCTACGGGTCTGTTCCTGATCTTGCGCTTCTTGGGCCTTGGCTGAAGCTGTTGTACTTGTTGTGCTTGTTGGGCGTCTTGCCCCTCGGTTGCTTCCGTCTTGCGCTTCTTTGGACGAGGCATGGCGAACGAGTTTGGAATTTGGAGGGCGGGTGTAGTTATATGCGAGAGGAAAGAAGTATGAAGCTTCCCAGATTGCCTTCCCGGGGAGGCGAAGACGAACTTGGGTTGGAATTGTGTGTCTACAGTTATTCAATCGGATTCAATTGCGAAATTGAATTTGATGAATTGAGTATGTAGGAAGGAAGAAGAGGAAAACTTATTTTACCTGCTGAAATATGCTTTCAATGTTCGGTAGCTGATTTTTTTTTTTTTTTTTCAAAAAATAAATAAATAAATGGACCGGACAGTATCGATATTGATAAGATAACAAGGTATGTACTTGTACCTATGGTCCTATGTATACCTGCAGTACCTTAAGTATAGATACGTACCGATTTAAGGGTCCGCCCGCTGAAAATGCCGCTGAAACACACTGGCTGTGCATACATGGATACAAACTTCTGGGAAGGGTTTGCGTGCAGAATTTGATTCTACAGTGTCAACCAGCACATAAAACACTGGGAACATCGCCTAGGACACTAGACTCTAGGTATGCTGTATTAGTCTCTACCTACCTAGAATCCTAGATAAATCATCGCGCCCTTTCCTGACCGAGTTCGGACACAACAGCCTTTCATCAAATAGTCAAGTTTTGGAAAGGGTAGCGTATGAGATCCCAAGATAAATGCAACTCAGACGCAGGATCATTCTATTCCACGGTTCTATGCCGTATGACTCAGATTATACTGCTACGCGGAGGCTATCAAGTTGATACTTAAAACCCGAGTAAATACTAAAATCCGTATTTAAATAAGCGTCTGCATCTTGCCTATTCTCCTTCCCCATGAACAACTCTAGGTAACGATGGCCGCGAGTTGATTGTTACATCCAGTTGTTGCAATACCTATTCCCTACCTAAGGACCAAGGTGCCTATCTAATTGAGCAAACCCCGTATAATTCGTATAATTAGCCGCCAATCATGTCGAGACATGCATGGAAGATAGAGGTTCGTTTAATTCCAAACTTCATTTTTCTTTTCAGCGTGATTTAATTAAACTTATTTTTACCTCAATCATTGGTGTTGATGTACGCCGCATGTATCAAAAAAGAAAATCCAGAAACTAATGAAATGAACTTTGACTAGCTCATCCCTTGGGACCCCTCGAGTCCTGGCCATGTACGAAGGATGTATGATCAGCGCGTCGCCTGTGGATGGAGAGCCGATGAAATACCCCAAGTGAGCATCCTTCGCTTCAGAATGCCCCTTTTGCTTTTTTATCATCGAAAGTCCGGAAATTGCACTAGATAGAAACGAGCTCGTCAAACGTCACACAAACCTAAGTGGCGCGATGGCGACGGCGATGGCGACGGCAACGTAGGCTTTCCTCAAATGGCAATTCCTAATTCTCTGTGGTACAGTGGGTAGACGCCGCAAAGAAAGGGGAAAGGATATTCTATTGGGCAGTGAGTTTTATGACCCCTTCTTGATTTGTCGGCAGATAGTAACCTAGAGGTTAGGTGTTTTCGGATGCTGTCCCGGACAGGGAGGCGCTGATTAAGAAGCATGTCGAAGCCTACCCCAATGTATGTATGGTGTAGTCACTTGACCACGTATTGGATGAGCTAAGAACCCGTAAAAAAGGAGGCGATCGCGTTGGAAGACACGGCAGCAGAAATTCGGCTTGTCCCGCGGCAGCCAACTTTGGCCGAATTCACCCCAATTGGCCACGTTGCCGTTGCCATTCACAAACCCGAAGAAGATGAGAGGTTAGGCCTTCCGCCGACAGGCACGGTCTGGATCCATGGGCTCTACATATCGCGCGCCCTGCATGGTGGTGGATTCGGCGCCGGAACCATGTCCAAAACTGAAGAAATAGCCACACAGAGCCCGATGAATGCAAAGATAGTGGCGCTGGATACCTTATCAAGAGAATCGCAGACCGTACCCGAGACGCGAGAGATTCTCTACGGGAATGGGCGCCTCCCCGAGCCGAAGGCAAGAAAGATGTGATAACAACCCCGCCAGCGGTTACAGCGATGCTAATTCCGTCGGCGCGCATAGGTTCCCAACGAGGATTGGTACGTCCGTCTAGGCTATGAGGTGTTTAAACGAGGAGACAATATCTTTGCGACACTCTCCAAGGAGGGTGAGAGCATCTCTGTGACACTCTCGGAGGAGGGTGAGAGCATGCCAAGTAAGTATATCTCGATCTTGTATAGGGTCGTTGACTCCTACTTCAAAACGTGTACTGCCGCCCCTCCTTTCAACCTAAGCGAGAGCCAGAAGACTCGTGGACCAGGTTTAACAACTCATAATTGCGACATATTGATTCCACGCCAGGCAACAACCACTAATGTTGTCTGCTATAGTAAACCTGGTGTATATGAGAAAGCTACTCGAAAGCGACTCGTCTAAGGGAAATGAGTCAGGGGATTCATAGAAGTTTAGAAGCTCTGGATGGAATGCTGTCCCCTCACGCTAGCCTATAGCCTCATAATAGATCTATTGGAATTGGACGGCGGGAATCGGAAAGATGTGACTCCAACAAGCCCACTACTTGTCCTCCGTCCTCACATAGCATCCGTGTGGGAGAGCAGCAGTAGGTGTGGGGAGCTCGGCGGAATGAACAGCAATGGGAGTTTCTCATAAAGCAAGCCGTCGACGTATGCTCTGGAAATGCAGAGGTCTTGGATAAGAGATATATGTGCTGCCCAACGGCCATGAGGACTTAGACGCGAGCTAGGTAGTATTGCATCGGGAAGAACCGTTCAATTTGTTCGTTTCGAACAAGCAGATAGACGCTTCGCAGTATATGACTGGTCGAACAGCACATGATGGCGGGAGAGTCATGCAAGAACAAGTCATCTAGCGCATCTAAAAGAAATGAGGACAGGTGAGGCGACCTGTTAGAAGAAGTCGGTCGTGGGGGGTTGTTAAGTTGTCGGTGGTCGGGGGTTTGGGAATTTTAGAAATACTAGGTAGAAGAACTGAAGAATCCGGGGGTGATCCGTGCTCGAAACGTTGATCCACTAAATTCACTAGATCCGCCCAGACCCACTCAATCCATTAAACTCATTAAACTCGGCAGGTACTGGTTGTTGGAGACGCGACTTTTAAACCTTGCAAGGGCACTGGAACGACGTGCAGGCGTTGCGGGCTTGCAGGCTTGCAGGAAGTGCTGAGAGTGCAGGAACGAGTTGTCGCGAGGCTTCTTGCCAATGTCAATTCCCCCACCAGTCGAACCATCCTCGTCATTGTGACCATTCTGACCATTCTGCCTATTTCGTCCATCTTCACTCATTTCACTACATAACTAGTACCTACTAATTATCTCAATCATTGGACTATCGTCAGCCACCCTGTATCCAGTCCTTGCCGCACCTCGAAATCAATCATTGCGACCCAACCTCGTCGTCGCATCGGGCGCACCATGGCGGCATAATACATAATAACACAGCTCTATCTTTCCTGTTCCCTCTCGTCCACCCGTTTGACTACCATCCGTGGCCGAACACGTCGAGATTGGACCACGCCAGCATCTCAACAATAGAAACGCGTTCAGGCTATAGTCAAAGCCTACGCAAAGTAAACAAATTTTGCTTATGTGTCTTTCCTTCCGGTCCATCGCAAAGTCTACCCACGTTCAGATGCCGCCTACACAGTTCCTGAAGCAATCCAAAACCAAGATGCAGGCTTGGGTAACCAGCAACGGGCTCAATGGTAGCCAGCCTGCTCCCACCGCCTCCGTCTCCGGTCCAGGTCATGACACTCAGGGCCAGAGCCATCTTCCCCAACGCCACGTCTATCTATCTCAACCAGCACCTCCGGCAGCCCAGACGAACCAGACGATACAGGAGACAACCCAGAACTCCCCCCCACGATCGCGCGCCCCCATCATCAACGCAAATTCTAACAGAGCTGCCGCAGCAGCAGCAGCCCGGCTTCCTATCCCGACCGGTCGTACCAGCCACGCCCGAGATACGTCACTTAACTTGTCACGAGCTAGGGGCGTTGCTTCCGAGCCTATTCAATCTTCTGCAAAGAGACCGACTCCGTTTTGGGAAGGGTCAACTGTCGACGGATCCTTGTTTAGCGACAGCGGTAGTAACCCTGATGCGAACGCGGCCGCTGCGTCCGCATATCGGTATCGCGTGCCTACCTACCAACATCAACAAAGAGGAGCCACTCCTCTGCCTCGTCCTATTGCTAAGGAAGAGGCCAATATACCGGATCAACATGCCCCGTTTATCATAGGACCAAACGGCTTGATAGATTTAGTAACTGGCCCTCTTACTAGGAGCGCTTCGACGCCGGATGCTAGAAATCATCGTAGCAATCTAAGAGAAATAGGCACATCTCCCGAACCCGAACCTGACCAAGAGTCGGAGGATAGCCCATACCAGAGCCCGGAGAAAACGCCTTCTGCCAAGCGGCTCCATCACCCGAAAGCTCTAGCTTTACGTACTAACCGTCGTGGTTCCTTTTCAGAAAGAGCTGCTTATCCTCAAATTCAAGTAGAGAACATCGTATCCTCGCCCGTACGTCAACCCTACCAGGGTCCCAATAATGACCTAGACGAAGTACGGTCGGAAAATACCCTCCGCCTAAGAGTGAAACCACAACACGACCCTCAACGCTCAACTATCTTTGCCGACACCGACACTCCCATGGCGAGCCATCACGGCGAATCAGAGACCGAGAGCATTGCCGAGCCGCCACCTCCCCCCAAACCCGTGACAAAGCCCAAGCTTCACCTAAGTAGACAACTCTTCGCCTCAGGAAGTAGTAAGGCCCGAGTAGGCCTCGGCGAAAGCGCGATGCCTCGCCTATCGGCAGATAAGCGCTCCTCTAACCCAAGAAAGCGGCAACACGAACCAGACTATGACGATGGTACTTTAGCAGCGATGGACTATTCGGAATTGAAAAAGGAGGCATTCGATTTCGATCCAGCTCAAGCAGAGGCTCAGTCGGCGATAGGACCGCCTCGAGGCACCCTACCAGAGAAACTGGATATCTTCTTCGACAAAGATCAGACAAGTCAAGCAGAATTCTTCTCAAAAATGACCATCAACGACTGGGAGGCTTCCGGCGATTGGTTTCTAGAAAGGTTCGGTGAAGTCATGCATCGGCTTAGGGAGGCTCGCCAATCAAAGAGAGCTGTCATTGAGAGCTTCGAGAACGAGATCGCCGAGCGAGGCGAGGCAGTTAGGAACAAGATCCAAGGGATCGACAGCACTCTCGCCGAGCTAAAGAGCGAGGGTGAAGGTATGATGGTAGGAAAGGAGTTCGATTGAGACGAATGAGCCAGATAACAGCAGTATATCAATCACCACTTCATCGCGTTGCTACGGTAGACGGAATTTTATGAACTCGGGTCTCGATGAAGCACCCCAGAGGGTTTTACGAGCGTGATTGGCGCGGACGATTGGGCTTGTCACTGTTGCTTTACACTAGCTGCTACCACGATGCTTGCTTATTTAAAAAGGCCTTGTGCCAGGTGAAGGGTAATGCCGACAACACGATTAGGTATGTGTGGAGGGGGGGATACTTGGTAAGATACCCACTTGCTCAGATATATTAAATGACAATCGTCTGCTTGACTTTTCTGTCTTTACCGACTATCAATCTCAACTGACGTCCTGGTTTGTCTGCGAACAGCCCGTTTCTCAATTTGTCGGAGAAGAGTTCGTATGCAGGATAATAAGCATCGACAAACTTGACAACTTGATCGTCCGTCATACCTGTGCCTTTTTGCTTTCGCAACATCGTTTCTTGCTCCAGCCTCCAGTCATACACCCATTCGGTATCTTCAGCGTCGATATGGATGAACGCATCAAACGTGTCCGTAATGACGTCGTAGTCTCCCAGACGCCCATTGATGAAGTTTAGGTGATCTAGGGAATGCTTCTTCAGTGTTCGACTCGGCGCGTTCCACTTGAGCGACACGTCCGCCGAGTCTAACTGTCGAAAGCCGACACACCAGCCTTCGAAAATGACTAGCTGAATTTTTGGTTGACCGGGGCCGTTGACCTCCTCCCATTGCGATTCGGGGACTCGGTCACCTTTACCCAAATAAGCCGATTTATCATACCGAGGCACCTTCACCGGCTGCCCCTTGGACAACGCCGCGAAGAAGTCTCGGGCGAGATTCATGTCATGTGTGCCTATATAATCATCATATTAGGAAATAATGAAAGAGAGAAGGTATATTCATTTTGTGACGATTATGACTAAGCTGACATACCCGGCTCCCCTCGGACTTGGACTAAGAGGTTGTCCGGGTGTGACTCTGCAAGCACCTTCTGGTCCTCATGTCTCAGGTAGAAATCATCAATGCTGCAAACAAGCGTTCGCAGTCTCTCGCCATCTTGCAGCTTTGAAGCAAGGGCTGTTACGAGCGTCGTCTTCCCGGCGCCTTGTATGCCATTGAGTCCGATGATGAAGGGCCTAGTGGGACTTGAGGCTGTGTAATCTTTATATTGCTCGAGAATGAACGGTATGCATATCGGACTCTTGTCGTCGATTATCTCCGTAGTAGACATTTTGGAAGCCGTCTTGCAGGTCTCGCAGGTCTTGCAGTGCTCTCAGCCTTGGAAATTCCCTTGTGATAGGCCTAGGTAGTAGGTACGGCTGCATGTAGGACCAGTAGGTAGTAGGTACCTATTAGTATGTACAATAGGCTCGGTTATCCAGGCGGCCGACGTCTGTTACGGCGTTACAAATCAGGTACGCCGTACGCTAGATATGTACATGCGGGATCCCTCTGGAGGATCTTCTACGGTACCCTATGGATTTCGCTTTCCGGGGCTAAACAAGGCTATGGAGAGGAGATGGGGAAATGCGGGGGTTGCAACTTGCTAATGCCAAATGGGCTTCTACTAAATGTTCCGATGTCACTGTACTTCGTACCTATACTAAATCCTGCTTGTGAAGTTGTGAACTAACTTTCTGGTCTGGAAACCAATTGAAGCCTCGATGTTTGTTAAATCCTATTTACTAAGGGAATATAAGGAAGACGTTTAGGCAATGCCTATTTCTAATGGAAAGAATTTTCTCATGGAGTCGGCAGCTCCATGCCTACTCAAACTTTATAACAATGGGCAAAAGAACCTTTGAAACAGCATTCGGCTCCTGCCGTATTACCTAGGTCCTAGGTACTTGGATCGGTTAATTGTCAAATTGAAACTTAAACATAACATTGAAGGTGAAAACTGTCGTTTGTAAGATATACAGTAATTATCAGAGATCATGGCTGTTAGCTAAACCAGCTTATATACCTCGATTGAAGAGAAGAAGAGTACACATCACTCAGTTGAAAATTACGACGCGCAAACCCACACATGACCTCATTCAGGTCCATAAGCGTTGTGGAATTGTTCGACATGTGAACGTAGCAAAGCAAAAAGCAGAAACGGAGGAGAACCTCAAGTCCGACTAAGCCGAAAATGGTATGGTGAAAATTATCATTGTTCGGGTCCACAAACGCTAACATCTGGTCCTCCTCGGCATTCCTGCCAGCTCTGTAAGCTGCCTCGGCTGAATAGCCGGAATTCAAATGCGGTACATTGGAAAGCTCTTGCTTCTTTGCTCTCTTTATTATTAACCTTTGGCTGCTCCATCTCTTACCTAGGTCTTAGGTATCCAATAACTCCAACAACTCCAATAAATCCAATTATAATTGACTTTTTTTTTTGTCCATCAACACCAACTTGGAACTCTTCCTTCTAGACATGTCAATTGTGTAAAAGAAGCCATCTCAAATTTAACCATCAGTACTACTGTTACCTTGTCTCTAACAATCTACTTCCGTTTGATACCCTAAATCCGAGAGCTTCGACAAGATGGCAGGAGAATTGCGATTTGATGACCAGGTCGTCGTCGTCACCGGAGCCGGTGGTGGTCTAGGCAAGGCCTACGCTACCTTCTTTGCATCAAGGGGAGCTAAGGTGGTCGTGAATGACCTTGGAGGTTCGTTTAAGGGAGAGGGCAATTCGACAAAGGTAAAATAACCACCCGCGCCACTTCAATCACTCTCCTCATGCCGTTGTCGATTCCATCTGCTGACACGTCTGTTACGAAATATAGGCTGCCGATGTAGTCGTAGACGAGATCAAAGCGGCCGGTGGCCAAGCTGTAGCCAACTACGACAGCGTCGAGAACGGCGAGAAGATCATCGAAACAGCCATCAACACATACGGCCGAATCGATATCCTACTCAACAACGCCGGAATCCTACGGGATGTCAGCTTCAAGAACATGACAGACCAGGACTGGGACCTGGTTATCAAGGTGCATGTTAAGGGCTCGTACAAGTGCGCTCGCGCCGCCTGGCCGTATTTCCGCAAGCAAAAGTACGGTCGCATAATCAACACCTCATCCGCCGCCGGCTTGTTCGGCAGCTTCGGCCAGGCCAACTACTCGGCGGCCAAGCTAGCTATGGTCGGATTCACCGAGACCCTTGCGAAGGAGGGTATTAAATACAATATTCTTTCCAATGCCATCGCTCCCATAGCCGCGAGCCGCATGACCCAGACTGTCATGCCCCCGGAGGTTTTGGCGGCCCTCAAGCCCGAATGGGTTGTTCCGCTCGTCGCCGTTTTGGTGCACAAGAGCAATACTACTGAGACAGGAGGAATCTTCGAAGTCGGCGGTGGCCACGTCGCCAAGATCAGATGGGAGAGGTCGAGCGGTCTTCTCCTGAAGGCTGATGACAGCTACACACCGGGTGCCATCCTCAAGCAATGGAACAAGGTCGTCGACTTCTCGAAACCTCAATACCCTACCCGCGCCAACAACTTCCTAGAACTTCTCGAGGAATCGATGAAGATGGGACCAAGTGAGCAGGGCGAGAAACTGGACTTTACCGGCAAGGTAGTCTTGATCACTGGTGGTGGTGCTGGTATCGGACGCGCATACGGCCTTGCCTTTGCCAAGCACGGCGCATCGGTCGTCGTGAACGATCTAGTCGACCCCGATACCGTTGTCGAGGAGATCAAGAAATTAGGTGGCAAGGCCGCTGGTGTGAAGGCATCTTCCGAAGATGGCGAAAAGGTTGTGCAGGGAGCCATCGACGCATTTGGCCGTATCGACATCGTCATCAACAATGCTGGTATTCTACGAGACAAGGCTTTCGTCAACATGGATGACAGCCTCTGGGACCCCGTCATGAACGTCCATCTCCGAAGCACGTACAAGGTTACCAAGGCAGCCTGGCCTCACTTCTTGAAGCAGAAGTACGGACGTATCATCAACACTACCTCTACCAGCGGTATCTACGGTAATTTTGGACAGGCTAACTATTCCGCCGCCGTAAGTTGAAACAGTGGAAAATATTTAAAAAGATCAGTTGGGACTAATGCATTGCAGAAAGCTGGAATTCTCGGATTCTCTCGCACAATTGCTCTCGAGGGCGCCAAATACAACATCTACTGCAACACTATCGCACCAAATGCTGGCACGGCCATGACGAGGACTATATTACCCGAAGAGCTAGTCCAAGCCTTCAAGCCCGATTACATTGCTCCCCTTGTTCTCGCTCTCTGCAGCGACAAGGTCCCCGAAAACCCCACCGGCTATCTATACGAAGTAGGCAGCGGTTGGTGCGGTCGGACGAGATGGCAGCGAACCGGAGGCGCCGACTTCCCCGTGGACGTCAAGCTACTTCCTGAGGAAGTCGCCAAGAACTGGGCCCAGATCGTCAACTTCGACGACGGACGAGCGGACCACCCGGAGAAGGGCCAGGATTCGGTAGGAAAGATCATGGCCAACGTCGAGAACAAACGAGCGGCATCTAAGGTATGAAGGACTTTCCACTTTCCTTGATGCCCTCTGTTCGGATATTGTTCAAATATCATGTATCTGTATTATCATCATGTAGTCTAGCATATGAATGAACTATTGATATTGACACATCATTTTTTTGCTCAGGAGACTTCGTCAGGCAACAAATACCTCGACGCCCAGAAGAAAGCCATGGCTGCTACGTCCCAGCCGACGGAGTTCAGCTACGCGGAACGTGACAGCATGCTCTATAACTTAGGTATCGGCGCCAAGAGGACCGAGCTTTCCTACGTGTTCGAAGGCCACGAAGACTTCCAGGTGTTGCCGACGTTCGGCGTGATCCCACCGTTCGACGTCAACATGCCGTTCAACTTCGACGAAGTGGTGCCCAACTTCTCCCCTATGATGCTACTTCACGGCGAGCAGTACCTGGAGATCAAGAAGTACCCGATCCCGACAGCGGCCAAGACCAAGAACTACGCCAAGCTGATCGAGGTCGTGGACCGGGGCAACGCCGCAGTCCTCAAGAGCGGCGTGACGACGGTAAATGCCGAGAACGGCGAGGAGCTCTTCTATAACGAGTCTACCGTGTTCCTGAGGGGCTGCGGCGGCTTCGACGGGCAGAAGAAGCCGGCGGACCGAGGAGTGGCGACGGCGGCGAACAAGCCCCCGCGAAGGTGGCCTGATATCGTCGTCGAGAGCAAGACGACGGAGGAGCAGGCTGCTGTCTATAGGCTTAGTGGCGATTACAAGTAAGCCCCCTCACTTCACCGCATCTAAATTACTTTCTTGAGCTAACGCATCTCTAGCCCCCTTCACATCGACCCCAACTTTGCCAAGATGGGCGGGTTCAAGACCCCCATCCTCCACGGTCTCTGCTTCATGGGCATCGCGGGCAAGGCCGTCTACGAGAAGTTCGGCCCGTTCAAGAACATCAAGGTCAGGTTCGCGGGCACCGTGGTCCCGGGCCAGACCCTCGTCACCGAGATGTGGAAGGAGGGCCCCAACAAGGTCATCTTCCAGACCAAGGTCAAGGAGACGGGCAAGCTGGCTATCTCCGGCGCGGCCGCCGAGTTAGTCGGAGACGGAAGAGCGGGAAAGCTATGAATATGCGACCAAACTAGTAAGTAGGTAGGTACATACCGAAGAAGGCGTGTATCGAATTGAGGTGGAGCAGGTAGAATGGACGGAATGAAAAAACGACAACAACACGATATGAGATGATGAAGATATGTCGTGTAACAGGTGGACTTCTCTTTTGTTCTGCATGGGTATTTGAGTTCGGCGTCTTTGCTACAAAATTATTTATATATATAATTTGATATAGGGTTCTTTTACATCTCATCGGTTGAATCTAGCATGCATGAATATATGATATCTAGGTCATAGATACCTCTACGTCTCGATGCCCTTCCGTTTTGATTAGTGATCTCGGTCGATCATGAAGCGTCCGTAGATGTAAACAAACGCTGTGTGCAAAATAAAAGCTTTGATTTTGATATGAAGATAATCTTAATAACATTTTTGTCTATACTGCAATACACCAAATTACCGCGATAAATGTTTGTGTAAGGCAATACGCTTACGATGAGTCGTTTGCAATGTAGGCTGCCGTCGACGGGTATACCAAACACGTACCCCATAACCTTTCCCGATGATGCAACGCCGCCTTGGTCTCTTGTATGCCTGAATCCTGATATGATGCTCGCTTTGCGTTTCTTTTTTCCTTCAAGTTGACTTCAATTCAAGACAACGCTCAGCCGGTAGCCAGATAATGCACCTCTTCTATGAAACAAACCCTCTGCAATCCAAAAAAAAAAAATTCTATGCCTGTTTCATGCTTCCCCGTCATACGAATAAGGTCTCTATGATTAAATCAAAAAATTCCTCAACACTTGGAAATTTGCCGCCTGGAAGCAATAGCCCTAGGCTTTTAGCTGCTTGGCTTTTCTGTCCAATAGTGCCTACGCCGTCCTCGAGGTATGCTTTCTCGGCGTCGGAGAGTTCGCGCCTCTCGGATGCTCTCCACCTCTTCTCGGCCTCTGCTTTAGCTTCTCGAAGGATTTCTTCGGTATTCTCAGTCTCCCATAGGTTGCACTTATTACATTCCTTGCATCGTCGGCCATCGCCTTCAGGTCTAAAATGTTGGCAAAAATGGGCATAGCCTTCAGTTGGCGGACCAATGTCTTTGCGACATACATAACACATTTTGTAACCACAGGGACATGTTAGTTTGTTGCATCCAGCCGTCTTAACAAATGACGTATTACACCGCGGACAAACGCGCTTGATTGCCATCGACATCGCTAGCTCAACTTGGGTACGGAGGGCAACAAGAGAAGATTCGTGACAGATGTGAATATCCACCCATGCTTTAGAACATGACAGACAAGACGATCGGCCGCAAGCCGGGTTCTGGCAGGTAAATTTCAATCCCCGACGACGACGTTGATACCGGGTGACGGCCGCCCTTAGGTGCTGGGATACGTAGCCCCTGAACGATCCGTTTAGGCAGAGCATAGTAGGACCCAGCGCTGCTGTTAAAACAGGGAAATATAGTGGCGATAATAACAGGAAGACAAACAGGACAACAATCTGGACAATGCTGCCTTTACGGATTCTAGGTCCGCGTGAGGTGGCTGGTATATACAGTTCATCGACCTCTGCATAAGTGCAGAATGGACACCGGATGAGAGGTAAGCCGCTGGACAAGAGACCATGTTCCGCTAAACGTTGATCAAGCTTGCGTATAATCTCTTCGCCGTTCTTCTCCTCGCGCAGAGCTCGATGAATGTGCTCAGACGATACGCAACCAGCGCACTCCGTCGATGCCACGGCCGGACAGCGAAGAGCACCCGTCTCTTTGTCGATGCTACGTTGCCAGCCCTGCCCAAATACGGCTTCGGTGATCGAATGTTGAACACATCGGAAGCAGACCAAATGACCATCGGCATCACAGGTAGTAAGCTCCTCAAAAATGACGTCGGAATAACAGCAGCTGCACTCGTAGGTCGCTTCCATAGCCTCGGCCTCTTCCGTCGATAAAGAAATAGCTAAGGCTCGGTCGCTGGTCTCTCGCGCAAGCTGCTCGCGTTGTTTTAACGGGACAATCAGCTCTTCGAATAGTTCTCTATCCAATTCGGCGCTGCCGGTTGCCTTTAAAGTTGGAATCAAGGATCCGTCGTCAGAGGTTCTCCATATGATAAGCGGGTGCGTCTCGGCCTCGGTAGACGTAACCGGCTTGCGACGAAAGAATAAGGAAGATATAGTGAACTTCCATGATTTCGAAGAAATATCGACAAGGGTTGGTCGCGCGTCAAGGTACGAATAGTTCGACTCTGATAGTACAGCATCGATGGAGGATCTGGATAAGCCTTTGAATTCCTGCATCGCCAGAGCCCGCACCGCCTTCTTATATTCCACCGTTCTAAAAGCTTCCGTTCGCGGGATGTTCGAGTCGGAACTGGTGCCATCGCTGGTTCTCCGTCGACCCTTCACGTACAAGCCAGGATTCTTCAGCAACTTATCCGTGATGATAAATAGCCGCGACTCCTCGGAAAAGGATGTAAGCATTTCCCGAAAGACTTCGACTTGGACATCGGGGAACAGGGCGGCGAGCAGCTCGAGGTTATTGTTCAAATCGAGCACATCCTGAGGCGTCGGGACCGCAGACTGAAGCTGCGACTCGTCGGAGAGATATTCAGGGAAAGAGGAGGCATCGGAATCTTGAGGTCGCTCTTGAGGTCGCGACGGCGAAACTTCAGGAGAACGTCTAGACGATCTTGACTTGCTCGATATGATAGAACCTCTCCGGCCTGATGGAGCACCTAAAAAACTTGAAAGAAACATCTCTTAGAATCGAGTCGAGTCAAGCGTAGTCAAACAAGCAAGGCATCGTTGATAAGTTTATTGAAGCGTCGCGTGTCGTTTGTCGTCGAGTAAAAATATGACCGGGGACCCTGTTAGCATCAGCTATGGATTGGGAAGTTGATATTCCTCCCACTTAAAGCCCCGTGTGTAGGAAGAACAAGCCCGGGAATGATGATCATCAAGATTCAAGGGACCTGGCAAAGTACAAAACAATACATGAACACAGAGAAGGCGATAGATGAAGCGGGACGAAGCCTGATGAACTTTGATAGAATTAGATGGATTCTAAGCTGACAACTCGACCGAAAGCCGCGTTGGAGATTGGAGATGGGAGATGGGAGACGGAAATGCAACTTGGAAGTTGACACCTACCGAATTAGGTACCCTGCTTGACCTAGGGGAAATAGAGTTGACCTAGGTCGGCACATATGGCTTCAGCCACTTCAACCTTGGAACCTAATCATTTTCTCCTGGTTGCTCCTACCCGAAGTTAAAGCGGGACTAAACCATGATAGGAAAGGCTGATGGACAAAGAGAAGGAAGGAACATAGGATCTAATTACGGGCAGTCACGACAAGCGGGGAAGGTGCGGAGAGCACTGTCCCCGGGATGGTCGCCTATGTGATCGTCCGGATATAAAGGCTCAATGGTCTAGTGGTAGGATACTCGCTTCGGGCTAACATTGGTCCGTCTCATCAATGAGGCAATGTGAGTGGTCCCGGGTTCAAATCCCGGTTGAGCCCTTAACTTTTGCCCGGTTGTTCGTGGCTTGATTCTTTTTGGTCGCCATTCATCAAATGGTGATACATTCTTCTTTTTCGGCACGCTACGGCCCCAGCTAGCTCATTAACGTCCCGCGTCGTGCTTGCCTTCTTCATTGTCACGACTTCCAAACTTTAAACTTTTTCTCTAGAAATAAGGGAAAGCACGATAAGTTTATTATATCCATGTAATCACGTACCTTTATAAAATGCGAAACAGCTGCCGAGCAATTATATCTAACCTTGGGAGCTACCTATTGTTTCGGCTGTCGCGCTTTCAACTATGCAGTTCATAGACAATTGATAGTACTATCGTTATGCCGTCATTCGCTACTAGGTACGTTCGAAAAAACCACAGAAGGGAACGTATCCGTACGTATATGCCGGTGAGATGTCGCAGTTATGATAGTTACTTTTCGACCAGTTCCCCGCCTTCCGCGTCATTTCCGATAGAGTAATCAAGCTTGACGAAGATACATCGTCGCAACATCTCCCGAGTCTGTTCTTATATAGTAAGAAATGTAATCAATTCTTTCACGCTCTTTCAAGGTTATAGATTATACTACCTATATAACAGATATCTACTTCATCTTGTACACATCATCTCACAATGACATCCGCAGACGTATCAGTCAGTGAAATAGGCTTCTCCAGGGTCAACTGGTCGACCTATCTTGCCTACCGTCCTATATATCAGACAGCCTTCTTCGAGCGTATATTCAACTATCATGCCCAAAAACAAGGGACAACCTGGTCCGTAGGCCACGACGTTGGTGCTGGTTGCGGGATTGTCTCGTCGACCCTTGCCGCTCGTTTCGATAATGTCATTGTTTCCGATCCCAACGACGGCTACGTTACGCTTGCCAAGGAACTCCTTGTCGAAGAAGCATCTCTCCCAGAATCAAAATTCACGTTCCTCCAGGAGCCTGCGGAGAAGAGCTCTGTTGCGACCGGAACGGTTGACCTGATCGCTGCGTGCGAATGTATTCAATGGACCAACCCTGGTGCTGCGATCAAGGAATTTGGTAGGCAACTCAAGACCGGTGGTACGCTCGCAATCACCTATTACGTCCGTCCGCTCGTCGAAGGAGGCGAACGAGCGCAAGCAGTCTGGAAGGGGGTATGGGCTACACATTCTGAGCTAGCTCGAGGCGACGTATACGAACGAGCTTTCAGGACGGTCAATACAGCCTTAGAAAACTTGGAATTCCCCGAAGAGCAATGGGAGACGGTTAAGAGGGTATACATCAATACTCGGGGGAACGTCAGCGACTTTGCGATGAACAATATGACAGCGGAGAGGAAGGTCAAGGAAAGTGAGGAGAAGATCTGGGTAGAGGATGACGAGGAGTGGTTTGACACGAAGGACGTCAAGTGGTTCAAAGGATATCTTTCTACCTGGGTGCCATCTATCCCGGAGACAGAAATGCAGGGGGTCTGGGATGAGCTGGAGTCTGCATTGGGGGATACCAAAGTGAGAATCAGGACTCCAGTTGTCATGATATTTGCCACGAAAAAGGCGTATCCAACGATGGTGGTATGCTGAGGTATATAACATCCCCCAACTTATTTAATAACCATCTTAAGACTCGATTCACCTCACATCCCCCAACATTCTATTATTTGGCCCATATGAACACTATCGCACAGCGGATCTCAGAGACTAGGGAACAACGACGCTGTTGAGCAGGGTGTATGATCCTAGACTACCCCTAACTAAGGAGTGCGGTATACATACATGAACCTTGGAACCTTTTATCTACTCTTCCCGGGGCTAACTACCAACAGGTATCTCTGGAGTGGTTAGAGCTGTTCCAATATCCTTACAAACTGACTTCTGATCCTTCTACCAACTCCGGCGAACCATCGCTTGTCGTGTAGAAGGCTTCTGATGAATATGCTTTCACTGGTATTGGCACTAAATGTAGTATCAGCAGCAATAGTAGCCTATGCAATAAACGAATCAGCCTCCCGAATACCTTTCTTGTACACAACATGGATATGAATTTACCTATGCCAGTAGGTTGGCGATTGGCTCTAAGGCGGATTCGATATCACCATAGTAACTATTCTTTGAGTGATCTGAGTCTATAAGCCGAATTTCTTGACCTTCTTCGATTATCTCAGCTGTGTACCTTAGGTACCTAGGTCCTAGGTAGGTACTAATGGGACAAAAGTACGGAGAGTAATGGGAAACCACAGCCCTTTATCTCCTAGATACCTCCCAAATACTGCTGTAGTACATGCACATATGCTGCCTGAGTGGCTCTAGGGAGGATCTATCAGCATTTACCCCTTAGGCCGATGATCGAGTATCGGCCTTGTAATGGAGGAAACCGCCATTGCCTTAGATATATACCTAGTAGTAGCTCTGTTAGAACTAGTTCCAAGGTTAGGTAGTGCTTCCCCTGTGACAGCTTCGTTGTTTCCCACTATACAGTCTCTTGTGAGGAATATAACTACTATTTTCATACGCGTGCGTAAGAAATGAAAATGAGGGCTTTCCCGGTTGCCCTCAGCGATATCATAGATGTTAGTGGCTCAGTGGTGTAGTGGTTATCATCCACCTGTCGGGTAAATATTCTTCCCATTCTCTATCATAAAGAGACTTAACAAGGTGTGGTCCTGGGTTCAAATCCCAGCTGAGCCCTCTTTTTTTTTTTTTTTTGAACGACGTACGAAATCTAGATGGGGCGAATATTGTGTTGTGTGTATTGAGTGATTTTGTATTTCGGGGCGTTTTCTTCTAGTAGCAGCTTGGCCTAGTTCATATCTACCAGAGTATGATAGTGAGCATACATACTATCATCAAGGCCTCCAACTATGATTCAGCTATTAGGTGGAGGAGTGGCTACACAATGAAGTTCTAGGTCACTACAACTCATAGGATGCTACTGTAATCAATAATCAAATCCGGTACTCTTTGACGATCTCTTCTGAGGCCCCTTGAGGTCTTCTTTAGGGACGATCATAGATCACCAGCTAGCTCTGGAGAGAACTTCGGATACCGGCGCACACAGTGACTGCATGAAAAACTCACTGACGAATTTTCTCTTAGTGCCGACATACAATTACATAGTAGCATACCTATAACATTCAACGTTTACACACCCATGGATGGATGGATGGGTCTTTTCCAGGGCTAACCTGGTAGAAATCGGATCCATACTACCTACAGCTACTATCAGTACCTAGACTCTAGAGTCCTAGACACCTGAAGTTTCTAAGTTCTAGTACCGGTAAGGTACCGGTAAGGCACTCCTGCCTCTTAGATTTCGGTGCGCAATTTCCTAACCTTCAATATCTAGAAAGCAAGCCTGCATTGTGAGAAGGTAGTAATTGATTATGAGTTTATAAATACTTTTTGGGTTAGACCGATATGTCTAGGCCAATGAGAAGAAAATACACATTCCAAAAAGGGCAATAACGTTTTCTGGTTTTACTCTCATTCTTGAAAAGAAGCAATATTTTCAATTTGATTATGAAAAAAATAGAGTCATCCTCTCTATTGGCCATGATTGATCATGGGGACTGTCCAGTGGCGCAATGTGCGACAACCCCCCCTCATCTACGTCGTACATCCGGTTCACAACTCCGGACTTATTCTTGGTATCTACCCAGGACCCAGGACCCAGGACCCAGGTAGGTACCTACCTACTCATTCATTCACTAAACAATGTTTACCATCTTATTCATCGAGAGAAACTAAGTGGTGATTGTTCTCATCACCAGAACTGACTAACATTATCGCGGATTGAGGATCGATTGCCTCGTGATATGTGCGAATCATTGCTTCGAGGCAGCCTTGGACATGGAAAACGCATATTCGGACAAGTTTCCATGTCTCGGTTGTTGACCGACTTCGCTCTCAACAGTTAAGGATGATAGGGTGGCTTGGGAATTTCCACTGACTTCTCTGGTCATATTTCTTTTCGGAGTTTCGTTCAACGCCACGAACCTCGCCAATTCCGCCACCGGCGATTCAATGCTTCTATGAATGTCCCTTGATCTCGTAAGACTCGTCTCGTTTGGGACCTGAACCTTCGATGACGGATGTTCGGTGCCTAAGTCCTAAGTGGCGGAGGTCTCCATCTTCATGATGCAGAGTCAGTACGTAAGACTTAAGTGAATAGTTGGGTCCCTGGGATGGCTTTCTTGCGTCTGGAGAAAAGGGGTACTTAGACAACGCCACCCGAATCCTTATCCGGAATCAGAACGCCCTACCGTAACTCTGGTCACGTCACAGATCTTGCTTTTCCCAAAATACCTAATGCTTCGCAATGCCACTATATCACTGCCTTATCTTTAGTGGTGTCTGAACTCCGGCATCGACATCACGGTTATCTAACGAAGCCGAGATAACGGCAAATTCGCTGGATCAAGGAGTGAGTAAGGACGGTGAGCGTCTTTACATGGCCACGCAGGTAGAATTATCTATGACAGGTACTTGTCATATACCTACTTAATCACTTACTATCTGGCAACGTTTCGAGACTCGCCTCGGAAAGCTTTTTGACCTGCAGATTTCGCTTTTTAGAACCCTTAGCTGACGATGAAAATGGTATTCGCGGTATTTCAGCCGAGAAGTTCACTCTATCGCTTGATATGATGCGATTTATTACCCCTATCCAGCGCAATGTCAGAAACCCAAGTGAAAGCAAAGCCATGAAGTGATGCTAAGCCTAATCCTAGGCTCCTATCAGGCATTGTCTCAATCAGACCATGACTGATCAGACTCTTTGTGACAATAACGATAATAATGGGAGACAGATTGTACGCATGGCTCCTAATTATAAAAGTCGCCGCGAGCGCGAAACTTCGAGCCGTCGCAATCCTCCCAATACCACTTCCGGGAAAGAAAACGAAGGGACCGAAATATACACGGACTAAATAGCCTCCCCGATCCATTCGAAAATGAGCGCCGATAGCGTTTGGGATTTTGGCGATGCCAGCGACCTTACCTTCCATCCTATGTTATCACCACAGGGATATCTTGACGAAACCCTGGAAGAGTTTTACCGTCTTCAGAGGCTAGGCCACTTTGCCTCTGCCGAAGAATTCTTCGAAGAAAACCTGCGCGAACATATCGAAGACCCTCAAGTTCTTATCGCGTACGCTGAACATTTGCTAGAACAAGGCAACTATGATGCTCTATCTAGGATGGGTGACGACGCCATGCGCCGTGCATGCGATAACCTCGTAAACAGTGACGACAGGCTGCTACTTACCATGTATTGGAAACTAATAAGGGAATTCACCACGTACTACAAACCTTACAGGCCTCGTATGCCTTTGACAAGACGCGTGGTTGTCCACGAGAGCATCAGTCAAGAGAGCCCTATGGGAACTGCCGACGAGAGAGAGATGACTTCGATTGAAGATATCATGGACAAGTTCCGTGCCATGGTAATCGCTAAAGGAAAGGATATAACTTCAACTGAGGTAAGCGCATCACATGACCCCCTGACATCGTGGAGTGCTGACCAGGTAGCTAGATCAAGGTACTTGGTCTGATTTATCGCTTGTGTAGTGTCACAGACGAACCTATATTGCACGTGCGCCTTCGCGAATTCCCTTCGAGTTTTCACGCAGAACTATACGCGAATCTCCTCGGAGAAGGCCGGATATGGGATTTTCGCGATCTTTGCGTATCGAGCACATTGGAGCATACATTCATCCCCGAGTACTGTGGAAACGTCCGGAAAGTTTATGAAGATTGGTCGAGCACGACCACCGATACATCGGCAACTCTGGCTCTTCTTGAGATTATTGCGTCTCATTTAATCTACAAACTCGATGGGCCCTTAGCGGCAATTATCAATGACGTTGAATTCATGATAAGGCGATGCCAACGGCTTGTGCGATTGATTATGGAGAACGACGGCGGGAGTATGAAAAACCGACCATTTTTGAAATGGATGCTGGCCACGGTTCAATTTATTGATGTTGAAGGCCCTCATAACGCCCGCTCTTATGCCGAACAACTTGAGGCATGGCCAGGTATACTTCTTCCATCGAGAAGATACCTGTTACCTCAATACGTCCCCGAACGCGTTGAAAACCCAGGTTGGAAGGTCGGTGATGCAGATCTTTTGCTCGTAGGCCCTATCAGGACGGTATTGAGAGTCTCAAGAGAACTCGGCGACTATGACATCGAAGCCATGATTTTGAAAAGACTTATTATGCTGTTAGAAAACACAGCTAAGGAATTTGAAGAGCTTTGTAACCTACAAAGCGTTATGCAAGGGGATATTTTCGGCTACTCGAAAACGCTGGCATCGAAATATCTGATATCCGATACTGACGATCTAAAGCAAGACCTGAAGTCGAAAATTTCGGGGCTTTCAGACATACCATACTTCTATGATTCTCTATCGCCGCTGGACTCATGGACCCTCGATGTGCTAAGAGATTCTCTTGGTGGGGGATCGGCGGTTTAAGAAGCTATATAATGAGCCGATGAGGTTTGTCGAAATCTCCCACGGAAATTTCGAGTAGAATCGACAAAAAGTTCCCGGTTCATCAAGTAATTAGGCAAGAGGCTCAATCGATGCTATATGTCGATGCGACTATTAGCAGAGCGCCGAGTCTGAACAGGATGAAGAAGGCAAGCAATTGCATGCGCAAGAGGACCTCTATTGATTTCACTGGGAGCAGGGGACTGGAATGTTAGGAGGCACAGTTGCTGAGAGGACGGAGGATATCGGGTGATGGAAGAAGCTGTGGCTACTAGGTTAGACTGTTCGGCATTGAGAAGTTGAGGATAAAAAGTCGTCGACTTTACTAAATCGTAGCAAATTTTAATGTGAACTAACATGACGCTGTACAATACGGTGCCCTGTGGCAGTGTGGCCAGGCGTGGAGCTAGCGTCCTCCGGGTTACCTCCGGGCTACCTCCGTGCCGGAATGTTCCAAATTACAGGCCACTACTGCTGTAAAGGACTAGGAACTATTTTCCTACGGTCTAAGATCCATAGCCCACGAAAACCCAATCTTCTTGTCTACCTAAGCCTTAAGGTACCTAATTACACAGTAGGTAACATACTGAACTAAAGGAATGCACAGGATATTTCGTCTTTCGCTATCTATCACAAATTTACAGATATATCTACGTATTTCCCTCCACTTGATCGGGAAGTGCGTCTTTGGGGTGGAGATATCCTTATCCACTGGCAGGCAAAAAGAATCCATAAAATCATCATCCGAGACCAAGCCGGTATGGCTATATCCTCAAGTGATTCGCGGAATGCTTCGAATGATTGATCAGTCCTGAGAATTGGCGATTCGATAGTTGCATTCTCTTCATTCAAGCTTCCTGTTTCTTGGGTACTGGGTTGTGGTGGTGTCTCTATCATATCTCTTGGCCTGTCATTCCCCATTGAAGGCTGTCGTGGAGTAGCCAGTGCTCGTACTACTTCATTGAATTCTCCTGTGGATGTGAGCATGGCGGTTGGAAGGATAATAATAACGGGTGAAATTTGATACATGACTTACCATCTTCAATCTCTTGTATATCATCTTGCGCAATCTCGTAACGAATCTCGGGGTTGTTAGGCTTCCCTGGAACCTGAGCGATGGGTTTCATGTTCCTCTCGACCATTTCTTCAGGCAGTCGTTCTGCTAGTTGGTCAAGGGGGTCTGTGAAAAGGTGGCTATTCTTGCTAAAGTCTACCAGCGTGATTGCCGTTTTTGGCTCCATGGGAAACTTCAATTTCTTCAACTTCTGCTTCGTTTTATGGAACAGATACGAAGCCCCCTTCTCGACTTCACCGCTGACATCAACTTGTATGAGAAATGGTTGTCCACTATGTTTGAAGGCAAATGCTGTATAGAACTTGTTATCGTGACTCGATTGGAATTCCAGCTTGCTTTCGACAAGGCGCCAACTCAGTTTCGTTTGATGCCCCTGTGCGTTGGGCAACCCTTGGCCCATGAACTTCCACTGGCTTTGTAAAATCTGCCTAGTCTGAGAATTATACCCAACGCCGCTCAATTCTGCCGCACCAAGCACCTCGATGGATGGGATCGCAGATATTTGTTTGATCTTGAAAGCCTCGGTAAAACCACCTTGCAAGGTGTCTGGTCCATAGCGAATGATATGAACTGGAATCTCATTTGGCCTCGAATTTGTTTTCGGCGCCTCCAGCTCTTCCAAGGTAACGGTGACAGTGGCTCCTTTAAGGCGACAGTCTATAGGTTCCGAGAAGGTCAACTCCAGATATATCACGCCACCGGGGTTTTTATTGGGCGTTAAGACTCCCCATCGTGACTCTTCAAGTAGAAATTTGCACGCGACGTCGATATCCCCAAGCTTCTTTGCACCAAGAATATGATTAGAGGTTCTCAGGACTTCAAACCTCCCAGAATCATATTTTCCAAATCTTCGACCGAGCCGATAGCGCTCTTTCCACGACTGAGTTGCGCCAGTAGAGACCGGATGGTCCATAGTCCTAGGGTGTGACATGACAATTTGGCTAGATGAAAATCTTCGAACACAAACGAGCCCCTTTGTGTCAAGCGAGCGGACCTGGGAAGGTATTGGGGTTACCTAGGTAGGTAAACGTTTAGAGGGATAGAAACAGACAGAACCCGGGTTTTTCATGTTATGCAATCGACTCGACGCGGGATTATGTACCGAAATTACCTCGCAGCCTCGCCAGGAACCCTGCAGTTGGGGGCTGAATCATGGCTTCATTCGGACATCTAGGGAGTATCTCCTGTGCGGGGTATACGTTGCAGGTAAGATTGAAAGCTGAAAGAAAATTTTGAAAGCTGAAAATTTATATCTGGTCGGATTGAGAGCATTCATTGTACCTACAACTACTTGAATTCCTACCCTTAGAGATATATCGTCACCTCATCATTTCCATTGACAAGGTGGTTAGAATGGCTGAGGAAATTGGAACTTCCAGCAAGCATGGTAAGATGTCTAAATCGCGACGTTCCCATGAAATCACCTTACTCACTAAATGGCAGCGCGCCGGCCGGAAGCAACCATACCTTGGCTTGAGCGGGATCCGCACGGAGACAATCTCGAAAAGGGACTTGCGCTAAAATCGCAAGGACACCACGTCAAGCGTCGCGAACGACGATCTAGCGACCCTTTGACTGGCCGGCACTCCAGCGATATGCGTGGCCGAAGTCCTAAGAAATATGGCCCTCCTCCTCCACCACCACCACCGCAAATGTGGGTACCGGTAGGTCCCGGACATACATATGGCCCTCCTCCTCCTCCTCCTCCACCGCCGATGTGGGTACCGGTAGGTCCCGGACATACATATGGCCAAGCTCCTCCAGCTCCTCCCAACTTTGCTTCTCGAACCTCTAGACATGCTAGACGTCGTGATTCTCATTCGCGGAATGATCATCGTCAACTTTCCTCTGATGGGTCCTTTGTGAGGTTGAATCCCTCGCTTTCTTTTATATCTGATTCTGATTCTTCCACCGAGAACTCATCGAACCATGACGCTGACGTAATTTGGAATCCGGATCACGCCAGTAACGTTACGGTCCATCTCAAAATGCCACTGGGAGAGCACCTCGACGATGATCTCGAAGAATTCTGTCGTCTACAAAGGCTAGGTGACTTCCTGTCTGCGAGGAGATTTTTCGACGAAAATCTACAGAGCCATCTAGATAAGCCACACATCCTTGTAGAATATATGGAGATGTTGCTCGAACAGGGCAATTACAATGCCATATCATATATGGAGGAGAGACCTATGCGCTCCACAATACGCAGAATCGAGGACGAAAAGGATAGTGAGTTGTTCATGTCGTATCTGGACCTAATCAAGGCCTCGGGAGCTTTCCACAGAGCGGATATACCTTGGATTGATTTGCGTAAGGTTATAACGCAGGGTCTCAACACACTTCATACCGCAATAGACCCTGAAGAATATGATGAAGAATGGGATATAAGTTCAACAGAGGTTAGCTTACCTACAATTCGCTTGCAAAACTTCTTGCTGAGGATTTAGATTAAAATGCTGGCACTGATATTCCGGTTAAATGATGTCCTATGGGAGGAACTTCCTGACCAATTTCTCGATCTCTCGAGCCCAAACTTTGGAAGGAAATTGTACTCCATGCTTCTAAGGAATGGTCGAATTTGGGACCTGCACGATATCGCTGTCGCTCAACTTTTAGGTCTGGAGAATTCGGATATAAGCGAATATTGGAGCGATGAACCAAGTTTCCAAGAGCGTATCCAAAGAACACTGAGCGACTGGTTGAACGAAAATGGAAGATATGACGTATCGACAGTTCTTGCGCTCTTGGGCCTCCTAATGTGCTTCACAATTACCCTCCTTGCAAAGGGCAAAGCAGCCGATCAAAAAAATATCGAGTACATATTGGAGCAATCAATACCACTCGCATCTTTTATCATCGAGAACGACCCGAACAAAATGCAAAGCCGGCCGTTCATGATGTGGATAATAGCCAAGGCTATGTTTGCTGATGGCGACGGCCTTAAAAACATCGTGTCCCAACATGAATACCTCAAATCTCTGCCAGGGATTTTCTTCGTTCGGGGTAATGGGTTGCCAATCTATGTCCCTAAAGGAACCGAAACACCTACTTGGAAGCCGGAGAAAGTAGGACCCGAATTCGAAAAGTCGTTGAGAATGGTTTTGAAAAAATCTAGTGCTGCTGGCGATTACAGAACTGAGGCTATGACCCTAGCGGCACTCATTAGAATATCCACAAAGCCAGAGATGGAGTTCACATACCTGGGCAACTTACAGAAACTCACCCAAGGAAGTATTCATGATTACTGCCAAACATTAGCCTCGAGATATCTTATGCTGAATACCGAAGAATCGAGAAATTCCGTAAGAACAGATATATCCGATCTTTTTTCTACCCCACGTCTCTCTAAAGATATGTCCAAGCTCGACATTGAATATTCTTGGGTTCTTAGGAAGATACTGCAGAGTTTAGAGGCCAAAGAATCTGATCCTCCAACATCAGACAATGTCGACGAAGCGATATCAAGAAATAGCCATGAAACAATCGGTAAAAGAACGCTAAACGTGGAAACCCGCCCTTTTCAAACTGATACTGCACACGATTCACTGCCATCGACCAAGGGCGAGGGTGGGCAAGACAAGCCTGGTAGCAAGCAAAACGTTACCGGTATGAGACGAGAAAACCTAGGAGGCCAAGAACACGACAACTCAAACTCATGTAGCAACATCTCTCGAGATTTTGAGTTCTTCGCAAAGCCACATATGCTCAAAGGCAAGAGGGTCATCATTGCATTTGAAGACGTTGAAAATCCTTCGGCGAGGGAGGAGATAAGCTATCAGTTTGATGCTGAGAAAAATCGGGAGTTGCTCGAGAAAATGAACCCTTCCAGCCAAGTCTTAGTGCGGGCACGAAAAGATGGAAAGATCGTGAGAATGATTGAGATTAGTGAAGCAACTGAGCAGTCTAAAGATCAAAGTTGATCGAATTGATCGCTCCAGGGCTAATCCACTCCTAAGAAAATACAGTGTAGACTCGCATTAGCGTCTGCAATTTAGCGTAGCTGAACCCTCCATTACCTACCTACTACCAGCTCCCCCTAAAAAGTACAATGGGTGTACAGAGTACATGTGCGAAGTATGGATTACGCCATACTGTATTTGGTATTAGGTAAAGCCTAATTCAGCTCAGCTCGCATGATAAGGACCACTAATCATCGCCCTCCTACATCTGACGACTCATACTCAGACATCCATTCATTTCTTCCTCGCCTTCGCTTCGAAATCTCTTATCTAGCACCTATTGATCAATTCTCGCGATTATTTATATAGACTTCAATTCAATTATCATCCCTAACGAAGGACCGCCGCCATGTGTTGTTCCGCAGATCTATTCCTCGGCCTCCTGGCCATCCTCTTCCCTCCTCTGCCCGGTACGTCATGACCCATCTCCATATCCATCGCCATTTGCCCCCGCCTGCCGCTATGCGTCTGCCTTGCGGCCTTGCGTCGCGCGGATTAGCCAGCGACCGGCAGCTCCGCATTACGCATCGCATCGCGACAGCCTACGATCTTTATTCCACATATATACCGAATTATTATATTCTTGTCAGAATATTCAATTTACTAACATGAAATAACCACAGTCTGGGTAAAAACGGGCCTCTGTTCCGCCGACTCCCTCATCAACATCCTCCTCTGCATGCTCGGCTACGTATGTCTCCTCTCCTCCCCTCCCACGCCCATCTTCCCCTATCCTAATCCTTCCTCCCATCCCCTAACCTCAACCTAAACTCCGCTCTTTCTCTCTAACTTCCCAAAATCCAGCTCCCCGGCCTAATCCACTCCTGGTACATAATCTCCAAATTCCCCGAGCTCTACGAGTACGAATCCGCGACGCCGCAAGACGCCGAGTCCGGCGGCCGCGTAACCTACGTCTTCGTCTCGCAGCCGCCCCGATCTGAGCGCCCGCCCCAAGCCTCGCCCACGCACCCCAACTACGGCACCGCGAACGCGAGCACCAACGGTTCCTCCTCCTCCGCGGCGGCGGGTCCGAGCAGCGGCCCCCACGACCCCGCGCCCCCGACCTACGCCGAGGCTGTCAAGGGCGACCACAAGGTGCAGACGCAGGACTAGGCATCTCCCCTGCTGCCGCACTCTCCCTACCAGGTCATCGTTCCCGTTGTGCATTCCCGTTGTGCACGCCCCCGGCTCACACGACGTCCACCTCTTCCCGGAGTGTTTGTGGCAACGGCGTTCGATATCGGGTCTGCACCTGCGGGACTTCAGGCTATCACGGCCCCGGACGATCCGGGACCTAAACCACGCGTGGGAGGAATGGCTGTGGCGTCACGTGTAAACGAAGGGTTTCTTGCTTTCCGCGGAGTTAAGGACAATACATATTTTTTTTGGTTCGGGATTTGCGATTCATTATTTTCCGTCGGTTCGGCTGAGGGTTGGAAAGTGTCGAATGCGTGTAACATCGCACTGTAAAAAGAGCAGCAATACAATACATCACATGGATGATTTTGGCAGATACGATCGTTGCGGTAGTAACAAAATGTTGGCATATGCATTGGCATGGTAATACTAGCTTATCTATTCTCTGCTTCCGCCTAGACGCCTCTGTCCGTGTCTTCGTCGCTGCTTTTGGCCATTTCCTTGGCGTGGCCGCTTCTCTTTCTTCGGCCGTGGTACACGCAGACTCCGGTGCCTCCGGATTTGTGACGCTTGTTGGTCGGGCACATGGGGCTACTGGGTAGGTGTTCCGGCAGGTCAAATTCGAAGGAACTAGGTGTCATAGCTCCGTATCTCGGCACCGCTACCGGGACCTCCCACCATTCCTTGTCTCCTTGATCCCTCTTCTCCCTTTCCCTTTCCCTCTCCTTCCTTAGCTTACTCCTGTCCTGCTCGTTGGATTTGGTAGTGGTGGTAGGATAAGGGGTGTGGTAGAATTCGCAGTGCTCTCCGGTGCTTCCCAGACTGCTGCCGCGTGCCGGCGGCGTCGAGATATCGAAGAAGAACGACTGGGGTCGACCGGCGTGGTGGCCGCTCTCGCGAATTGGCGGCGTTTTAATACGAGTTGCTTCCTATTTGTCATGGTCAGTCTCGAATCCCTAAATTGTCCGATTTTGTATGAAACTACTAGGTAGATCGAGAATTGATAGACTTACGCCACCTGGGAATTGTACGCTGAAGCGGTTTAATCGATCTGTGTCTACATATTGATCAATATCATCTACTTTTTATCATTTCGTTCTCATTTACCTTGACTTCCCTTTCTCGCTCCCTCTTTTTTTTAGGTTAGCTCCGCAGCGCACATATAAAAAGATCTGAAAGGAAATAAGAGATAAACAGAGCAATAGGCAATATACTCTATGTAACACACACACACACCTATGTCGGAGACCGGACTAGTAACCGGAGTTCGGCCACGAAGCACACCGCGAACAGAGCTCGACACGGAGCTAGCTCCGGAACCGCCAGAGGCTTCACGGTGCCAGGGACTTTTGCCGAAGAGTTTGCGTGACCAGTTGCTTCGGCCTTTGTTTGGCTTACCTTCCTCGCGCAATACTGACGATACGCGATGCATAGCTGACTGGCTCTGACTATGATTTATAAGCTGTATCTTCGAACCCCCCATATTGCTTTTTATGTAATTGTAATTAAAATTGTCCTCATCTTTTTCTTCTTCGGCCGTCTTCTTAATCTTCTATACGAGTCACGCGCCAGATACTCGTCAGCGTCCTTCTAAAGCCGCAACTATGTCCGTGGTTTAAAGGAAATCGGGAAGGGGCGCGACATGGTAACTTACCGGTTTATGATCCGGGAGAATCCTCGCTATGAGCGACTTCCTAAATTTACCCCCTTGATTGCTTGTCGATGGACGGAAATGGGAAGAAAGGGAGGCTGAAGCGGTGCTGCGTGGTTTGTCGAGGGGGCTCCCGGTAGGCGTAGCGGAATCCGAACCCCCGCCACCGCTCGTGAGTGGTGAGCTCTGTACCGGCTTCGAGGCTACTCTTAGGATAGATGTACCCCCCTCATAGCCGTGAAAGTCCGGATCTATGGGTGATCGTTGCAGCGACTGGACATGAGCTTCCTCGGTCAGAAAAGGACTGTAGAGAGGTGCTTGTTGTAGGGTTCGGTTCAAGGGGAACACGGATCCGCTGCTCTCGCTGCTGGTGCCTTTGCGTGACAACGGGGGTCGTTGCAGAGACTGGACGTGTGCTTCTTCGGTGAGAAAGGGGCTAGGATTGGGCGCCTGTGCCCACGTATTACTTGGCGATTGCTGTAGGTCCTCCTGCGTGTCTTTCCCGGAACTGCTCTTGCCGGAACGCTTGCGCCACTTGAAATGCTTGATGGCCTTCCTAGGGCTTTCGATGATCTCGCGTTCGGCCCAGTATCCCGCCGGAAACCAAACCCATTCGTATCCATCTCTGGCGGGTCGTGGAGGGTCGATGGACGTGTTAAGAGACACCGGCGCGCTACTGTGGGATTCTTTTGCGGGTTGCCGAGCAGCTGGGCTCGTAGTTGTTACGGTTCCCATCGAGGTGGAGGGTATCCTACTTGTTGGTCCGTCGACGCCGGAGATGCTGCGAACCCTCCACCGAGTGATGGTGCTCATGCGACGAGGCCATTCCGACCAAGGGTTTATATCTTCGGAGCCGTCCTCCATGGTGACACTTCGGCATTCTTAGAAATAAAGATACCTAGTAGGGATGGATAAATAATACTAGAGAATCATTGTCGATACGGTGATGTTGCGTAGGAAGTCTTGTAGAGTCCAGAGGTTAAGGCTGAAGTAGGGCCGGTCATAAATGTAAACATCTATAGAACCTGAAATCGGCATCAGCATAAGCTATTTTTGATTTTAGGATATTCGTGGATCTAATTTTGACGGTCAAGTTTGTTACAAAGCAGTTGCCTTTTCTTTTTCCTTTTCCAAACCGGCAAGTCCTTCATATTAGGTACTTGCCCCTGATTTGTAGACTGTAAACGGTAAACTGTAAATGCTCAGTGCTGCCTTCTTCTTCGTATGCCTTGCGTGGTGCTTGATGCAGGTGGAGGATAAAGCTCCCATGCACCTTCCTCTATAATGTTCAAGTTACTTCTATAAAGGAGTCAGGGGCAAGAAATCTTTTGACTGCTTTTTTTTTTTCATTTGAGTGGTTGTCCGTTAGGCATACCTATCCTATGTTACTTCGGCCTAGCATACTATAGGGATCTTGTACATGATGGGTTTCCAAGATTATCTTACAAAATCCTTCTTTTCTATAGTTTGCTATATGGTACACCATTGTTTTTACATACCTAGGTAACTATTATACTATCTATATTCGTATCGAGCATGCGCGTGCGCATTGCTTCGGAGAGGGCGAACTCAACCGCTTCTCGCGGCTGCGGCTTGTGACTCCGGCTGCTCGATAGGCTCTATCACGTCGGAGCCGTCGTAGAGAGGCTCTTCGTGCCCTTCCTCGTTCCATTCGCCAGGAACTTCGTTCTTCGGACCGTCGGTAGACGTATTACCGAAGATCATCCTCTTCTTGAGCCTTGCACTCTCGGCCTTCTTCCGGATGCTCTCTAGTCTCGATCTACGTTGTTCTTCGGTTATGTTAATTTTGCCTAAGTGGTTATCGATCTTCTCCTCGACCATTTCTTTGACGTGGAAGGCTAGCGCCTGGCTACGGAAGACGCCGGTATAACGATAACTGAGCCAGAGGTACAGCGTGATCGTTTTGTGAAGAGCTTCTAAGCGTTGCAAGTATTCTCCCGGACTTTTCTTGAAGTCTGACTCCTCCATGTCGAGTATTTCTAGATCGACGGCTTTGATATCGACAAGGTCGCCGCCGGACATTTGGGAAATGCACTTCCCGTAAGACTGAACGACTGCCGGCCCCGACCTCTCCCGCAGGGCGACCGGCGCGTTCAGGAAGACGCAACGATCGTAGACGGACATGGGAAACGGCTGGATTAGGTCGCATATGTCCAGCATCTCCTTCGTACTGCAGAGGTGAAATCTTTGAGAAGTCTGGGCGATGTCTCGTAGGCGAGATACTATATAGCTGAAAGATGTCCTAGGGGGGAAGTATGACGAGAATCGTTCGATGACGGAAGGCGGGGGTTGTATTCCCGCCGTTTTTATGGGCTCGGCTTCGCTACGAAAGGCTCGTCTGATGGCTTGCAGGTCGCGGCTCTCGAGCGCCGTCACCAATCCAGGTTGGCTAGGGTTAGCTGGCTCTTTCGAGTCTGACCCCGAGTCTGACGCAGCCGCCTGGCGGGCTGTTCTGTATCGACCCGCCCTACCCCCTATCTGCTTAATTTCAGACGTAGTCAATTGCCGGTAGCCGGCACCGGTGCGTTTATCTGTCGTTTCGAAAACGATTCGTCTTATTTCCAAGTTGAGACCCATGCCGATGGCGTCGCTCGCGACGAGAAAGTCGTAGTCGTTGTCGGGATTGTTGAAGAGCGCGGCTTGCTGAGCACGGGTTTCCGGTGGCAACGATCCGTAGATCATGGCACACCGACGCCCGGTAGCATCTTCTATCTGCTTCTTTAATGTGTGTATACTGAGTCTCGAAAAAGTGACCACGGCATCTCCCTTTTCTAAATTTTTGAGTTTCCCTAAGGGTTTGTCCATGGTCTCCAACGGGTTTAATCGCTTATATTGTTTAACAACGCACTTATCGCCGATGGTGGCGCATAAGGACTGGATCAATTCCACGGTACGCTCCTCTCCGCAGAGGTGAACTTCTTTGGCCTGCACGCCAAGGAAGGCCTGAGTCCACGCCCAGCCTCTCTCGACGTCCCCGATCATTTGGATTTCGTCAATAACCGCGACGTCCACCGGATGATTCAGAGGTGTCATCTCTACGGTACAGCTCCGGAAATAGGTATCGACATCGTCCGGGATTCGTTGTTCTTCGCCGGTCACCAAGGCGCACTTCTTGCCCTTGGCTAGGAACCGGGTGTAGACTTCGTGTGCTAATAATCTAAGCGGTCCTGAGTAGATTCCGGACTTGGCATTTTCCAATGCTTTCAAGGCATGGTATGTCTTTCCGGAGTTTGTCGGGCCTACGTGTAGGTAGACTGTGCGTTGCAAGGCTCTTGTGGCGGGAAACCACTCGTGAGGATACCGGAAATCCGCGATTTTTTTATGGGTGGCGACGATATTCTTAGGAAATCTCGAGCGCATTAGAAAATTTTGAAAGCCGTAAGCCAACTGATTAGCGAGGCCGGCCATTTCATTTTCGATGAAGGCTTTGCGCAGGTTCCAGAACAGGGGATTGTTGGTCTTCGAAATCGCTTCGCTCTCGCTAGCCAGGTCGCAAGCCTTCTCGAGCGAGGCCCTGAACAATTTGACCTCGCGCTCATAATCAAGTTTTGTTTCGAGCCCGAAAGCTTTATATTCATTCTGTCTCGCCGCCCAGCTCCGCGATGTACTCATGATGAGGTCGTATCTGCCAAGCATAAGGTTACGAAATATTGTGTAAGTTTGTTTCGAGTCTTTCTTCGCCGATACCATCCTCTCATTTTGCCTAGCGAACAGAGATTGGTGGTCATTATCGTCTTTTCGTCTATATGCTTTTGGCTACAAACTTGTTAATGGCTGCTACTAGGTCATAGATGCACCATCGGATATGAGTATGGTGCATGAAAGCACTCTTACCTTCGCTCTAGACGTAGACGCAGTAGTTGAGAAGGCATGTCTGCAATATGAATGAAGTGCATAGCTGGATCTAACCGATCCAATTCTGAGAAGGTATCTCATTGCTCATATAATGACTGGGGGATTCGGGAACCATATTAGAGCTAATCCCCGCCCATTTGAGTTTTCAAAGGTTGATAGGTTACTTTATGCAATTAATTCTTCAATTGATTCCTTCAAGGCTTTCGAAGCGAGTGCTCTAGAGGCGAATGTGAAATTGTCGACTTCAATATTTCGAGGTTCAACTTTCAAGGTTTGCGATGTGATCGTTATCGATATGGATTCTATTAAAATTTCTTATCAGTGTGAACCCCACGGTTTATCCACATCGTGGATGTGGGACCTGGTACGACTCGAGGTAGGACCTTAGGACCTAGGACCTAGGTACTTAGTACCACCAGTACCGTGTCTTGTCTTTCTTGCGCACGGCATACAAACGGCAGGTACAAGACTACAAGTACTATTAAAGTGCCTCCCCTAATCAGAATGGCTGGCTGATTTCTTATTGGTCGATCTATCACTTAACGCATTCCCGTCGTCATTAATTTTGGCTAGAAGGCAGGTTAGACCCAACATTCTGGAACTTGCTGACTTTAAACTTTGGTTAATTCGATCTTCTTTCCATCCATCAATTTTCTATCTCATCGCCCCCTAGTTAACCAAACACCTGCTCCTATTCCATATTCGTCTACGCCATCGGATCTCCAATCAAAGAGTGCAAGCGATCAATCCCTTTAGGATAGGAGCCGTAGAACATCATTCGCGATGGCGTCCTCATCGACACAAACTCCACTTCTCTAGTACGCCTCGATCTACATCTAAGGCAACCAATGAGCAAGCTAATAAGCGTACAGCTCGTGCATCGCGCACCACACCACCATCCTCTCCGAATGCACGACCTCCCCATCGTCCAAGACCTCGTCCCTCGCCTCCCTGATCCTCCCCAAGATCGACCATGACTCGCCGCAGAAGCTGACGTACACCCATGGCTCGCACCACATCCACTACATCTCGGAAGCCTCGTCGGCGCACCCGGGCAACCCATCCGCAGGCGGGCTAACCTTCCTCGTGATCGCGGAGTCGTCGCTCGGGCGTCGCGTGCCCTTCGGTTTCCTCTTTGAGATCCGGAAGCGCTTCTTCGACGAGTTCGACGTCGCCTCTGCCGACTTCGCCGACATGCCCAACTACGGCGCCGGCAGCTTCAACGCCGAGCTCAAGAACCTCATGGTCGAGTTCGGCACCACGAGCGGCGGCCGCGATGATGCGATCACCAACGTCCAGCGCGAGATGGACGACGTGCGCGGTATTATGACGCGCAATATCGAGGGCTTGTTGGAGAGGGGCGAGCGCATCGACTTGCTCGTTGACAAGACGGACCGCCTTGGTGGCAGCGCGCGCGAGTTCAGGGTCCGCAGCCGCGGCCTCAAACGCCAGATGTGGTGGAAGAACGTCAAACTGATGGCACTGCTTGTCGTCGTGTTCCTCTTGATCATCGTCGCGATAGTAATCGCGGTCAAGAACGCTACGGGATGAGCTGGAGCCATCAATTAAACCAAAAAAAATTACAAAACTAATCATCTCTTTTCTTACTGGGTCGAGCACATGCGTGCTCAGGGACTACATTTTCATCACGGGGAAAAGCGACAGACCTCGCAAGCTGAGGCAGTATTGTATTTCTACGGGCGTTTATTTTTCCTTGGATTGGGTAAATTACGGAAGCTGAGCTTGCTGGTATCGAGTTTTATGGGAATAGCATCCCTCTCCATTCCCTTTGTTGACGGCGATACCCGAGATGATTCCAATGGCTTTATGCTCATATCTCATGTACATACAATTGTACTCCTAGCCCCAAACAGATTGTTCCGACTTGGCGGTGATTTGCCCCGTGTCCATTGATTGATTCATGATGATATAATTGCGCACCCGTTATATTTGGTTCGGTTTTATATGAATCTCTTCGTTTCTAGATCTTTCACAAATGCGTCCTTTATAACATAGCTGGAATAGCTCCTCCGGCTCTCCTCCGCGCTTCTTCGTAGGCATATCCGTACGCGACGGGATTGGTCAGACCCACAGCGTCAAGTACAAAAGGTGACCTTCGTAACCTCTCTGTAAAGAATACTGGATGTAGATTTGATGTATCTCTTGTTGCTATTGGTGATATCATATTCGGCACCGAGGAGGAAGGGATCGGGGCGGATGGCATGTGACAGACGCGCGGCGGAGGTTGGATTACCGGAGGCGGCATCGAAGCGGGTTCTTGAAAATGCGGTGTATGTATATCGGAATTGGATATTTGATGCGACCGCGCAACGGCTAGGCGTAAATTCGTTGGATTTGACAACCAAATGGGCTGAAAATGGTGTTAGTATTAAGAAGATGGAGGGATAGTAGGGTGGATGAATGCGAAAACTGACCCGAGGTTCAATGTCGTCATCCCCACGTGGGGATAAAGCAGGGTGTTTTCCCCCAAAGATTTGAGAAGCCGAGTGCCGTAACATCATGCTCTGTCTGTCTGTCGATATTGTCGAAATAATAGGAAATAGGAAAAAAATCAATAATTCATTTTCAAACGTACCCAATTCTTTGAATTTTACTATTCAAGAATTTGTCGGGAATTCCGATAACTGCTACCTCTCAACCTTGGTGAAAGACCGGTGTAGGTTCGGCTTCTACTCCGAAATATGTACCTAGGTCCTATGTCGCATGGATCAAGTATTAAAGTCCTCCACATCTCGGCATCTTTTTAGCAAACCGTTCTCAAAATTTTGCCATTCTCGTATTAGGCCAATCTTTACATGTACTATGTACGCAGTATGCAGCACATCCATGGATGCTTTCTTGGATAGGATTGTGCCTCCATATCACGGGGACTAGTGGTATAAATATAGGCTAGCGGTTTGGCGTCAACCAATGGTGGTTGGGAATATTCAAATCAACGTGCGATTCTACGGATGGGATGCTGGTTGGATACGTCTGAGGAAGTAGATATCCGTGTCTCTGAGCGAGTTACGAGCCTCATCTATAGCAGGCTTGATCTTTGGATGTAGCCTCAGTTACTGTTGTTTTACCATATTATGCGACGCAGTTGCTTAGATCTATGATTGGGGTCATCAATATTAAACCGTCTATTTTACCATCTATACATTCGTACATTCATTCATGATGCTGCCTTTTTACCTTTCCGCCGTGAGGTTTTCTTCTCAGCCTCTTTCCCTTTCTTGATGGAACCTATCAAAGCGTCAATCTCCTCTGCCTTCTCTTTTTCCTGTTTCTCCTTTTCCTTAGCTTCTTGCTGTTTCTTTTCCAGCACTCTCAAGGCAGCCTGATCCTTTTCGGTCTTTTCGATGAGCTTATCGCTTGCTTCCCATAGCTTTTTCGCGACGGCTTCATCTTTGATGTCTATTCTTGCAAAATCGACTTCCATGCATTCCTTGATAAACTTGCCGCCAGCTCCTCTGCTCAAATCAGGGTCCATTGCCGCATGTAGAATAGATTGAGCACCCATTTCTGGGCTCTTCAAGAAGAACCAGGGAACCAGGTAGGAAGAAAGATAAACCACCAGGCCCCAAATCGTGCCCCGGGTCAACCACCGTCTCATTCCAGGAGTGCGAGTATAACCAGGGTCCGCAAAGACGACTCGAGAGTTCATGGGGAGCTTGTCTGGTCGCTCATACGCATCTAGATGTTTCTGGAAGGCTTGTCCAAACACCATCAAAGCTAGCTTGCTTCTAGCATATGCCTTGCCTGGAGTCCACTCCTTCTTTGTCAACTCGTTATTAAGCGATGGGGACCGGATGTAAGATGAACATGTCGGAATGATTACTCGTACGTCGCGGTCGAAGGGTTGGGCTCGGAGCGCCGGACTTAGAATTCCTAGCAGGTGGAAGTTGGCGAGGTAGTTCACCATCCACATCTCTTCAATTCCTTCTTCTGTCTCTGTCCGTTTCTTCCCCGGGGGTGTGACGGTAGCGGCACACAGAATAAGCATGTCTAATCGTCTTGGTGGCGCATTGTCAATCCACTTCGTAGCAAATTGACGAATACTGTGCAGAGAGGACAGATCGACCTGTTCTGCGTATATCATTTGGTTGTTGGTCTGTTGGCGCAATTCTCCTATGTAGTCTGCGAGGAAGGGATTCGACGGTGGCAATCGGGTTAGGAGTACGATCTGGGCTCCTCGTGTGGCTAATTCTCGAGCAACGACAGCGCCTATACCTGATGTTCCACCAGTTATCATGACAACCCGACCATGCATATTGCGTTCCGTTAACGTTTTAGCGCCGCTCATGAATCTCTTGAAAATCATTAGGAATAAAACAACGGCTCCGATCTCGAATAATGTCAACGGATCGCGTGCCCAGCCGGGCACCCACTCCGGGGGCCCATAGACGAATGTGTCCCAGAGGAATGGGATAGGCATGATAAACCGAAAAAGCGACAGGGATTTTGAAGGGGATGAAGTGAACGAAGAATTAGAGAAAAAAAAAAGAGCAAAATTCAGTTGTTCGATGTTTCCATCACTCCGACATGGCCCGTAGTACAAATTGTACGAAATACAGGCTACGTAAACTGTAATTGTTATTAAGGCAGGGGCCTGTGACGACAACTTTTAGAATTTCTTGCACTAACAAGAAGTGTCAGGGGTGATCAGATCGGAAATGCAAGGCTGAAATGCCAAGACTTGTGGACCCATTTTAAACACGATCCTTGTTAGTACTCGACATGCGCCTCATTAATCAGCCTTTCTTACCCATCACTTTTCAACTTTACATGTCGGCTTCGTCTGGATTTTTTCAAATTCGCTTTCAAAAAAAAAGTAGTTTGTCATAATCGGATTTATGCTCATTTACAAGCGCACTTGAACTTCGGCACGAGTATTGGCTTCCATTATGGCGGATGAGGAATGGGACGATCCCGAATATGATATTCCTCTTCAAGATAAACGCCCATTTGGATCAGGACTCAAACGAAAGCGAGTAGTCTTCGTTCCGGCTTCTTCAGGCGACCTCAAAACCACACAAAGTGATGCGCCTCAGAGTTCTTCACAATCCGTAGCCGATTTGTATTTGAGCATAGTGTTACCCAAGGAAAAGGAGGTTCATCGGCCTCGGCCTACGCCAACGGAACATCCGGACGCCACCGCCACAGCTCGGATCTGTGAAATCTGTCAGTTACCGCTGGACGAGAAGCACGAGAACTCCAAGTCTAGCGAACAAATAAAAGCAGAGTCCCGACCGCATGAAGCATCAATAGCTCATCAAGTTTGTATGGCTCATTCCCATCCACCTTCGGCACTAGACCGCTCGCGAATGGGTCTGAGCGTCCTCCAATCGCAAGGCTGGGATCCAGACTCCCGAAAGGGATTGGGGGTTGAGCAACAAGGCATGCAACACCCTATCAAGGTGAAGCCGAAGAACGATACCTTGGGAATAGGTGTCCAGGTACCGAAGAATTTACCAGCAAAAAAAGAGAAGCCCAAGACTTTTGACGCCAAAAAGATACGGAAGATGGCATTAGAAGATAAAAAACGGCACGATAGGCTCCGAAGACAATTTTATGGAAACCCTGACGTGGAGAAATATTTGGGCACGGGTTGACGGGGCGAGAATTAACGGCTGTCTTATTGTAACGTATACCATTTTGAGAGCGTCTTTGTCGCATTGAGAGATACCCCTTTTTTATACTAGACCAGCCTTCCCGAGTCGTTTCTAGATGATGCGGCCCCGCGTATGTTTGAGAAACCGAGTACATACTAGCAGGATAAAATGTACAAATGTCGCCAATATTTCGCGTTTGTTTCTTTAACGCTTTAATGAATTAGTATGTTTATGATTAGATCAGGTATGTACTATTACCTCAGTATGTCCCGACTCGGGAGTCACCACGACGTAACCTTAGATAAGATACATCTACGGATAGTAGGTAGGTAGGACCTAGGTAGTATTATGTAGCTGCCCACCTGGGCACTTAGTTGAAGGCAGTGACAGCAGCATGAATAAAGCTAGGTACCTAGTAGAGGCAGTGAAGAATGACGAAGTGGGAAGGTGGGGAAGATTAGTGTGCCAAAGTTGGTCGCATTACCTAGTGGATTAGTTCCCTGAAACTCGACCGCCGACGACCAGCCATTTAACAGATTTTAGTGCATATTGACCCCGCCAAGGGCCAAGGAACCACATTATCACATTGTTGTACGAAGTACACTATTGTTAACCCCTTCTCTTTTGAAACTCAAATCCTCCGTCAACTTTTACACTTTTACACGTTCACACGTTGTCAATTAATACTAGGTATCAGTTCCAAGTCCCGAGTTCCAACTTCTGGTGCGCTCATCAGCCTTCTCAATATTTCAAACGGTTAATCTTTACCACTCACCGCTCACTAAACCATTTGCCTACTGCTACTGGTGCACACGATAGTTTGTTACGGTTACTCAGGTCCCAGGTACTACGTGCAAGCAACTGCTCAGTGCTCAGCAGCACTAGAGCATTGGAACATTACACCGATCTTTAGCTAGCCCTAGCACCTAGCACCTAGCACCTAGCTACTTACACAGTACACTGCAGGAGCTTGTCTCCATCGTAGCTTATCCCACTTTGCCAACTTCACCGACAACTCCAGCGTCAGCGTCAGCGCCAAACGCTAAACGCCAAACGCTACACGTCTTTTCATACCGAGACGCCCAGGCCATCCCGTCGACGCAACCTCCTATCTTTAAAGGCTGGGTAGTGCCCACGGGCTAACAGCCAAGATGGGGGTATCCGTGATCGATGAACAACGCGACAGTGAGACTTCCCCATATCCCACCTCCTAATAAAGGCTAGAGATCCGTCGTCCTGGTCAGCAAGGTTCAATTCACTACACGTCTTGCTAACATCATGGATTCTTACCTGCGCACAGTTCTAATAAATACAATCAAGAATATCACTGCCGGCGATGTGAGTTATACCCACTTTCCAACATCTGCTTATAGTCTCTCCGTACTAATC
This sequence comes from Rostrohypoxylon terebratum, assembly GCA_022497145.1. Taxonomy (NCBI): domain Eukaryota; kingdom Fungi; phylum Ascomycota; class Sordariomycetes; order Xylariales; family Hypoxylaceae; genus Rostrohypoxylon; species Rostrohypoxylon terebratum. The sequence goes on from MU385858.1 coordinate 247,017, forward strand.
TAACCTACAAACAGTGGAAAATTCTAGTTGTCGATAAAGATTCCAAGAAGATCATTGATAATGTCGCCAAGGAAGATGACATCCTCAATCATAACATTGCGAGTACGTTACCCGACCACGTTCTACTGCTGGCGCATTGGCTGAAGGGAGTGCTATAGATATCGAAAGCATCGAGGATCGCAGAGAGGCGAACCCGACCATGGATGCCATATACATCTTGTCGCCGCAACCCCATATTGTCGACTGTCTGATGGCCGATATCGAACGAAGAAGGTATCAAAGGACTTTCCTGGTATGGACCGCCGTGCTCGATCCCCAACTAAGGAGACGGATAGACGGCTCTGCCCTAGCAAAGCAGGCCATTGCCGGCTTTGAGACCCTGTCTATCGACTTTTTCCCCCGCGAATCGCATCTTATCACATTCCGAGATCCCTGGAGCTTTCCGATTCTATACCACCCTTCTTGCAATGGTCTCATACGAAAACATATGCAAGACTTAGCTCAGAAGGTTTGTAGAAAGACGCAGGCTTACTTCCCAAGCTCTCAAGCTAACCAAATGAATGACAGATTACCGGTTTGTGCGTGACCCTCGGCGAATATCCCAAGGTTCGCTATTACCGACCCCAGAATCCAATACACGAAGCTAGTGTGTTATCATCGCACCTTGCCCGTTTTATATCGGAGGAGTTGGACGAATACGCGCAATGGAACCCCAATTTCCCACCGCCGAGTTCGCGCCCGCAAGGTGTTCTGATAGTGACCGATAGGTCAATGGATTTAATGGCCCCTTTGGTGCACGAGTTTACGTATCAGGCAATGGCACATGACCTTCTACCAATTCAAGACGGAGAAAAGACGACATTCCACATGATCGTCAATGAGGGATCCCCAGACGCCGAAGAGAAGGATATGGAGCTCACTGATAAGGATAAAGTATGGGTGGAAAATCGACACAGACACATGAAAGATACCATCGACAAGTTGATGGGCGATTTCCAAAAGTTCTTAGACGAAAACCCTCATTTTACCAATGCAAACAGCGACACCACCAGCTTAAATGCGATCAAAGATATGATGGCGGGGTTACCGCAATTTCAGGAGATGAAAGAGGCTTATTCGCTCCATCTCACTATGGCGCAAGAGTGTATGAACATTTTTCAACATCACAAACTAAACGAGATGTCCCCTATAGAACAAGACATGGCTACTGGTCTTGACGAAGACAACCGAAAACCTAAGAACGTCCTAGACACAGTCGTTCGTCTTCTGGATGACGATGCTGTGAAGCAGTCAGATCGCCTTCGCCTCATCATAATGTACCTCCTTTTTCGCGATGGAGTCATACCCGAGGATGTTAAGAGATTATTAGCGCACGCATCGCTACCACCGCAGGATGGCGAAATCATAACGAATATGGAGTTGCTTGGTGGTCGTACAACACATGATCTCAAGGATGTACGCAAAGATGTACGGCTTCTCTTTCCCGTGGACACCAAAACACCGATCGCCGAGGATAGTTATATGTCGCGATTTAATCCTGCCGTAAAGACTATGCTAGAGTACTTATGCAGAGGTGCTTTGGATCAGACCCAATTTCCCTATGTTAAGCCACCACTAGATCCCAACGAGGATGCGCTCATTGGTCAAGGTTCCTTGCGAGCGGCGAAACCTAGCTGGGCAGGCGCCGGAAGGCGTGTTGTGGATAACAGGCAACGAATCATCGTATTCATGGCTGGCGGAGCGACGTTCTCGGAGTCGCGCTCGTGTTATGAGGTCGGCGCGGCTATGAACCGTGATGTTTTCTTAGCTACTAGCCATATGCTAACCCCGCAGTTGTTTGTACGACAAGTGGGCGATCTCAGCGTAGACAAGAGGAGACTCGACATACCCATGGAGAGACCGCCCCCAAGGGCACCAGCACATTTATTCGAAATCGAGCGACCTGCCCCCCCACCTATAAGGGCCCCGCCAGGCCCGGGCCAACGCCCACCTCCTGGAGGTCCCCAGAAAGCGCCAGTACGACCACCCGGACCTGGTGGACTACCAGGCGGCCCGAGACTAAATAGCGAGCCTTCCACTTTGCCTACGCAAGCGATGAGCAATATGTCCCTCCACTCCTCTAGACCATCAAATGCGAGCGATATGATATCCTCAAGCGGTGGTAAGCCTGCCAAGCTCGAAAAGGAGAAGAAGAAGCGCAACATCTTCGGAATGAAGAAAGGATAGTTGAACGGAAAAAGGAAGATTCACATAAAGTAAAAAGGGCATTTGTTGAAAAACAGATATACAAATACAAGAAACCCATCGAAATAGGTAGAATTTTGCGCGCCCTTGGTTCTTGACTACGGCACTACTACGTGTTTGGAGACATCAGATCAAACAAATCGAATTCCGGATAAAATGGGCTGGCGCGCGCATATTACCTGAGGTAAACCAGAGCATGGTGTTGGGGAGTTGGCCTTCTTGTTGATAATGATGTCGAGAGAGCGAGCGTTGAGTCGCATTGAGATACGCGGTCGTGTAATTCTGGATGGCGAAGAAGGGGACGTGTTAGTTACCCTTGAGTGAGGCCTACGCCCAAGGTACTTAAAGTAGAGATGTATATTCCCATATATCCAAATCATAGACAATACAAACCAACGAATCTATCTGCTGTCCAAAGTGAGCTGGCCGTGCTTTCTTGGATGCAAATGGTTGTCTCCCAGATTCGTCACTACAAGTAATTGAACGTAAAGTGAGACAGACAGGATGTGGTAAGGAATCCTTCATGAAAACAAGTATGAATTCTAAAAACACTCCCATACCCTCAGCACCTTTGATCCCTATGAACCGTATCACAGCAAAACAATCCACCGTTACCAACATCTGGAAACATCCATAATACGGGTAAGTACCATGCAATTCGCAATCCTACGAGCAAGATTTATCCCAGCTCAGCTCGTCATCATCCCTTTGCCCGAAGTCCGGTGCGCTGAGATAGTCCGGAGGTCCAGTGAAAAAGAAATCTTTTCATGCCGGACTTCTATGTAAATTCGCGTTTCGTTGGGTACTTCCATAACACAAACACAAATATTACAGCCAAAAAATCTCAAGTGTCTAGTCATTACATCTACACATTTCACACATCACTCGTAAACCAGAGATTCCAAAGAAGGCGATACGGAAGCAAAAGAAATTTGAGCGAGTATAGTATCGATTTTCCCCGGCTTTTGCCAACACCACTCCCGCGTTCTTGTCTGGTTTTTGTGTTCGCCTAGCTACCCTGGTTATCGGAAACATCCATCCATCCACACACAACGGTATACCATTATTACCATCCCACGTAGGAGGATCGAAAAGGTGCGGTACCCATGAGGCCGAAGTCTTGCTGTCCGATAATTGTGATGTTAAGGGAGCGAAAGGGAAAAAGGGGGGAGGGAATTGCGATGATACAAACGATATGCCTAGGGGATTCCTTTTTTTCTCCAACGACAAAAGGGAATCGCTCCCACTTCTGCCTTCCTTTTTTCCTTGGTCTTCTCCAATCCTCGCGTTCACGACTTTGCCAGTACAAGTGTCCCTTTCCCAACGTTCGAGCAATGAACTATCACCTTCAGGGAAAATATTCAAAGTGCATGGAGACGTTTCAGTTTCAGTTTCGGCCGAGTTCAAGTGTGAACCGAGTTGGTACAATGTAATGTTTATTAATCAACGTTGATCGATATGACTATCCCCAGAAGTTCTAGTTCCGACGGAAGGCACCTGGTGGAGGAGGCATACCACGGTGGTCAAATCCGAATGCTACATTATCCGGTCCCTGAAACCCCTGCATTCCAGGAGGCATGAATCCTGGTGGGGGTGGGCCACCAAAAAAGCCGGGAGGCGGAGGCATGTTACGCGGCGGACCGGCTATTCCATCCGGAGGGAATCCACCAATAGGGAAGTTTCCGGGAGGGAAGCCTCCCGGAACGGGACCGTTGCGCGGGTTTCCTGCCAAGCCCGGAGGAGGAATCATAGGCCGTCCCGGGGGTGGCATCTGCTGTCCGCCATTCTGCATCCACGCGCTTACTTGATGCATCTGATCCAAGCCAGGAGGGGGCTGGCGTTGAAGAATTTGAGTAGGCTGTTGTGGGCGATTATCTTGTTCGCGGTGATGCAACTGTGCCTCATCGAAGAAGTTGGGCAGATTGGTAGGGCGATTGACCTGGTGCTGTGGAATGGCGCGTTCGTGCTGATAATCAATATCTCGATCCGGTGTCGGGAGGATTTGCGCTGGCCGAGAGGGCTGCGGCATTCTCATGGCAAGCTGCTCATTCCCTCGAGCCTCGGGAGCCGCTGCGCGGGCGCTCTGCATGAGAGTCATGAGGAACTCAGCGTTACTGTTACTATTCCTCGATGGCTGATCAGAGCGCCCTGCGTTCTGACTTTGGCTAAGGTGACGTTGTCCAATGAGATCTTGCAGCACCTGTTGCTCCGAGCGCATACCGGCATACTGCGGGTTGAGATGCTGCCTAGGTGCCGGAATATCCTGGCCCTGTGGAGGACCACGAATGAGCGGCTCCTCACGACGCTCCTGTATATAGGGCTGATATGGGCCAGGCGACGCAATTGCATGATTCGGGGGCGGCTCCGCAAAACCGCTAGCCGGGGGGGTGGTACCCTGCAAAGTCTGCTTCTGGAGTTTTTGAAGCAGCGCCTGGAAAGCAACCTTTTCGGCTGCGTCGTTCTGTGAGTGTGCTCCAGCTCCCGTCATAGCCAAGAGAGGGTTGATCTCGCTCGACGGGGGTGCACTGGCAGCGGGAGTCGGAGGTTCGACCTGACGTTTCGACTCCTCTTGCGACGAGAACAGTTTCTGGAACCTGGATCCCGACTTAGGTTTAACAACAGGAACAGCATTCTCCTTAGCTGCCTCGCCAGTATTTCCAGGCGTTTCAATGCTTGTGCTCTGGCCAAATGCGGCAAAGAATTTATCCGGTCCTATTTCAATGGCCGGTGCTGATTTGACTTTCGTCTTTTCGTTGTCAACCTTTTCAAGTGGTGCCGATGTTTCAGTAACCGGAGCAGTGGCAGGTTCAGTCTTAGCTGGGTTCTTCCCTGCCTTCATGCTCTCCATGAACTTCTTGAAGTCTTCCTGTGTGTGGGCTTGAGATTGTTCTTCGACGGGCTCATCGAGCCATTCCGGTTCACGTTCTTGACGATGATCTCGGTCTCGATCCCATCTTCGATCAAATGTTCTCTCTCTCGGCTTATCCTGGTGTTGGTCGCCTTGATGATCATCATTTCTGTCTCTCCAACTTTTGGATCGATCAAAACCTCGGGGTGCAGAGGCGTCGCCGTTGCTAGTGTTGTTGTTGTTGTTATTGTTGTCTCTCAACCAGGGCTGCTCCGTTCTGTTTCTATTCACGCCATTTCGACGAGGCTTCTCTGCGTCATCTCCTTCCTTCTCTTTGCTAAATTCGCCAAAAGCTCGGCGAGGTCGTTCGTTATTATCACGCTCATCCTGCTCGCGTGATCGACGTTCTCCTCCAAAACGGTCGGGACGATCGCCCATGCGGCCATGGAAGCGTTCAGCACCTTCGTGTCCGAAACTCTTGCGAGGCTTCACGGTGCTCCAACCTTCGTTGTCTTGGTCAGCATCGCCGCGTCGGCGGAAATTAGTTCGAACGTCACGATCCCGTTCGCGAAAACGGTCAGAATTGTCGGCGTCGCCGTTCCTAGAACGGAATGCGAAGCGGTCTCGAGTGTCAGCATCCTTCGAGTTCTTCTCGGTATCGAAAGGTTTGTTAGCTCTCGAGATTGTTGCAGATGAGAATGTCGTGCGGGGTGGTCCAAGAATAATATCCTCAGCATCTAGATTTGTGTGTTAGAGAGAAAACTGATGGATAAGGGTAAGTGAACATGAACATACTACCAGCATTCCGCGAAGCATGTCGATCTACACCTAGTCGTCGGTCAGATTGATCCAACAGAAAGTTGTCATAGTTTCTACCTCGTTCTCCTCCAGGTTTGCTGCCTTGATTATTGCGAAATGTTTCAGGGGGTGGACTATAAGATTAATTAGCATAAGACTAAGACGTAGACTCGATCATGTTCTTATCAGATTGCACATACCCCATCCATTCTTCCGCGGGTGGAAGCGTGCTTGGTTTGATGCATAATGGCGACTCGCGTAGGAAAAACAACGCGTCTACTGAGTATCGTAATGCCATAGCATCGGAGGATGTGACAAGTTGCGTTCAGTGTGAGTAATAAGGACTTGTGATAGACTACGCCTGTAATTCATGCGCACGTAGTCGTTCGTGGCTGATCGTGATTGTGTGGAACGGAATTGTTGCAGCGATGCTGGTTTGGACAGGTTTGAGTTGACAAGGCTGGTTGAAGTTGTTTTTTTTGGGGGGGGGAAACACCTGGCGTGTGCGGGGTGAAAGGATGGGAGGGTGCGAGACGATAGGAGGATTTTTGGTGGTGAGCTACGTCGGGTTCAAGTAATTTCAGGTCGGAGGTCAATGCCGTTTACAAACACCAAAGAATACCAAAGCCGATTCGGCTTGGTAGCAATGGTTTTAATCGTGCGTCAGGTAGGATGAATTGAGAAGGCGACCGATGGGTGTATTAGGATGATGATGATAATGATGATAATGATGGCGGTGATGTTGAAAGGCGACGAGGTGAAGTGGGAAGCGGTTATGACACCAATATCCCAACGACTTATCAAAAAAAATCGTTAATGTGCCTAGAGTGCCAGTTGGTGCGTGTGAGTGGTCGTTGAAGAATTTGGTATTTGGGATGATGGATGATGGATGATGAATGATGCAGAAATAAAATTTAATGCAGACACCGATATTTAATTTGCTACAGCAGCCTTGATATGGTCAATGTTAGGAAGGCTCGATGTTAGAAGGCGTGACGTTAATGCGTTAATGTGTGGAAAGTGGTAGGTCAATGTCAAAACATTTTTTGTCCAAATGTTTTTCTTGGGAAGGCAGCACTTCGGGTTCTGGAAGTTTTAAAGATACGAAGGAACAGTGCTGTACTGCGAGCTGCATGTGGGCGCGAGCGTGGGTATGGGCATGGGAAATGTCGAGTGGTAAGTGGCCTGTGCCTTCAGGCTTTTCCTTATTGGGTAGGTACAAGGCACTATGTATACACTATGTACATCACCACGTACCTCCTCATGCACCTACTAAATCGTTAGTCTACATAGGTACCTAAAGTAGGTACCTAAAGTAACTCTTTTTATGACAGCATTTTCAGGTAGAGCTGGCCCCTTACTGTCTTTACTGTATTATTGTACCATGGATGAAGCAGCGTCCACCAACTTAGCGTGCGACCTGAATGGGCCGACACCCCAGCCTTGATGCCTGAATCGGTTTAAATAGGTCATTTAGACGATTACGTAATTATATCAAAGTCGCCCACATTTCGTCTTTTACAAACGGTAGAAGTGATGGTACGCCATTCTGATTTCTGGCCATTTCGGTATTTATTCCCTTATATGCAAGCGCTACAGGCCGGGTTTGAAATCGACATACCTTGGTGAATATCCTATGTTACAAATCTCTCGACACCACCTTTACTCCACCCAGAAATGCGTTTTTGATCACAAGTATCCCATAATCTTCCCAACAACGCCTGGTATATCGCCCGTTCATCAGCATCCGTAGTAGTATCCCTCTGCGCCAGCACCCAGCTCACGGCCCCGAACCTCGTGATCAAGGTGTTGCTTCCTCCTTCAATAGCCGTCGCTCTGTAGACGATTCGCAAGACTTGAGTTCGGAGATTAGGACCCATGAAAGGATTGCAGGTCAGTGCAAACAGTCTCTCAAAGACCTTGCGTTGGTGAAATAGGGCAATGTCTGCAGGCGTCCGTAAACTATCGAGGAGGAGGCCCAAAAGCCAACTGACTTCGGAGTAAAATGCGCCATCTTCGGTGGGTCCCTCTTGGAGAATGCTTTGCAGAAGGGGTATCCTATCTAGAGCCCACACCGGACCGCTAGTGAGGAACAGGTTGATTTTCTCATAAAGACAATGTAAAGGATTGCTTAGGACTTCGAGACCCTTGCAAGCAAAAGTGACAATTATACTTGGAAGAGGGCCATCAGAGATCGACTCACGTGCCGATTCTGCAAGTTCCATGAGCAAGAGCCACACTTGCTCATTGTTCTCGTATGTCGAATCTTTAACCTTCGCGGCCACCTTGACGATGCTAGTAAGAGCCTCTTTTCGGATACTAGAATGTTCAGAGGAAAGCAGGCGAACTAGTGACGCTGCATATCCTTCCTCAACAAGTTCCTCGGGTGTCTTGGATGTCCATCTTGATAACGAACTATCCTTGACTGTCGTAATCGGCACCGACAGTCTTTGTTCTAGGTCCTGCGAGCTAATTTTGGGGATCGAATTCCCGTCTGCCTCATCGACTCCATTTACTAGACCGTTGGTGACTGCAGCCTTTTTGGTGCTGGGTTCGTTTTGTGTTTCTGGTTCGGACTTTTCTTTCTCCAAAATACGTATCTTCCCTAATTTCTTCTGATCTCCAAAGCGAACAACCCAAAGTTCCTTGGTGGCCTTTAAGAAACGCTTGTTAACACCAGCAGCAAGGGAATGGCCGAGGTATTCGGAAAAAAATTGAACAAATGCTTTGAGCGTTTCTCTGCCAGGCGGCGACGTGATCAAGTACGGGAGTTGCTCTGCAATTGTCATCATGAGAGGACAAGTGATAGCATCCTTATTTTCGTCGACTTTCGCTTTCTCAAGTTGCTCTTCAATCATTTCGAGATATTTGACTGGCGTCCTTGCGCAGCGCTCGAAACAATTATCCAAGAAAGTCCATATCGCCGAATCAACGCTTTCGAGGCTCTTTAATGCTGCTATTAAGGGAAACAACCCCTGAAAGTTGCATCTGTTTTCCACCAATTGGTGCTCGCCGGCTACCCGGTATAAGACACCCCTTAAACTCTCGTTAGATAGCCCAACCGTCTTCTCGACTGATAGTCTCAGCAGAGTTGCAAAAGGAGAGTGAGACATGTCAGAAGCTCGAGCAAACCACCGCATACCCGGAGAGTATTTTGCGACTACACATAAGTTCTCAAGTTCCAACAGAGACATCACCATGTCTTCGCCCGTATCTTCAGAGGTTTCAACTTTCTTAATCGTCGATAGAAGTATAGGCGAGACATCGAATTTGGCTTTCAATGCAAATTGAGGAATTACTTCGTAATAGAGTAATATCAGGCGACTCGCAGCTTGCCTTTGAAGTAGATCATTCTGATCCATTGCCAAGTAGCATTTGATGACATCCTTCATATCCGGTATCCTCTGGCAGAAGTCGTCGAGAAGTCGACGGGCTGCTTCTTCCCAGAGAGATTCCGATGACGAAGATGCTTCTCTGTACATCTCAAGAGCTCGACCTAGTTTTTGTAGGGACAAAGTTAATAGGCGAATAGCATAGAATGAGGCTAATTTATATTTGATCGAGAAACATCGTGTGATGGCTTTCTGCGTCATGGGCATTGGAATTATGTTTCCAAGCACTACAGACGTAGGAGGCGGGACTCTTGCATAACCGTTGGCATGTCCAAACCAGGACGGGATCAGGAGTTGAACAGCATTGTATAATAGTGCAGCGTATCCGATCCAGGTTGCGGTCAGTTTCGGGTCGAATGTGAATGATTTCCGATGGCAAAAGTAATGAGCGATTAATTCTGGCGATTTTTCGAATATTGCTATCAGCAAATCGTTCTGCTTTGTGCTAGACCACGGACGCAAGGTCTGGATGAATTCTGCCAATAATGTATTGCGCACAGGTACGTCGTTTTCGAATTGGCTCATCCAGGGGATACTATCGATACCAAAGTCCACAGGCTGATCGTCATTGACACCTGACGGTATTACATTAGGGTCAACGCCATCGGGGTAATACCCATGTTCTGACCGACGGATACCTGCATCGGAATCCGTACAGGCCGCCAGTAAAAAAGCATGAGCTGAATCTTCGACTGATGGTCGTTCGCCCTCCGATTCGTCCTCGTTCTCCGCAACATCTTCAGGATATCCATATAGTTCTGCTATTCTGATCAGTGAATAAGCGTTCAGGATCCTAATCTTGATCTCCTTTGGTAGCTTTTTGTCGAGAATGACGGATGAGCGTAAAGTGTTTAGTATTTCGTAGATTAGTGAAGGAGGATCCTTTCTGATATGTCTCATAAGAGCAGCGACGATATCTTTTTGCGACAGTAGATCACGCTTCGCTTCGACATGGAGAAGTTTCAAGCTGCCGAGTAGAAAGCGAATCGCATTGGTTCTCACGGACGGTCGTTTAGGGTCTTCCACACCTTCTCCCAAGTATCGAAGACCTATATTCCTAGCGAGTGATTTAAACGTATTATTCCTAGCCCTGAATATTGGCGCCGCGAGTGCACCACCATCTAGAAGAACCGCTTCCCTAAGAAGCCTCAAGGTGGGCGATATTATAAAATCTTTTCCATTGTCGACCGAAAGGTTTTTAGCGATGAGCTCTTGTTGTCGTTTCTGGAGTAGGGTTCGACATATTCCCAAGCCGTAAGAAACGTGATCTACGTTCCCGGATAAGATCTTGAGGAGAAGCGCGAGCACGACGGCAACGGCAGACATGACATTCTCGTTGTTCAACTGGACAGCCATGCCCCATGTTTCCATTATATCAGGGAGATACACCGGAACCTCATCTTCACTTTCTCTTGGCTTCACTGATTCTAGGAATTCGTGTAAGATTTGCTGCTTCTCGGAATCCTTGTCTTCGCCGTTGGCGATACTATCGAGGATATTCTTGAAGGACTGGAGGCCTGTATGTTGCATTCATGAGTATTGTGTGACAAGGGGTAGCTTTGCGATCAGGTGGACACGACGTACCATGTCGAGCTTGTCGAAGGTCTTGCTGAAAAGCTAGTAACTGACGAAGCTGTCTCGAATTATAGACCTCCTCGGAGGTTGGCGGCTCATGTACGTGTGCAGTCTTTTGCTTCTTCCCTAAGTGCCCGCCTTCGTTCCCGTACGACTTGCGCTTCGCCATTATTTCTGTCTTGATTCCGTATTGCGCTTAACTACGGCATCGTCATTCGACCGTGAATGTACAGTGGAAGTGCGCCGGGCTATGTGTCGGTAGTATTCGAAACCGGAGCAACAATTTCGACAGCTAGTAGTATTTCGTTTTCTACAGCTGTATCGCTTCTTTTATAAGTATCACCAGATTTCACTGGTAAACCCTTTACTTAAGGATGTCGCATCTCAGAAGCTTGAAGCTTGTCAAGAAAAATAATATTATTGAATTGCCAAATTTGACCGCTCCCCCCACAAGACAGGCTAAGTTTAGCGCCTGAGAGGTACCTAGGGTCTTAGCAGGCTCTAACGAACTTCCGCAGGGCGGAACTACCCCGTAAAACGTCGCGTTAAAGTTCAACCCCCTGTGGATAACCCTACTATCATGCCCCTGACAGCCCTTGAACTTTAGGGAGGTACTAGGTACGTATCCCGCTAAACTTGCCCAAACTTCCCCTGAGCACTTGAACGCCTTTTTAGTTTGAGCATCCATCACAATGCAAGATCTCACAAACAACTCCCAGATTTCCGGTAAATAAATGTATTTCATGACATCCGGTATTTTGGGGCTCATCAAGGGCCCAGAATAGATTCTCTATTCTACAACATGGTATACATGGCCTGCAAGGACACATCCCTCGCAACATATCTCAAGATCCAATTGATAGATATATCCTACCTCCGCTCCTCTCACTAGGTATGCTTACCACTGTATTAATCATCAGGTATAAACCACAAAATACCACGTCATGTCTCGGTAGATCCGTCAACGTCAACGTGCTCGCGTACTCACATCCCTCGTCCCTTCGCCCCCTCGTTTCCATCCCGTATAGATCTGACCCGTAAATCCTGTTCATATCACCCGTCACCCGTCATCCACCACCATCTCTACCTCCCATCCCCGCCTCTCACCCCTAGCCCCCAATCCTGTCTCATACCACCGTTCCTCATTCCACCCGATCACAGCATCTCCCCCGTAGACGGACTAGCCTTATGCTGCAAAAACGAATTCGGCACCTTCGGCACCTGCGGCGAGACCTGTTGCTGTCTCGCCGCCCTGAAGAGCTCCCTCTGCTTCTCCGCATGGTCCCTCGACCTACCGCCCCCCGTCAACCGTCTCATATGCGTCCTCGTGCTCTGCGCGATCGGCTTGATCATATTCTCCAGAAAGAACGAGCTCTCGGGTGCCCCGTTGACCGGCCGTTCGTCGTCGCCGTCGGAGAACACGTCCTCGGTGAGCTCGTCGTCGGACGTCAGCTCGCTGAGCTGCGGCGGCGTCCACGACGCGGGCGCGGAGGGGGAGGTGACGGAGCGGGCGTGCAGGCCGGGGCGCGCGAGCGCGGCCGGGTTTAGGTTGAAGGCGCCGGGGTTCATGGTGTTGGGCTTGCCCTCCCTGGTGGACGCGGGCACGCGGTCCACGAAGCCGTTCTGGAAGGACGTGTTCGTCGACGCCTGGTGCAGGATCGGCAGCACGTCATCGTACAGCCGCGCCCCGGACTCGTAGCTGTCGGACCCGAACTCGGTCACCGTGCGCGACGAGCGCCCCTCGCTGGGCGACGTCTGCGACATGTCGTCGAAGAAGTCGTCCAGGCTGTCCAGCTTCGTCACCAGGTCCGCGATCTGGCCCTCGCCTTGCGCGTCGTCCGACATCATCGTCTCCGTCCGGTCCGGCATGTCGAAGTAGCCGTACCGGTAGTTGTCCTCGTGGAATTCCACCTCCTCGGTCGGCGTGGGGTCCGTCGGCGTGCCATTCTCGGAATTTACTTGGCACATGTAGAACGCGGCATGGATGTTGGCTCGTGTGAGTTCCGTCTTCTTTGCTGGGATCGGAATCGACCAGCCGGATTCCTCCGGAATCCCAAACAGGCTCTGGGTCGTCTCGTAATCTTTCTTATCTTTGGACGCCGCACTCGTCATACTCATTCGGACATAGTGTTTGTCCATCGGAGTTCCGGACATGGTCATGATGTTATCAAGTACCTCCAACGCCTCCATGCAGTATTCCGTTTGGAGTAATCGGAAGAGCGGGGAGATCAAGTCGGAACCGTGACCTGCTATTTCTGGCTTGCGCATTTCGATCTCGGGGATGACCACGCAGAGTAGCCGCATGGTCATGATCTTCATCCAAGGCATGCTGTTTGTAAGGAAACCCATCAATGTCGTTAGTAAGCTGAAGTCGAGCTGCGGTAGGAAGTATTCGCGAAGTGCAGCAAGCAATTGGGTCATAAAGTCCTTGCTCGAACGATATACCGAGTTGATAAATCCTCCCAGTGCAGCGCATATTGATGCCATTCCTTGAGCATCGGCGACAGAGAAGAGTATTTCTGCGCTTTGTAGGGTTCCTTTGTCGATAACATCTTGTTCCATCGCCTGCAGGAAGCGAGGGAAATTGGCTAGAATGGAGAAGAATAGTCTGTTGTCGTTTCCAATAAGGCGACCGCTCGGTAGTTGAACGAGCTTATCTAGGGTATCGAGAGTAGGTTGTAGGCAGACAGATGACCTGAGGCCCTTAGAGAGTAAAGGTTGAACACCTTCAAAAGTACCTTCCCATCTGGGGGGCTGGCCATCCATCAGTGATCGTCGAACGCTTGGCGAGTGGAAGTCGAGTTTCTCTAAGTATTCGTTGAGCATCTCGACCGCTTCGAGAAACTCAACCTCATTAATAGAGTCTAAGCATGAGCACATGGTCCAGAATAATTGAGGGAAGGACGTGAGTTTCTCCGGTTCGAGTTTCGAGATGAGGGTTTTCAGCGTGGTCAGGATTTCCATAGAGAATGTCTGTATTTCGGTATCCTCGTCGGCGATGGTGTTCGACAATCGCACAAGCATATCGCCCAACATGTATTGGTCGAGCGAGGTAAGAATGCATCGGAATATCTGAAACGAGCGGCACGCTAGGTGCCTAACCGGACAAGACGTTGCCCAAGTTAGTGAGAGACGGCTCCATTCCTCTTTGATACCTGGGAAGGTGACCTCAAAGGTCCTGACGACTTCAGCAGTGAGATGCTCCATACTTCGCGGAACCTTGTTGTCACGGCCGTCCATTTTCCCGTTACTTTCTTCGTAGCTCCAGACCACAGAACGATCGTGGCGCCGAATCGCGTCGACTACATCCTCAACAGCCTTCTTCGTCTCCAGAGGGGTTCCGTCATCCATTTTGGAAACGACTAACTCGTGGATCAGATGTACTAGCATCTCGCGAGCTTGTTCCTGGACAAGAGGAGTGTAATGATCCCAGAGAACGGTGACGACTTGTAGCAGGACTATGAGATTGTTCCGATCCAACTGTATCGGCGATACCATCAAGTCGACCAAGAGTATCAAAGATAATTGTCCTAGAGAGAACCCGGCCTGTTTGGTGCCGACAGGTAGTGCTTCTGACAGGTCGGCGCAGTAGGGTAACTGTAGTAGGCTGATATCGGGCGGTGATGGGACGATCTCTCTCTTCTCGTTGGGGACCATGGCCTTTGGAGTGATCTGAACCAGCAAGAATTCGACTACGTTCAAACCAGGTGTGCCGGGGGGCGTGCTTGACAAGAACACTACAATCTGCTTGGCATACTCGACGAAATTTTGTTCCCTTCGTTCTAAACAGAGCGAGATGATAAAATCAAGCACAAGCCTGACGTTTCCAGGATGCGGACCGGTTGCGAGGGCTTGCCAGAGTGCTTGCACTTCGTTATGCAGCGCTGCGCTAGACTTGATGGTGACCTCGAGCAGATTGGCTAGGAGCACGTAAGATTGCGGTGTAGGCCCGCCGTTGGGGTCGACTTGAAGCTCGATGGTCTGGATCCAAGGTAAGATGACGGCGACAACGCTCCGTTGGGCGGCCGAGGGTAGACTCTTGAAATAAAGCGTGACTTCGGAGGAGACGTGGAAGGCAAGCTCGGAATGTTGCTTGGCTAACCGTTTTGAAATCTCGAATTGGGCTAGTTTGTAGACTGCTTTGGTCTTGTCCGCGATACTGATCTCGAAATCGGAAATCTTGGAATTCTGTCCAGCTTGTTGTCTTTCCTCTAAGGCTTCGAGAACATGGGCAGACTTGGATCGGACATCGCTCTGGTCACTACCCAATGTAAACAAACACAGTCCTAATAGTTTCCAGAATGGGCAAGGATAGTCGACATGTTCCTGTATCACCTCCGTGATGACGGTAAAATAACTTTCCAACACCTTTGGTACTTCTGTTATATAGCATCGCGATATGCAATGTTCCAAGATATATGGGTGGTCTTGGTTGTAAACAATCAAGTTCTTCAATGCTCTCCTCCCAATAACATTTACTCGATCGCTGCCAGAGCTAAAGATCGAGTCTATCCAATTGAGCATTCGTCTCATGTCGAAATGAAGGGTTGCGCCACTTTCGGTAGTGACGCTGACTGGTCCGGCACACAGCGCCGCCATCGCGCTTAGGGCTGCCGTCTTCAAGTTTCTCTTCTCAATTTCCATGCCGGCATTAATAGGCACTCTCTCACCCCCCAAATTCTTCTTGTCGATCAGAGACTGTCGCATCGTCTCTTCCCTCTGGCGGATCTGGTGCTGGTTAGGAGAAAACCCGCACCAGTCCTCCATCAAGGTGAATGAAGACTTTCGCGACTCAAAAGTCATCCAACGAGATGGGTCTTCCGTCCGATTGATCCCATCAAAAAGCCCCTCGACTAAACCGCAGTAGTGTTGTCTTAGCTTTTGGAATTCCCAATCCATCTGAACCTCGCTATCCATTAAGAAGAGTTTGATATCCTTGGTGTATGTACAGAGATTACTGAGGATCCAATCGTCTTGGTAAATTTCCGGCTCCTTCAGAAAATGGCATGTCAACTTGTAGACGTGAGTGAGCTCCGCTCGCAATGTGTCCATCTTTGGGTTCCTCCGTGAGTTGCTCTGGGTTCGCTGGTGTATTCGGGCGCGAGCTTCTTCGTTGCATCGAGATACGTGTCCTTGTAGCTCCTCGAGCAAAGTTCGGTATATGTTGATATTGATAGAACCCATAGCAAGCACGACGGCTTCTCGTACGATACGCGAAGATGCAAATAGCAGCGGTATCAAGAACTTGAACAGTGTTCTCGCGGACACAATCTTATCAGCAGATTTGGACGCCTTTCTTGCGTGTTGGCTTCCTTGTGAAGCGCCATTCATGGCTGTTCCCGAGTCTGTCAGCGTTGTACAGGCGAAGGCCAGATACAATTTCCACTGTTCAACGAGGACATCAGGTCGCGTCGTCGGTGTTCTTCCCGTATATCGCGCGCTGCCAGGCTCAGATCCGTAATAGAGGCCCCGAGTCGGTTCTGACAGAACTACAATGCCCTTGTACATTTGTAGAATTCGATTGCATACCAGATCGCGACCGATGGTTACGGTGAAAGGACATCGATCATAGGCAATCCGTATGAAATTAGGGAAGATCTTAAACCAGAGGGTCGTATCATACGAAACGTCGCTGGTACAGAGATCTATTAGAGCCCCTTTGTTGTTGCTGTTTTGCATACCCCTTTGCAGGCGGCTTCGTTCTGCGATAGATAGATGTTCGTCTTTAAAATTCATCACTTGCACGGAATCATTTTCTAGGATATCAATGAGGCGGATGGTATCCTTCTCCCCCTCACTATCCTTACCTAGTGCATCATCAAACTCGACGATCAACCGAAGGACTGTGATCGCGAACTGCCGTACTATTCGTGACTGCGAGCATAGGAAAAATAGACCGCGGGCCTCAACATGTTCAACCTCGGCCCAAATGCTAGATAAATCTAGTTTCATACCTCTTTTGTCAGCACCGCTAGGATCAGCAGGGTCAGGCGCAGCAGCGTCTTTCGTCTTTTGACGTATCTCGTCCCTCCATATTTGTAGAAGTTGGACGTAGAGCCTTAGGGTGGACTCGATATGATCAGGACCTAGCATCCCCCCGTCGGACATGGTAGAATATCGATCATCAAAGTTGAAGATAAATCTAGCAAATCCAACCGTAACTTGGTGGGCATACGATTGTCGGGCAATAGATTTCAAAGATTGGGCAGAAGATTCAGCAATATTATTTTGAACATGTGCAGTTCCTGTACAGAGCAGGTTGATGAGGGAATTAAATGGTATATCAGCAGGTAAACAACGAGGTAAGGCCTGAACAGCAACGTGTAGGAGCTCATAGAAAGCCTGTTTTTGGTCGGCGAGACTTGGGTGATCATCGCGTCTCGAGAAGTTGAACGTCTCGGTAATAGGAGTTTTCGGGCCACCACCCGGACTATTGAACTTTTCATCCAGCGCGGCTTGGCCGCCAAATGTGTTGTCGCAAATGATCGTAATTTTACCCAGGATTTCGGAGAATTTTTTATAATTCGCTTTGACGCCTTCGCTCAAAGCGCCTAATTGCACAGGTCTTGATAATGACTCATCACGATCAGGTAGGAGTGGGCTTAAGGGAACCACGCTAGAACCGGAGGTGGACGCCGGCGAGCTTGGGGGAGCTTGGTTCGAGGCGGATAGGGAGGAATAATGTTGTGGGAACGGAGGTCGTCCACTCTCACCCTTTTCTAAATCTGACATGATCGCCAGGAAAGCCCTGATCCCGATAACCATTCTATCGGGTTCAAGTTGTTCAACTTTCAGATCCTTATTCATGTTAAACAGTTCAGCATTAATTAAGGGGAAGATAATGTTCGTGCAGCAGTACTCCGGATATTTATAGCCAATGATTCGAATGATCTGGATCAGAGGCCCAGCAGATGCTGTGTCCACGGCCGAGAAAGTACGCTTGGATGTTGGCAAGACAAGCTGCAGCACCTCGTCTAATTTCCGAGTAGCCCCCGTCATGGAATCATTGGTTCGGTATAGGTAGGCCCAAAGCAGCCGTGAGATGACTTGCAAGCACAGAGGACGCACAGCACGATCCTTAAGTCTTGGTTGGACCGTTCGAACCAGTTGAAGCCACTGATTACTGAGATTGTCTGGGTTCGATACACAAAGCATCGTCGCTGTCAAGGGAAACGCAGCCAACCAATGGCGCGGTTTTGCAAACATCGTGGCTAAGCGAGAGCTTATGCTGCTCACCACCTCCGGCCATTTCTGGTAGGTGAAGTGTTTGTTGGTAGCCTTGGCAGCGATGGGAAGGAGAAGCGTGTCCAATATTTGGCAGAATGCCGATTTCACCTTTTGGCCATGAGATCGAGCGAATTGTTTGCCCAAGCTCGCCAAGAAGACGCATGCTTGGTCCCAATTCTCGTCGGTGTCAATCTTGACATGTAGATGCTTCATACCTCCTAACACCAACTCTACCTGTCCCTCCGGGTCCCTGTTTGGAGTGGTTGGGCTTCTAATAGTGAGATCTGAAAGTGAACGCTCGAGATCGGTAATAAACCGATCCGCAACACTAGAGAAATTGATTACACTCATGGCTCCAAGCAGTTGGGCGAAAAGGTTCCAATTAGCCAGCTTAAGGGGAGATACATATAGCTGTTCTATGTCTGCAATCTTCAGTTGGCCAAATATGATAGCCTCGAGCTTGTCTTCCATCTCGGGGGTTATAGAGCTGAGACTGCTCTGGCTAATGACTTCAAGGAGGACTCGGCACAGAATATAAATGGAGACGATGGAGCGACGTTCGGCATGAGCTGCCTCATTTTGCTTATCCGCAAGAGTGTGTGTTCCACTTGATGCTGTATTACTTGGATTGTCAGTAAGGAGCTGCAATGGCTCCGTATTTCGCCTCACAAGGGAGGCAGTAGGCGCATTAGATCTCATCTGCTGCAGACTACCACGTGCCTCATTAGCAGCTTCACTTTTGTGCTTCCGCCAAAGCATAATAGAATCGATGAGCGGTCTCGGTTTTTGACTCGCTATGTGACCGAGAGCAATGATGAAACGGTCAAAAGCTGGGTCGGCTCCTGGTCCGCATATATTCTCAATAGCCGGCTCAGGATCAAGGCTGCACTCCTGGAGCTTTTCTTCAGCCATAGCAATGAACTTGTTCCGGATTAGCATGCATTCCTACATCGGGACCACCGCTACTCACCGACGTAAACAATACATGCATAGCATATTCGCCTACTGTCTTGGGCCCGTCCCTATGATGTCTCGACGAATGCGAATGGTGGTGATTGTGGTCGCGCCGGGTCTTGCTATGCATACGCTCGACTTTCCTCTGTGTGAGAGTACCGCTACTATTACTATCTTGGGTAGACCGTATTGTCAAAGACTCTGCCTTTTCTGTAGAATGGATAGAAGCGTTGGCCGTCGTACCCGACAAAGCTGTCGGCGGTCGAGAGGCTATCGAAGCCATCGAGGCCATAGAGGATGGCGTAGAGATTTCTGAATCTAACCGGTTCATCGTGGACAAATCTGGGCGATCGGGTAAAAGTCCAGCGCCTGCTGCGGCTATTATCTGCGGACTGAGAGGACTCGAAGACGAACTTGCGAGACTCCCATTCCTCGAGTGTTGTATGCCATGAACAATAGAGGTCTGGCGATGGTGTCCGTAGGCCGCTGCCTTCGGGTCGGCGAGACGTTCGAATATGCCACCGGGGCTCGGACGCGATCCGGCGGAACGTAAACCGGGGGAGTTGATCGTGGAGGAAGCTGTAGGCGATTGGGGGGATTCGGGGATACCAGCTAGCGAACCAGACTGAAGCTTTTCGAGGGAGGACTCGCGCGAGTGCGCAATGACGCGGGCGGTCGAAGCGTCGTGTGCTACAGATGCTATAGGTCTAAGCGTATTATCCCACCCGCCATTATCACCATCATTCTCGTCGCCGTCTCCGTTACTCTCGTGATTATTGTTATTATGTCGCGGGGCAGATCGCGGGGGAAACTTTAAGGAAGGATCGTGAAAATGGTCTGGCAGCGTCTGGGACGGAGCTATGTGGTGCGACACCGTTGTCAGTAAAGGTGAGGCAGACCTGGGTGAGAACATCAGAGCGCAGGGGAAAACGTTGAAAATGCTTAGACCCCCTCCCTCTTGTAAGACTCTGAAACACAACCCGAAAGTGGGCACATTGATCAAGTATCCAACCAGTGGTTAAAGCCAGTACTAAGCCAGTATCAAGCGACAAGTATGCATGTGCGTGTGCGTGTGCGTATGTAATATGCGTAAACTCGTTCTCGTCATAGGCAAAGGTACCGCGGCTGACATCACCGAAGGAGGATGAGGCGCGGAGGATTTAGAGGTATTGTATGTAGGACCTAGGCATGTACTCACCCATCGTTGAGCTTCGATGCCCATGATATTCCGGTACGGCAAGATACGGCGGGCTTCACAGACCCCCTAATGACGACTTGTCTAGTGGAGGTCTGGGGGGGGGGGAAGACTTATGGATAAACTCGACGAGAATAAGTTGAATAAACCTTGGAGTATTTAATAATAATGAAGGGGAACTGGGTCTTTGACGGGGTTATGGTGGTGGTATTTCGGAGACCACGATAATTCCCCGTCTCAACTTGCTTCTTGTCTCTTAATTTTTTTTTCTTCTGCTGCAAAAATAAAAGTATTTCCCTCTGAAAACTTGAGGTCCCTTGTTTTCTAAGAATCGTGTACTAGTAACACCCGACTAGAATACTGGGATATGTAGGTAACAATAGATACCCAGCAATGGTAACAACACTATGACGAGTTAAACAACTTCAAGAAGAGAAAAAAAATAATGTGATGCAGAAATATCTCATGCGGCCTGTCACTGCATAATACGAATAGGAATCTATGAAATCGATGCAATTTGATCCAACAATGCCTGACTACCTGTCGACTAAGTCGTCCAGATCGTCTCACTGGCTGGGGTTTGTCTGTCTTCGTCTCTGCGTGGAGCTGGAATAGCCAGACAATACTGGAGTGCTGGAGTGCTGGAGTGCTTTTTTTTTTCTTCTTTTGCTCTTCCGTCATTCTTATCACCAATTAGCAGCTGATACTGTACGTACTGTATCCATTTTGCTGGAGTCCTACCGCCTGGCTTGGTCAATCATAATCATTCTAGCTTGTCCCTTATGCAGGGCAAGGGTATTTCTGCAAGGGCTCACTAGCGGGAGGTCGAAGTGCTGTAACGCCGCCATGAATTTCACGTACTGTACGCTGTTACCAGCTGTGTGTCCTGTATATCCTGTATCCTGTGTCCTGTGTCCCGTGTCCCGTGTCCTGTATCCCAGGGCTAGGTAGTATTTGTGCGTATTATCGCAAACGCCAGTTTTCCCACGTGGCGGAGGGACTCCAAAGCCTGAAAGCGCACCACAAATCCATACCCCTAGACTGTACGATGTAATACAAAATGGGACTGGATCAACTGATTCGTCCTTTTCCGTTTGGATTATCCCCGAGCATCTACTGCTGTACCCAACGATGCCAGCTTGGAATCTTACACAGTAGAACATTAATAGAAGGTAATCCTCTTTACGCGCTGTATAATTATATTGCGCAGTCTTATGCACCTGAGTCGGGGTCATCCGAACAAGAATAAGATCTCGGTAACCGGTGGTCCCGGAGAATCGGACAATCGCCAACAGGATCGCCAATGCGAGACGAGACCGACAAAGCGACCACGGTAGCAGGGTGGCTGACAGCTAGTAGGTGGTTGGCAGGCTGGGTGACTGTCAACGATGATGCTCAGCAAGCAATTTATCCATCTCGGATAACCAGAAAGGACCTTATGAAAAGCACAAATTTAACACGGCTCATCGATTATTCGCCAGATGTAATTAGATCTTGTCCAACAGGAGATTTCGCGTAGCCAATTACCTAGAATGACCGGTGCTCTCTGTCGAATGGACTCAGCCGCAATTCTGTCTCTTTTTTTCAATATGCATATTAATTGACACGTTGACGTCGACTAGGCTCCAGAATGAGGACATAATTAGTAGAAGACAAGGCCGTAGAGATCCGTCCACGAGGCCTTAATGCGACTAAAACCTGTGTCCTCATGTTGAATGTTGAATGGGGCTGTTAGAATATTGTCTGGGCCAGTCCGTATGTACCTAGGTAGGCTGATAGGTATCTAAACCATGGATGTATTTATTGAATGGAAATGAATTATATAGCGATCCCGTGTAAATTCGGGGGTGGTCCGGGTTATTGACTATGCCTGCCGAGCCGGCATCGCGGAGCCAGGACGGTGACATGATTGAAATACACTTGCCTGGTCTCGTACGAGCTACTTCAATTTGAAATGTGCCACTGTACTTACTTAGCTAATCGGCGATCGATGGATATCCCTTTTCTGTACAAGCCATGTAGGTCTATGGAAAGGTGCTCCTTATCAATCTGGCTTATCCCTCTCTAGAGCAGTAAGTAAGCTGGTAGGTATTAAGGGAAAGCCACTCTGAAGCATTTATGTTAGCTGAGTAGTGAATCCTACGAATGACCATTGACGAATGTGATCCATCTACATAATATGCAAGCTAGCTAATTAGGGCTTACATATAAAACACGCGAATAATTATTAAATTTATGAAAGATCGAACGAGAGAGTGAGACGTGTATTCAATGGGTATTCCAACCGGACGCCCAGTGGCATCCATCTCAACAAAAAGCATCCATGGATTCGAGATTGATAAAGCATGGAGGATACAAGGACCAAGGTACCTGCGTGACTTCGCCGCAGCCGCAGTGCCCGGGTATACGGTGCATAGTCATACCCAGACAGCCCAGACAACAGGTAATGCACGTCGTAAGTACCTATACCTATACGAATAAGAGAGAAAGAGGCGATCTTTACTCCGAGCCGCCTAGCTGCCTAGGGGGCTTACATAGTAGGTGAATTGGGTCAGATAATATAGATCGATATATATGCCGAGTTTGAAGACACTCATCGGGTGAGAGACTAGCCGATGAGAAGGTGCTGGGTTCCAAGTTGTGCATAGAATGGAATAGATAGAAATACCGAAGAAGGCTAGAGCACCGCCTTTCTAGCTGCAAGTCACGAATTGCCGAGTTTGCGAGCTTGGAAAAGAATGGGCGCATGCGGTGTTCCATTGGTTATCCCAGCTATTCCCGCTAAGTGGTGGACGAAGGTGGACGAGACGGGAACCGGCGTCCATCCAGCTGATTTGGTTGTCGGGTCCTCGGACGGGCTTTTGGTCGCTAGGTCATTCGCGTAGCGGTATCCCGCTTTCTCCAACCCGAT
The DNA here is from genome assembly GCA_022497145.1 of Rostrohypoxylon terebratum. Lineage (NCBI taxonomy): Eukaryota > Fungi > Ascomycota > Sordariomycetes > Xylariales > Hypoxylaceae > Rostrohypoxylon > Rostrohypoxylon terebratum. The sequence continues at coordinate 270,161 of MU385858.1, forward strand.
GCCATCACGGCAATGAAAAAAAGGCTTGTGATGGAGAAGGATGAAAAAGTAATAGATTGATGCATATTATGATGTATTTAACAGAGATTCAACAGGGTCTAAAAATGGAGTCGCATGTGAAAATCCGACAACTTTATTTTATTATTATGTAACCAAGAAACCAGGAAACCAGGAAACAATGAAACATTCACTGTCCAAACTAGCGCCTACCTGGCAATTACTGTGGCAATTACACAATTATACTTTTTTTTTGTGGCTCAGGATGCGGCGGGAGTAGGCGCGTTTCTACTACTTATGCTGTAGAGGTACTTTTAATGTTAATTTCGGGGAGTCCTGGCAGGTAACACAGCATTATCTCCGTTAAGAGATGGTACATTATCTGACAAGATAAAATACATGCATCGTGCCGGTGTTAATAAGCTCTACCAAAGGTATCCAGATCCTTCGACGTAGGTCGCGAAGCATATGCTTATCTATAAAAAAGCAACTCTAAGTACTTGTATATGTATCCAGATCCCTTCCATCTATGTACCTAATCCACCACTTGGCACCGTCGCCAACAGTTTGAACTTCCCTCCGATTCTTCTCCAACCCACGCCCCATCTGCAAGTTCGTCTGTACCTAGACACTTACAAAGTCCCAAATCCATGCCACACAAATATTTCCTAAGTTAGCTACGTTTCCCTTCTCTTTTTTCCTCTTACCGTAATCATAAATCTATCATCCCACCCTGCTCCCATTTCGTCCACCTCAATTACCAGGGTCATTCTCTTACCTAGTATTTATTCTTGGATGTGCGGCTCCGTTGTAGATCTTGCGTGGTCTCTTTTTTCGTTTTTAATTTCCTAGCTGAGAAATTTCAAAGGAGTTCCCCAACTTCGCCCTTCCTTTCTTCAGCCGACTACGCAACTAAGACACGTTGCAGTGTCGCTGCGCCTTTCCTTTACAGAACCTAGAATCACCAGGTAATTGTTAGCTATCCAGTATTCACTGTTAACTATCGTCTGACAATGTGGGATAGTCTCGTAACGTAGGAACATCATACAAATGCCCTATTGATTCGCTTTTTAATTGCTCGACCTCCCTTCCTGCCGCGTGAAATCCCCGGTAACGACTCTAAGATCACCTCACCAAGCCTGTCAAGATGGCTCAACTTGACACCCTGGACATAATTGTCCTGGCGGCCATCCTGGTAGGCACGGCTGCCTACTTTACCAAAGGCAAAGTCTGGGGCATTACCAAGGACCCGTACGCCAATGCCTTCGCCAACACGAACGGCGCCAAGGCCGGTAAGACGAGAAATATCTTGGAAAAGATGGAAGAGTCCGGAAAAAACTGTGTCATATTCTACGGTTCTCAAACTGGTACCGCCGAGGACTATGCTTCGAGGCTAGCAAAGGAGGGCAAGAGTCGGTTTGGTTTGGAAACCATGGTAGCCGATCTCGAAGATTACGATTTTGACAATCTTGACACCATTCCCTCCGACAAAGTTGTTATGTTTGTTCTAGCCACCTACGGTGAAGGCGAGCCCACCGACAATGCCGTTGACTTCTACGAGTTCATTACTGGTGAAGACCCGTCTTTCTCGCAAAGCTCGGATCCCCCTCTTGAAAACCTCAACTACGTCGCTTTCGGTCTAGGAAACAACACCTATGAACACTACAACTCGATGGTTCGCAATGTTAACAAGGCTCTCGAAAAGCTTGGCGCTAAGAGAATCGGCGAGGCTGGAGAAGGTGACGATGGCGCTGGTACTATGGAAGAAGACTTTTTGGCTTGGAAGGACCCCATGTGGGCTGCGCTTGCGGAGAAGATGGGTCTCGAGGAACGAGAAGCCGTCTATGAGCCTATCTTCGGTATTACTGAGCGGGAAGGCCTTACCAAGGATTCTCCCGAGGTATACTTGGGCGAGCCTAACAAGATGCATCTCGAAGGGACTGCCAAGGGACCCTTCAATGCCCACAACCCGTACATTGCCCCCATTGTTGAATCTAAGGAATTGTTCTCCGTTAAAGACCGAAACTGCCTTCACTTGGAAGTTGATATCAGCGGCTCCAACCTGACCTACCAGACTGGCGATCACATTGCAGTTTGGCCAACGAACGCTGGACATGAAGTCGATTTACTGCTTAGCATCTTGGGACTCGAGGACAAGAGGGATATCGTCATTAGCGTCAAGGCTCTCGAGCCCACAGCTAAAGTGCCGTTCCCTACCCCCACCACCTATGACGCCATTATCCGATACCATCTTGAGATTGGCGCTCCCGTGTCTCGTCAATTCTTGGGCACACTGGCTGCATTTGCTCCCGATGAGGCTACTAAGGCAGAAATGACTAAGCTTGGTAACGACAAGGATTACTTCCAAGACAAGGTTAGCAAGAATCACTACAACATTGCTAGGACTTTGAGCGTTGTCAGCAACGGACAGAAATGGACCAACATCCCCTTTTCGGCATTTATCGAGGGTCTCACCAAGCTTCAACCTCGTTACTACTCGATCTCGTCCTCTTCCTTGGTCCAGCCTAAGAAGATTTCCATCACCGCTGTTGTCGAAAACCAGTTGATTCCCGGACGTGCCGATCCTTTCAAGGGCGTAGCCACGAACTACTTACTTGCCCTCAAGCAGAAGCAGAACGGCGATCCTAACCCCGAACCATTCGGACTCACCTACGAACTCCACGGCCCAAGGAACAAGTATGACGGTATCCACGTACCCGTACACGTGCGCCACTCGAATTTCAAACTGCCCTCTGACCCGTCTAAGCCCATCATTCTCATTGGACCCGGCACTGGTGTGGCTCCATTCCGCGGATTCGTCCAGGAGCGAGCAAAACTAGCTGAAAATGGCGAGAATGTCGGTCGTACGCTACTTTTCTTTGGCTGCCGAAAGCGGAACGAGGATTTCATGTACGAGTCGGAATGGGAGGTATGTATAATTCCCACGCTAGTTTAGAATTTCGCTCACAATTTGGCAGGACTACAAGAAGGCTCTCGGCGATAAGTTCGAGATGATTACTGCATTCTCGCGTGAAGGACCTAAGAAGGTTTATGTACAACACCGACTCAAGGAGAGAGCCCAAGAAGTCAACGAACTGCTCGAGAAGAAGGCATACCTCTACGTTTGCGGTGACGCAGCAAACATGGCTCGCGAAGTCAACACCGTCTTGGCGCAGATTATTGCAGAGAAGCGTGGTATCCCAGAGACGAAAGCAGAGGAGATCGTCAAGAATATGAGAGCCTCTAACCAATACCAGGTAAGCTACGCTAACGTGTCCCCTGACCATCCCACTATGAGGTCTATTTTACGACTAGCAACCATCTACCTACTTCCACTTGCCGTTACTATTTCGCGTTGGTCAATGCTAATGAATCTAATAGGAGGACGTTTGGTCATAAGGGCCGATTAGATAATGGCGGCGTGTTATTTGTTTAATGCATGGCAGGGCGAGCGTTGCAGATAGACTTTGCATAGAAGAGATTCGCCGCTGACCTTGTTCGGAGTCACGGAGGTGTGGGCTTTTTATTGGCGCGGCTTGGACGATGGCACGATCTCGGTTCGGGTATCCAATATGCGGTCTAATGCAGGGTTCCGCATGTTCTCTGCGTATATAACATAGTCGCTACCTAACGTAATGATTTCGTGTACCTATAGATTGATATAAATCTTCAAAAAGTAATCAGTCTCGGTCTCGCTAGACATCTACAAGGGCGGGCGTGTCCCGATTTAATCGTTTCTCCGGTCTCGGAGTTGTTCAAATAAGAACTCCATTTTCGTAATTGGTTTCCCCAGGTGATTTTGGTACCTACAATCACCTACCACACCAATGCGAACTATGCACCAGGCGTAGCACTCATGTGCCAGCTGTAAGATCTGAGCCGAGGTATGGGAATGCAGCTGTTGAGGAGGCTTGGCATGTTAGGAGTTAATTGTGGGGCGTGCGCACCGGTGTGGTGTGGTGGCAGTGTGGTAGGTGACTAGCATCATCCACGTGACTTCAACAACGGAACGCGTACAGCGTAATAGCTATGATTAAGTGCGATCATCCCTACACTCTCTCATGAGGTCTTTTGGGAGTTGACCTCTTCATATTCATGAGAGACAGTCGTCACAGTGTTCAATTTGATAACACATTACCAGAGGCTCAGCTAGGTGATAGCCTCATTTTGACGACTGTTGCTTAGTAAGCACCCCCTGAATGATTGTTGCTGTCAATCAACTCAATGACAATTATAATAGCGTTCTCCTGTTCCAGTATATGTGCTCTATCTCCTTTGCGATACCTGGTCTTGGAAGTATGATTCGGTTTTTGTCTTAGCTACCGTCGCTGGGTTGGCTATGCGGGCATTATCACCGAACGGTACAAATAGGCCCGGACGAATGAGCTGTTGATACTAGACTAGATGGAGGTAATATTTCCATCTGGAAAGATTGGTTTACCAGCGGCAATGAGGTAGGTTAGGACAGGAATCATATATGTAGCAAGTTACTTAGTCACAACCCTCATCTTGTTCTGCTTTATATTTATTGTAAACGGGGTTTCATGGCAGCATTCAATAGGAAATAGATGGACATTGTAGGGAAAGTTATCGAATTCTGTGGTGAGGATATATAAAATTATCCAAATTTAAATTATCCAAATTTGACACCGAGGGTCAATGATTTCTCCATCCTAATAATTTTCCCAACAGATATCCAAAGTAAGAAACTCCATACAAGCGAGGGAAAATTACAATTGAGAAGAGCGATTCCCATGTTAATATCATCTAAGTAAGTGTCACGATAGGAAGATATGATGTCCTTGATATATCCATTTAATTCGCTTCCATTCCGTGTACGTAGTATGTGATATAGTATTAAAATCTGCGTGTCCAACGACTAGGGCCTGGTATTTACGTCCAGACGTGATTGTGTTGGATATAAGCACAGCTGTACCCGGCATTAGACGTTGATATTATTTTTTATTGCATGGGATTACGATTTTTGGTAGATTGGTCGAGAAAAGTAAGACTACATACGATATCGAAAAGATGTCAAAGGGAAGAAATGAAGAAATTTGCACGACTCTGGGGAAATTCTAGTTTCCATGAACGTATCCCAGTCCGATGTACCTAGGGTTAGGTTACTTTATCATGGTTATTCACGAGCGCTGGTGCCGTTCAGGAGGGTTCTGATCAGAAAAGGCGGATCTCGGCTGGTTGGAAAATACATACATTCGGCAGGAAGGTGCGAACCTAGGTGTTTTACAAACGTGACTGCCTCGAGGAGGTTCGATGCTGGATGGTCAGAACTGGTCAGAATGTTAAGCTACAAGCAGGTACTTCGCTCTGTATGGAAACTCATACTACTCTGTGTGTACCTATAAAATCAGGGTACGTACCTCTGTACAAACCATTGAGTACATATGTACCGTCAACAATATTCGAAATAATTTTTGGAGTATTGATCTTGTGGGCGTTTTTGTGCCAGTCGTCACCAACCATGCTACTGCTCCTACTGATTCGATTCTCCCGACGAAAAATATATAACAGCACATCTCATCTCTCAATTCTTCCCTCCCTTTCTTCTTTTTTTCTCTTCACCCACATACACTCAGACAACTTCTCTCTCCTTGCTCCCGTCACCGTTACTCAACATCCCACATCTAACACGGGACGTGTCTTCCCATCTCTCTCTGGATCCCAACTGGATCTTCACTGTCATTCACCATCACCCACTGCGCACTGCCTTCTGCAGTTTGTTTTGCAGCTATTCACTAAGGTTATATCTCCCCATCATCCGTCATTACGCAGCAATAATACTGCATAACTATTAAACATACTTGGGTCGAACATCTTAGGACGAACATCAATTACAGGTGTGCATCCTTAGTTGTTCCATCCTTACGCTTTCATCTACAAACTTCTTCTATCCTCATACATCCATCCGCATACTTCTGTCTGCGCACTTTTTTTTCTTATCCACACATCATCAACCTTAAACTTACACTTACACTCGCACCATTACGTCTTGATCAACTCTACAAGGCCGTTGCATCCTTACGCCTTCGCCGACGCCTTCCCTCTTAGATAAACTTGCGATTACTCTAAAAACATTTAGGAAGCTTCAACGCTGTCCACCTCTGTCACGGTATTCTTCAAGTAAGCATCGACCGTCAATAGCAGGTAGGTACGATCTCTCTTTTTATGTAATGATTTTCCACCGTTTCTCCACCCATAATATCTCTACCTTTTCTTCTTCGATCTCCAGTCTCTCATTTCTTTCTTCCCCATTCCTCTTACACTTGGTTCTCCAGCATAGCATCAACTCATTCAACACACGATCTCTTCGTTTTCAATCTTGCTCTCTAGCTACTCTATCTTACTCGTTCCCGCTCGCTTCATCTCGATCGTCTTGGTTCCAGCATTGGCATTACCAGCCAGAATTTCCGAGGTTGGTTTACTCTTCATCGTCGACCTTATTCGTCCATGCTGTTTAATTTCTTTCTTTTTTTTTCGCTTGCCTTTCTTCCACCTTGACACATCAAGACGTTGATATACAACATTACCCCTTCATGGCTTCTACACAACCACTCTACAATCCATCCAAACAATATCACAACTTGTCAACATTCATCAAATCTTTCCTGTGGCCTATCATCAATGATGTCCTAGTGTCATTTTCTTGCCATTAACCCAACGATACCTTCTCGCGTTGGGTTCTCCCATCTCTTCGACGTTTTCCCCAATATCACCACCTAACAACCGACCAATACAGAAACGTGTGCATGTTCTCCTAGTTCCCCATCACGTCATCCTTTGACTTATATATATCGCTTTTCAAGACCAAGACTGACTCTTCCTATGACAGGTATATTCCACGTCCTGCTACCGATCTTGACCAATACAACTTGAACACTTGAACACTTGAACGAGGTCCGTATCCCCCTCCCCCCCCCTTTTACTCACAAACTATCATCGCTTTCCTGTTATACATGCCTCGATGATCAATCACCTCGTTCATAACCAAGACCAACTACAACAAACTTTCCTCGATACCGTTCACATTTTTGTCATCAGCATTCCCCACAGTCCCCTTTCTCTATCTTGCCTAGTGTTCACGACTATCGTTGTCCTTGATTATTATACAAAATTAACTAATACTCTTCACTTCTGTAACAGTCTATTGACTTAACCTACATTCAACACGATGTCTAGCCCTCGTAACAACGAGCATTCGCCCTTTAGCGGCAACGTTGTGGTACGTGATGAGCTTACCGAAGAGGAGCGCATCGAACTCGATGCGCTCCTTGCAGCTCGTGAAGCTCTAGAAGCTCAAGAGGCGACTGAGGCTCATGTTCGTGAGCAGGCTTCGGCCCAGGTTACCCACGATGGTGCCAATGACAACGGTATCCAGAGCCGCACGATCGCCGATGCGAATATGAACGCCATGATGGGCCAGTTCGGTAGCCTTGGAATCAACAGTGGTGTCCCCCATATCCCAGGAATGATGCCTATTCCTACTCCTGATGGCCACTTCATTCAGGTCGCCGTTACTCCCTCCGTGGCTTCCGGTGTTCCTACCTACGGAATTCCCGCCCTTGGATATACGCCTGCTCAGCCCGAGGGTTATGCAGGTGGTACTCCTTACATCGTCCAGCCTGGTTATGCTAACAACGGATCTCACATGTATGCCTTTCCATACACCACCCCGTCGCGCGCTGGAGTGGCTCATGAGCGCACTGAGACTGGTTCTCGCGATGTTCCGGGCTTGGAAATTCGACGTTCGTCGTACTCTACTAATGAGTCTACCCCGGCCACCCCTTTCCTTGGAAGCACGGCTTCTCGCGACCAGGGACCTCGTGTCTTTGATCGCTCCTCCTACACGACTCCCTCGCCCCATCAGATTGTGGCCACCGAGTCTGTCCAGGAGCCCAAGTCCCCTCTCCTTGACCGAGAGCCTAGTATTCCTTTTGCCATTCCGGCCGTCTTCACTCCTGCAGAGAGCATGAAGACTCTTGAGCAGAGTCTGATCAACCCTCTGCCCGGAAACCGCAACGTCTATATCCGCGGTTTCCACCCCACCACTGATGACACTCTGCTTTTGAAGTATGCGGAGCGCTTTGGTAAAGTAGAGACATCTAAGGCTATTATTGATGCCAGTACTGGTGCTTGCAAGGGGTAAGTGATTCCACCCAATACCAGAAGCATTGACTGACACAATACCTAGATTTGGCTTTGCGAAGTTCTACGATGTTCGTGACTCGGAAAAGTGCATTCGTGGCTTCTATCGTCGAGGCTACGAAGTCGGCTTCGCAAGAGTAAGTGCTTCTTATTCATACCTAGGTGATGCCTCTCGTATCGGCCGATCATGGGCTAACAGTTTTTAGGAGTCGTTTAACTCTCGACTTCGCCAAGAGGGCGACCCTGATACCACCAACCTGTATCTTTCTAACCTTCCTCGAACCTGGCGAGAGTCGGTAAGTCAACATTTGCTCTGAGTAGATTCTATTATCTAACAGCCTCTCTAGGACATCAACAGTCTCTTCCAGAACTTTTTGGTCCTGTCCAGCAAGGTCCTGGAGGACCAGGTTACTCATGTGAGCCGTGGTGTCGGCTTCGCCCGGTAAGTAACGTCTCAGGTTTTATTGATCTCAAATATCTAACTGTAATATTAGATTCGAGTCTCGCGAAGTTTGCGATAAGATTATTGAGCATTTCCAAGGCATGCCTCTCGGCCCCGAGAATCTCCCGTTGCAGATTCGCTATGCGGATTCGCAGCGACAGAAGGAGTTGAAGCGGGTTACGGCTAAGCGCCGTCAGTGGCGTACCAACGAGTATAATGTTAGCGCTTACGGAACTACGCTTGTTGGAGGCGGCCCTACCAATGGTCCCTCTTATCGCCACAATGGCAGTGCTCAAGGGTATGTTTCTAGCGCTGTACCGCGTTCTCTTGTACTTGAGCTAACTTCTCTCTCTAGCGGTGCCTCTCAGCGCGCGCTGATGCCTCCTCAGCAGAATGGCCCTCAGCTAGCTGGTCCTCCTCAGCAGGGCCTACTTCAGCAAGGAGCTTCCCAGCACCAGGGTGCCCCTCAGCAGGGTGCCCCTCAACAGGGTGCTCCTCAGCAGCAGGATGGCGCCCAGGGCCGTCGTACTCAGGGTAGTGCCACTTGGACCGGTCTGGCTGGAATGACAAGCCGGTATGGTCGCCGTGGCCGACCCAACCCTGACCGACGTCGTTAAGGAACTAACGTTGTGCCAGACCCGGTGAAGACGTCGAGATCCGAGTCGAGTCCCCGCTAGTCGCACACGGTAGTAACCAATCGTCGCCCGTAAAGCAGGAGAAGGAGTGATTTTGTGGTCTTCTCAGAATTGTTGACTGCTTGCATTATCACACTTTTGTACTCCTTTTCTTATTTTTGGCAGTTGTCTTGTTGATGAGACATTGCTGCCGTAGTGATATCAAGGGTGGTATCATATGGGTGACGGACTTGTCTGATCTGAGTTTGTTTCCGGTGTTGTTTTCTTTAAGATTCAGTTTCGTTCTATCCCCTTTCTTTTTCTGACTTTTAAAGTCGAGTTGGCATGTCACATCCGATCATTACGACGCTTGATAGTTGACGATACAAGGCAAAGTGTGTCGATGACAGGTTGTGGTGGCAAGTTGTACCATCTCATTTTTACTCATACACGTTAATTTTCCCCATCACACGATAATACAGAATTGGCCTTTGCAGATAGTTAAGGAGGCATCAATATGAGATCATAGTGTCTTAAACTTTTCATAGTGATGGTAGTATAAGTGAATATGTCTGCTGATAGGTATAGTGTGCGGTTAATACCTATGCATCTCGTTATTTATCAAGTAGGAAGAATTGTGCGAATAAAGGGGGTATCAATTAAGCTCATCTTGAGTAACTATTCAGCGATTACGTCTCGTTTCCAATTGAAAGTTTCCCCATGCCTATTGTGGAGACACTGACTCCTTGATCACTGCATGTATTGTTCGGTCCATCCACCTCTACCTCTTCCTCTGTATCGCCGTCATCGTCATCGTCATCGCCATCGTCACCATCCTCATCCTCGATCTTGCTCGTAGATGAAGCGTCGTATTCTCCTGTATCAGCCTGTTCCTCCCTCTTGGCTTGTTGTTCTCTAATAGCAGCCTCTAAGTCCTTGAGCGCCTTCTTGGAGAAGCCAGACGCCTCGACCGCAGCATCGAGTCTCTTGGCCCCGTCCTTCCCTACGGTCTTCTTCGCATCCTTGTAGTATGGCCCTGGCTGCGTGCTGACGAAGTGGAAGCGTCGCTCGAAGAATTTCTTGATGCAATTGACGTCGCGGTCAAAATACATCTCGGCATTCTGATGGTCCATAGATACCATCTGGGGAAAGTCGATTATGATAGGGATCGCCTTGAAACTTTCTTTTTCCCGCTCTTCCTCCGCCGACACTTTCGCTTCCTTGTTTTTGGCAGAGGACTCCGGCTTCTCCGGCTCCTCCTTGATTAGGATATTGAACTCGTTGAAATCGCCGTGGATCAACCCGTGCCGGGCTAAGCGCAAGATTAGGGAGATCAACTCGGCGTATAGAGCGGCGGGGTCAGGGACCCGTGAGATCTGGCGTAGCGGGAAGGCGTCGACGTATTCCATGAGCACGGTGTGCCGGCTCTGCGATAGCGGCTCTGGCACGGGGAAACCTTCTTCCCGCAGCGCCTGCATGAAGGCGTACTCCTTTTCGGCGGCTAGCCGCGATAGGTACATCCAGCTGCCGCCCTGCCGTTTCCGCAGGTAGTCGCGGTTCGCCTTGACGGTGCGGAAGGAGATTCGGCCCAGCCGGTGGATCTTCAGGACCCGCTGTGACCCCGTCTCGTCAGCCACGACTAGGATATCGCTTTCTTTCCCCACGCCGATCCGGTTCCCCACGCTGTATACCTCTTTCCGGGAAGCGTATGTGTGCAGGGCGAGGTAGTCTACGCCGCCGTACGTCAGGCGATAGCCGTCGTATTTGGCTTCTTTGACACGCGCTATGAGGCCGACTTTGGCGAGCGCCGAGATGGACTTGTGGACGCGGCTTGCGCCGCCCCGGAGCTTGGAGAGGGATTCGATGAGGGGGGTCGGGATTAGTTCGTGGTTGCGGCTGCCTATTTCACACTTTGGAACATTTTTTAGTTGTTTTATTCACGTAATTGAAAGTCAGAGAACGGGAATATGGGGGACGTACGGCTGTAAGGACTCGCCAGTCCTCGGCTGTGAGATGCCGCATGGCTTTCGTATCGAGCTTCATGGCGGCTACCTCCTCGCCGTTGACGAGGAAATGTGACGGATCTAATGGTAAAGTGGATTATTGGCAGGTATATACACAATAAAGAGGATGAACATGAGGAGTATGAGAAGAAAATATCGACTCTTTTTTTGTCTGTCACACAGTTGTGAAGGCAGGCTGGACGTCGAATCGGCTAATATAACCCCACCAAATTCTATACAAAAATCTGGGAGATAATCTTATCAGCGATAAGATAAGAACCCAAGTATGTACGTATCAAGTATGTACGTACCCTGAAATATTACAGGAAAGCCGAGAGTCTGGAGGATCTCTTTTCATTGGCTGATATTATTGGACTTTCCTGCCGTTTCATTGGATTAAAATGACTAGCTGCACGAAATGTCAATTGGTTGGTTTTAACATCAAAAATTCGGAAGGCTGTGGCATTCGTTAGAAGCACGGACCACTTTAAATCAAGACTAAGCAATAGGCGGCAGAGCAGTCGCGTAATGGTAAACCTTTCCGCCTTGCGTTGGGGAAGCTTCGACCTGACCGATTAAGAAGCTTTCGCCTTTAGAAAGCTTATCCGATTTCCATCGTCAAAATAAAACGCACACCAAACCAAACCAAACCAAACCAAACCCAATCAAACCCAATCATTTCCCCTCCGGTCGTTCATATTAGACCACCACCATATCATATTAATATTCAAGCAGTCTACATACTAGTGAATTTCTTCACCTGAGAGTCCATCATCTCGGAGCTTATCCTATAATTTTGTGTTAGCTGCTACTTTCGCCCTCGTTCGCCTCGTTCGCCTCTTTCCCTCCTCTCCTCAAAGACGACCATGGCGCCGAGCAGTAACCAGCCCGCGTCGACCGACAAGGGCAAAGGCAAAGCAGTCGACAACAAGGCTGAAGAGAATAAGAAGGGTAAAGATGGCCAGCCTCAAGCTAATGGCAAGAAGGACGAGGACAAGATCGACTGTGTGTTTTTACCCTGTTCGTCGAGGTTGAGATTGTTTGTCCCATGCTAACGGCTATGCAGCTGCAGAGGAGCTGAGCGAGGAGGACCAACAACTCAAGAGCGAGCTTGACATGTTCGTCGAGCGACTAACAGTACGACCGATACATCCCAGGCTGTTGATCATCTAGAAGCGCTAATGCGATTTGTAGGAATCCGATGCATCCCTCTACAAGCCGGCCTTGGAGGCCATGAAGACTTCCATCAAGACTTCGACATCCTCTATGACAGCAGTCCCGAAACCTTTGAAATTCCTTCGACCCCATTACCCAACCATGACAAACCTCTACGAGGAATGGCCCGAGGGTGACGACAAGTCCTCGTTGGCGGACGTCTTGTCCGTCATAGGAATGACCTTCTCAGACGAGGACCGCCAAGACACCTTAAAATACCGTTTACTATCCCCCACTCAAGATATAGGATCGTGGGGTCATGAGTACGTGCGTCACTTGGCCCTAGAGATTGGCGAGGTCTACGGGAAGCGGGTCGCTGCGGAGGAGCCCGTCAAAGATCTGATTGATCTCGCATTGATCCTCGTGCCGCTGTTCTTGAAGAGCAACGCCGAGGCCGATGCTGTCGATCTCATGAGTGAGCTCGAAATTATCGAAGAGCTGCCCAAGTTCGTCGACGAGAACACCTACTCCCGTGTCTGCCTATACCTTGTCAGCATGGTTAACCTTTTGACTTACCCGGAGAACGATCAGTTCCTTCGAACCGCCTACAACATCTACATGGCCTACCACGAACTAACTCCAGCGATGAATATCGCTATCAGGCTTAATGACCTTGACCTTATTTCCACCGTGTTCGACTCTACAGAAGACCCGGCGCTAAAGAAACAGATGGGTTTCTTGATTGGTCGTCAGAAAAGTTGGGTTAATGTCCATCGGAACACCACAGCCGAGGGAAAGGATATGCAGGACATAGAAGATACCGTCTCAAACGTCAAGCTAGCCGAGTACTTCAAGGTTCTGGGCAAGGAATTAAACATTCTGGAGCCTAAGACTACCGAAGATATCTATAAGAGTCACCTGGAAAGTAACAGAGTTGCGGGTATGACCAACTTGGACTCAGCGCGACACAATTTAGCAGCTGCATTCGTCAACGCCTTTGTCAATGCAGGCTTCGGTAACGATAAGATGATGCTCGTTGAAGAAGACAAGGAATCCTGGGTATGGAAAACGAAGGATGAAGGTATGGTATCGACCGTGGCCTCCCTCGGAACCCTCCTGATGTGGGATGTGGAAAACGGACTGGATAAGATCGACAAATACACCTACTCCACGGAGCCCCTCATTGTGGCGGGTAGTATGCTCGCCATCGGCATTATGACTTCGGGCGTTCGTATGGACAGCGACCCTAGTATAGCGTTGTTAGCCGACCCAGAGAAGCTTGAGAATAAGAACCCCCTCGTACGGATAGCCGCCATCATGGGACTTGGACTTTCCTACGCCGGCTCTCATAAGGAGGAGGTACTGGAGCACTTGTTGCCCATTGTCACAAATCCGGATAGCGACATACAGACTGCTGCGATGGCCGCACTGGCCTGCGGTATGACATGTGTTGGCTCCGCCAACCCGCTTGCGACTGAAGAGATCATGAGTGTTCTTATGGACGAGGACCGTTCAAATCAGTTTTCCGATAAATGGGTTCGATTCTTAGCCTTGGGTCTTGGACTTCTCTTCTTTGGCCGCCAAGAAGAGGTAGATGTCATCTTAGAGACGCTCAAGGCTGTCTCTCACCCTATGGCTAAGCCAACTGCCATACTATGTGAGGTTTGTGCCTGGGCTGGTACTGGGGCTGTGTTGAAGATCCAAGAATTACTGCACATCTGCAATGAGCACATCGATCCTGACTCGGAAGACAAGAAGGGCGAGGAATTATTGCAGATGTATGCTGTCATTGGAATTGCTCTAGTTGCTATGGGCGAAGACGTTGGACAAGAGATGGTCTTACGACAATTTGGTCATCTCATGCACTATGGCGAGGCCAACATCCGACGTGTTGTACCTCTCGCCATGGGTTTGATCAGCCCTAGCAACCCGCAAATGAAGGTTTACGACACACTATCCCGATACAGTCACGACAATGACAACGATGTCGCGATAAATGCAATCTTTGCTATGGGGTTGCTGGGTGCCGGCACGAACAACGCTAGATTGGCGCAGCTTCTTCGACAATTAGCCAGCTACTACCACAGAGACCAAGAATCGTTATTCATGGTTCGTATTGCGCAAGGTCTCTTACACATGGGCAAGGGCACTATGACCCTTAACCCCTTCCACACAGACCGACAGATTCTGTCACGAGTGGCGACTTCAGGGCTTCTTGCTATCCTTGTTGCCATGATCGATGCCAAACAATTCGTGACTTCCAGTTCCCACTATCTCCTATACTTCCTCACCGCCGCCATGCATCCTCGTTTCCTCGTTACACTAGACGAGAACCTCAATCCCTTGACAGTCAACGTCCGTGTTGGTCAAGCCGTTGATGTAGTTGGCCAAGCGGGTCGACCCAAGACGATCACTGGATGGCAGACACAAAGCACGCCCGTGCTCCTGGCATATGGCGAGCGAGCAGAACTCGAGGATGAGCAATACATCAGTCTCAGCAGCACACTAGAAGGACTAGTGATCCTTCGCAAGGTAAGACACGGGCACCGACACTAACACTAATATTAAGTATATATGACTAACATTTCACTAGAATCCGGACTGGGACGATGGGAAATAAGCGATTAGGAGGAGTTGGCATTGACTTGAAACCATCTTGCAGTCTGCCTGATATGCGACGGTCGGGCTGGGCTGGATTGGGGTGGTGGGAGGCTGGTTGTCAAGTTGGTGAAACTTGTACTATTAGAAGACAAACAATGCATCGCCGAGCATCGCGAATTTAGGGTGCGGCCTCGCTTTGGTTCAATGCATTAAAAATGACGGAAACAATTCACACGTTCGTCTTTCGTATTTGGTGACATTATATTCCTCGTAACGAATATGGCTTGACTATATATCTTCTTCCTGTTGCTATTCTCACTTCCTCGAAGGCCTGGCATTCTTCGCCTTCCTCCTCTCCTTAAGAACCCTCGCCTTGCGGATATCATCCACGTTCTTAATCTCCTTCCTATTTCCCGCACCATCCTTAAAGCGACCAACCCGCTTCTCCTTAGCCTCCGCCACGCGCTTCTTGCGCATGTGGTAGTCGTCACGGTATTTATCCGCCTCCTTCGGGGCTTTCTCTTGCTTATGTCTATACCTAACACCGCCTCCCTCGGCTCCTCCCGGCCCACCACTACTAAACTGCTTCTTCTCGAACTCGCCCACACGCGGGAGCTTACCTATACGCTGCGCGCGCCTCCATTTATCAAACCTACCACTCTGAAAGCTGGCCGCGATCTTGACCCCGCTCTCGCCGCGGATCAAGCGTTTCCCGGTGCCGGTTCCGGCACGGGCGCGGGAGCCGTCGTCGTCGTTGTCGCGGGACACGTACTTAGCCTGCTTCTTATCCCAGCGCATGCGTGCACGCGTGGGGACGCCGAAGTTCTTCGCGGTCTCGTCGTTGGTGAGGTCCATCGTGAGGTCGCGGGCCGCTTCGACGAAATTAGTGGTCGAGGAGGAGTGCGAGGGCTGGGCGTTGGAGCCGGAGTGCACGCCGTACCCGCGCTCCTCGGCTACGTTCACCGTGCGCGGGTGGTACGACATGAAGGCCTCGGTGTCTTGGTAGGAGGAGGTTGCATCTTTGGGGCGGCGGTCGGTGGTGCTGGTGTGGTTCGAGATGGTGACTTCGAGGTCCGAGTCCGAATCCGAGGCCGATGGAGCTTCGTCTTGCTCGTCTACTGCCATGGCTTCGTCTTCATCGTCGAAACCGTCTGAGCCGTCTACTTCCATCGCTTCGTCTACCTCTTCGGGCTCCGAGGTATCCTTGGTGGACTTGCGGGGTCCGAAGCGCTCGCGAAGCGACTTCATGACGTCGGCGGCGTCGTTGCGGCCTGCTTTGGCCGACCTCCCGATCTCGAAAATGGTTTCCTGTGGCTTGAACCCACTAATCTTGGCAAGCATCTCTGCGCGAGCATCCTCTGCATCTCCCAGCTGGTCGCCGAAAATGGGGTGCAATTGCGTCCAACCCTTTGATGCGATAATCTCCTTCGCTCTACGAGCGCTCTGGCTAGAGGCTGAATTACGTGTTCGTAAGTACAACTTCTCGGCTTTTCCTGCTACTCGGCGGAGGGAGCTAATATCTTCGCTCTCGCCCAATACTTTGTTTAGCCATTCTACGTTGGTTTCTATCTTGCTTCGGACCGGCGTGCCGACAGTGATATCCTCTGCGAAGTTGGTGGAGTCCTTCCCCTCTTTGCCGAGCACGAGTTTCTTGCCTAGGAACAATTGGAGATCTAGCAAATATGGGGCATCTGTATCTCTGACAAGACTGTAACTCCAGCCTCTCTGTCCGGCTCTTGCGGTACGACCGACTCGGTGAACGAAGACCTTGGGTTGTGGGGGAAAGTCGTAGTTGATCACGTTGGCGAGAATCGGAATATCGATACCTCGCGCTGCGACGTCTGTCACAACTAGAATATTAGAGCGGCCTCGTCTGAAGTTCTCGACTTGGTCCTTTCTGGCTGTTTGATCCAGAGAACCGTATACGTAAGAGACTGCGAACCCCGCTTCGTTGAGTAGAGACTGTAGATATTCGACATGGTGCTTTGTGGCGGTGAAAATGATCGTAGAGTGTTCCGTCGGTTTCTCTCTTCCTCTGGGACCATCCGGCCCTCGCTTTCTCTTTTTCGAAGTCTTGTCAGACTCTGGCTGGACCCCTTCTGGTAATCCCATAGGCATCTTTATAACGTCATGTAGGATATGTAGAAGAGCGCCTTCTTTCTCGGCACTCTTCACACTGAAGAAAGCCGACTGTAAATCTGGAGAGATCTTCGTCTCGGCGTCTAGTCGAACTAGACTAGGATCTTGTAGACCTGCACGAGCAAACTCGACTAATGAGGCGGGCAAGGTAGCTGAGAAAAGCAGACTTTGTCTTGATAAAGGTAGAGCGTGCAAGATTTCGGTGAGCTGGGCGGCGAAACCCATTTCGAAGAGTCTGTCGGCCTCGTCGAATACGACATATTGAATGGAAGATAGATCGAGAGACATCTCCACTTTGAGATGTAGAAATCGGCCAGGCGTAGCAATGACAATATCGGGGTTTGATGTCATGGAGCTAAACTGCTCCTCCAGACTATCACCACCGACGAGAAGCACACATTTTAAATCAGTTCCACGGCCAAACTCTTTGACGACCTTTAAAGTCTGGATAGCAAGTTCTCGAGACGGCGAAAGAATGAGGGCTCTTGATCCAATTGTTGCACTATGAGCCCTTAGACGCTCTATCATTGGGATAACGAAGGCAGCGGTCTTTCCAGAACCTGTTCTCGCCATGCCAACCACGTCTTTCCTTTCCATGATCAGTGGTATAGCTTTGCGCTGGATAGGGGTAGGGACCGAGAACCCCTTTCTCGTGATCGCTCTTAGTAGGTTCGCATTGAGTCCTATGGCCAACATGATTAGTTATCTGTGATGTAAAACAGAGCTTCATCTCGCTGCATGATGTATACTAACCCATAGCTTGAAAACCACCACCTTTCTTCACAGATTTCCCCTTCAGATTGGTAGTTTTCCTGAACGAAGCTGCCTGTTTGAGGGCAATAAAAGCTTCGTCTCCATCATCTTCACCATGGCTGCCGCCGTCCAAAAAGTCGAAGCCAAGGTCGTCTTGTGCGGCATTCTTGTTGCTCTTCTCCGACGCACCAACGTTGTCAGTGAATAGAGAGCCTAGGATATCGACTTCGTTCTCGGACAGCGCCAGTGAAACCGCTCGGGACGGCATAGTTAGGATGTACTTTGATATTATATTGGAGCCTACATGAACATTTAATTGATTTGAATATCAAGATTCCAATAAATTTATTGTAACTCAAGACTCAGATTGAAGTTCTCATGGGTCGCATCCAGAACTTTTTTTCTTAGTTGTAGGACCCTAGCCGCTCTTATCGCCTAGCGTGACTGGTCGATAAGCACTAGTGCCCCGCTAAACAAGTACCTTCCAGGTACGTGGGCCGCGTGGGCCGTCGACTCGTCGCCTTTAACCTTTAGGTCACCTACAGACTAGGTTACAGTGTACGTCCTCTGAACGGAGCACCTATCGCAACTTCTTATCTCCTTGCCCCGTCGCCCCCGATACGGACCTTCAACACCTTCATTCTCATCTTCTCAACATCATTTACTCTTGATTCCGAGCCGTCGAATTCCATCGTTGCTATCCTCGTTAGCCAATACATTCTATCAGAATTAAACATGGCTTCGAAAGAGAAGGACCCCGTCGAGGATAAGGACGCACTCGATGCGCTCGAAGCAGAGTCCAAGGAGTTCGACAAGGCAGGTTGATTTCCAATCGCCATTGAAAGCTTGAAAGATTGATATCAGCTAACACGGTTCAATTTAGGATGCCGAGATAGATCGCATCTTAAAGGCATTCCGCTTAGATGCGTAAGTCATACTCAGTTACGAATTATTATCAGATGAAGATTAAATCCTAACTCTCATAACAGCTACGCCGTTCTAGACCTAAACCCCGGCGTCCCCGAAGCGGACATCAAGATGACATACCGCAAAAAGTCCCTGCTCATCCATCCGGACAAAACGAAGAACCCACAGGCGCCAGAAGCCTTTGACCGGCTGAAGAAAGCACAGACAGAACTGATGGACGAGAAGCACCGGGAGCGGCTAGACGAGGCTATCGCAGACGCGCGCATGCTGCTGGTCCGCGAGAACAAGTGGACAGTAGACAGCCCGGAACTGAAGACGGAGGACTTCGCGAAACAATGGCGTGTGAAAACCCGCGAGGTCTTGATCGACAACGAGATGCGCCGCAAGCGCCAGGCCAAGGCCCAGATGCAGGAGGAAGGCCGCGAGCAACGCCGCGTCGACCAGGAGCTAGAGGACCGCAAACGAAAGAGGCAGCACGAGCAGGACTGGGAAAGCACTCGCGACCAGCGCATCGACAGCTGGCGACAGTTCCAGAAGTCAAAGTCCGGAGACGACAAGAAGAAAAAGAAGAAGCTAAAGCCAATCGGCTGACCTGTCTATCCGTTTATTTGCCCGTTGTGCGGATCGGATCGGATCGAAATTACCTGTGTTCTAGCTTAGGGAATGGAAATAGGAGGCTGGTTGGCACAATTACAAATGCTAAGGTTATGTTATCTTCTTGCAGGAAACCGCGCGCTCGACGGCTCTTGAATTCAGGGTATTCGCTTCTGGGGGGTGAGAGCAACGGCTACTCGTGAGTTCTATTAATTGACCGAAACTTCTATGAGCCTAACTCCCTTAGTGACATTAAGATCGAAGTTGTCGTTTCTACGTGGCCCGTGGTTGGCTTCTACTTCAGCCAATGTGCCCTTATTTAAAGGGGACAAGGCATTTAAGGTGAGTGTATTATGTGCTCGCATGTCCTTTTCCACGAGTTGTGATGACTGCACGGAGCAGATATATCGTAGTAGAACGAAATTGAGAGGGGTCTCCCGTGATCCTCCAATGCACCCATACCCGTCTCCGTGTCTCAGCCACCGCCGCTCTTCCCCCACTGCAATTACCGACAATTAAAAGGCCCCTTCACAAACAATCATTCCCATATCGTAGACGTTTTCATTGTGCTACCTAGGTATCTAAGTCCAACACCACCAACAGAGCTTCATTAGTGCTCCGTCTCTCATGGCTTGCGTTTCTGCTTGTACTGTTTGAATCTGGCAAGGTTCATGTTCGCCTCATCAGCACGCAGACGCAATTCGGGCCATTGCTTCTTGTCAATCGTTTTCAACATGGTCTTCACCTTCGGGGCAGCTTCCTCCAAGTGCTGCAGGAAGTTATCCTTCCAGAAGACTTCCTTGTCACACTCGTTGTTCTCATCGCCGTAGATATCGAACAGTTGGTTCAATGCCTCTACAACATCGGCGGCTGGGGTCTCGGGTAGTCCTTTGACAACCGTGAGAAGGAAAAATCCTATTTCTCGGTTCAGTGCAACGGGTGCCGCGAGTGCGAGTTGTCCTAATACTCCAATGCACTTGACGCCGAGGCCTTGGAAAGGATCCTCATGGTTCTCCTCGAGGCTTTTGGATGCGTGGTAGAGCGAAATAAATCTCTTGTGTTCATCACCCTTGAGAAACTCTTGTCCATGCAGAGTTCTTGCAATGGCCCATGCAAGACTGGTCACGGTTGTCGCAAGCTGCACATCGCTAGTGTCGTTTGAGAGAATCGGGGTTATGATCTGTTGCCAAATCATGTTCGCCACAGGTGTCCAGGCACGCGATATCGCTGCATTCGACCTGTCGGAGAAATCGATACAGCTTACCGTCCAAGAGATGTTGCTTAGAGCCGTTACGGCATGATTGAGGATATACTGGGATATCTCGTCGTTGCCGCCACTGGCATGGATCAGGGATACCAATTCCGGAATTGCTTTTTGGATGAGCTCTCTCAACGTAGGCAAGTCGTCTATGCCCCCAACTTTGTCATCATCTTCATCTACTCCGGTAACCATCTCCATATCCGCTTCCATTTCGTCTTCGTCCATTTCATCGTCCTCGTCGCCTGAGTCATTATCAGAAGGCTCCTCATCAACATCGGCGTCATCATCGCCCATAACGACGTCCTTGTCATTACTCTTCTCCTTTTTCCCTTTCTTCCCGCGGCTGCCTTTCTCTAAAGTATCCTGGAGCGTGGTCGCGATCGATGCCAGAACTTCCAGTGACAACTGCAAAATCTCAGCTGGATTCGATGAGCCGTGGCCGTTAGCCGCGTTCATATTCAGCCGGGTATGTTCAATTACTCGAGAAAGATGGGGAACTATAATCGCATCGCATCCGTCTCTCTTGCCGGGATTGTGATCGTTCCATTGCGCCGCAGCAAATGCGTTGTGTATAACAGCGCAAGATAAGACAGCCTTGTAGTCGTTACCACGTGCTAAGCCGAGAAGGCGCTCGTAAGGATGGTGGTATTCTGAGCCGGCAAGAAAGACCTCCGAAAAGTACTGGTTGTCCTCGCATAATGTTATCATACACGATAGAACACTGTTTAGGGCCGACGGAGACGTTTTATAGAAATGTGATAGGTTGAAGAGTAAATGAGGAATGGGCTGGCAGCGCACGATCGCATCGAGAGCCTCATCCTGAGCTTCAGCTACAGCGGGTATGATAATAGCTACTGACTCTGCGATGCTCCACACGAAGAGCTGGTCGGCTCTCGAGATTTTACTGAAGATAGGATCAGGTCTTGAGATGGTGACGCTTAACTATGTGATGGTCAGTGACTTGTTCGAAATACAAGGCTTACAGTAGTGTTTAGATCTTACGGTTTTGCAGGCACGTCCGATAGCAGGTATGATATCCACTCGGTATAGGTGAATACAAAAGTCCTGCTCTTCCTCAGCAACGAGAAGGCGGAGGATCTTCCACCCAGCAGCAGCACTCTCCAGGCTCTCATTAGTCAAGGTCTCGGTGAGGATAACATGAACAATCTTCTCTCGTAGAAGTAACTTTCTACTCGTGGAATCCTGTACGATCTTGGAGACAGCTTTGGCAGCAGCAGTATGAGATTTCGGATCGGTGCTCTGAAGATCCTTGATGATGGGCAAGATGGATTTTTCTCTTATCGCTATGAGTTCAGGGTCGGTGAGAGGCTTCACGGGTTTATTCGTCGCATCGGGGTGTTGACCCCCTTTGGCCCTGTTCCGACGGGACTTACCCATCGCGAACAGAGACTGAGGGTAATCTTTTTTTTTTTTAAAAAAAAAAAAGGATTTGGTTTCCTCGATTAGAAATCTCTATCTTGGAGAAACTAAATTTACCAGGGATTGAAGTTTAAAAAAAGAAGGTTGATGATAAATCCTGTGCTCACGTGAAATCCGAATATCAAAATTCAAAATTTCAGACGAAAATTTCCAGCAGTTTGGCTGTGTGAGGCTTAACGTCTCCAGCTTCCCCACCATGAAAACTTCAGAGTTTGCAGCTTAAGCATGTACCTAGACATGAACCTCTATTTTAGTGGACCTGGTGGGGTCTCCCGATCTGCCAGGACACACCCATCCATCAAATTGTGGACCCTTATCAATCGCGTCTTGCAGTCGTGATGCAAGTAGCCGGAACTCCATGTTCCAAAGCAATTATCCATGCAAATAACACGTCTTCACCCAAATTTGTACTGTACGATGTACATAACCTAGTACATTTCCCGCCTGCCCAATACGATGTCGGGTACCCGTTAGACTTGCCTAGAACGAGCCGGCTTATATTACAATATGGGTTAGCTTACTAGGGAATTCACTAGTGTACCCTACATACAGCATATATGTATTAAGCTAGGGCCTCTAAAAGAACAACGGGATCGTCGCTCCCTAGAGCTTCATCGTCGCTGAGCCCCAAACTTACGTAGTGGGACTTTGATTCAACTCGACTGTCCTTGCCCTATCTAAATTTAGGGTTTACTAGGTGTCAGGTGTCGAAGTATTGGGGAAGCTTTCCAAGATTCACATTCATTGCATTCGTTGTTTTGCTCAGTCCAAGCTTCAATTTTACCCCAATTTTCTCAATTCAAGAGTTGTCATTGTCATTTGAGATGCAGTTTTCAATATATCCGATTGCCTGACTACCTACCTACCCACCTACCCATCCTCTTTGCTCTCACGTCAGAGCTCTGGTATGTCTACATGGGGGAAAATGGGGAGCTTCTTCCTCAGCGACGAAGAGCTGGGCAAGAAGGATGACGACCATAAGCCTTTTAAGAGTGGCAGTGGTCTGCGGCAGCAGAAGCAGAATTGGAACCCAGCCAGAGCCCCTCCACGACGATCCCTTAAACGTATAGCTCTCGTGCTTGTCGTAGCCTCGGTCGTCTACCTCTTTATTAAGAATATCCCGGTCCTCGGTCCTAATGCGCAAATGCGCCGTCCTAGCTACATATATCCAGACCTTTCCGCGAATATTCCCAGACGTCCTACCTACGATCGATCACAAGCCGCCCCGCCCAAACCCCAAGATCCCCAAGATCCCCAAGATCGCTCGCCGAGCACACCTCAGCGCATATTCAATGGACCTGTTAGGTTCCTTGCGCTGGCATCGACGTTGCAAGGCATCAGTGGCACAAGGGGAACCATGTTGATAAATAGAAATGTTCTATTCGCATCCTCAAGCCTTAGGAGCGCCGCCACGCTTTTACCCATCGCTTGTCAGATGGGATCCGATTTGAAGAGCTACGTACACTTTGCCTTGATGAGTCGGAGCGAAATAGAAATACGGGAACTCCGTAAAATCAATGGCATTGATGATTCATGCCAGATTATATTTCATGGTACAATTTCTACGATCCAGGGCAATACGTACAGCCACTAATTCGGATATAAGATGCGCGCCCAGATTTTCCACAGATGTCGACTGATGATCGAATGGAAACCGCTGTGTTTCGTGCTTTTCGTGCGTATTATAATTCTATTGCTATGATTGCCATTGCTTACGGTGTATCTTCTAGATCATATTTTCAACTATATGCACCCTCAAGCGATTTTCATAGATGGCTCGAGCGATGAAGAGCCATTCTTCCTACGGGGCGCACAACAACATTCAAAGGCAAAACAGAATACTCTAATCGAGTTACCGCGCAGATCTGCAAAGAGGTTAGAATGGTTGACGAAGCTGGACAGCCAAGCCTTGCGCAGTAAGATAGTTTGAGCCTTACACATGCTTACTATGGCTAACCAAGATATACCTCAGTGTGGCACAAAAACAGTATCGACATACTCATTCACGCTATACCAGGAGCATCGGGAAGTTTGATCAGACTTCTCAGGTCTTTAAGCGCAGCTGACTACACTTCGAGCTCTGTTCCCCATCTCACTATTGAACTTCCTCACGATATTGATCCTCCAACTAAACGCTTTCTCGAATCATTTACGTGGCCGCCCGCTCATGTATATAACCCAACTAACGCACGTTATCTATCAATCAGACATCGCATTCCTCACCAGAAAATAAGTGAGGAAGAAAGTTCGGCTAGGTTTCTTGAATCATTTTGGCCAGCCGAGCCAGAATTTTCACATATTCTAGTGCTCTCGCCACAAGTTGAATTATCGCCCGACTTTTTCCATTGTAAGCCATATTCTCTTAACCCGACTACCCGACTTCCCCCCCCCCCCCCCCAAAAAAAAAACATGGTCAACCGTCTAATTGACTTGTAGACTTGAAATATTCCCTGTTGGAGTATAGGTATTCCGCCATTTCCACCTACCAACACTGGGATCGCCGACTCTTTGGTATCAGCCTTGAGCAGCCAAACCAATTGCTGGACGGGAAGGGGTCATTTGTTCCGCCTTCACTACTGAGAAGTGACAGTTCGGGCGATGCTGAAGATAATGAGATTTCCACTTCGTTTTTATGGCAAGCACCCAATAGCAACGCGGCGCTTTTCCTGGGCGAAAGGTGGATAGAACTCCATGACCTCGTCTCTAGGACATTAGAAGCCAAACGGGAATTAGATCCTATGCCAGCACTATTGTCGGAAAAAGTTGTGAGCACACAGTATCCCTCTTGGCTAGAACATGCCTTGAGGTTGGCCCGAGCACGAGGCTATTGGATGCTATATCCCGGCGACGATATCGCTAGAAACCTTGCAACCGTTCATAGCGAGTTAAGTCATATACCGGAGGAGTACGCAAATTATGAAAACCCAAAGCCGCTCCTTGCGGATGACGCGAGTGAGGAAGAGATCGAGAATGTTAGACAGAAGATCCGAGTGGGCATAGAAACAACTCTTGCCCCAGTATCATTGCTTGACAGTCTTCCTAATAAGGGAAACCTCCGTCCGTTTGGCGATTTGCCGGTAGTAGCGTGGGACGGTCCGTCAACGGATCTCGAAGGTTTAAATATGCTATCAAGGGAATACTTAGCCGAGTTCAAAAACAATATCGGCAGTTGCAGCACGTATACGGGAAAGCAAAGAGAAAGAGAACCAATGTCAACACAAGATATGTTCTGCCCAACAGACTAAGTCGATACGAAGATACGAAAAGTTTCAACGGTCTCCGAGATCTTAAAAATTTCGACATGACCCAGGAATTACGATCAGCAGGGCTTATAGTGGGAGTTATCGGGTTATATAGGTAGTCAGGTAACTGGTCTCTAGTTGTGGCGGGGTTTGGCACACTTTGGATCGGAGTACAGCGTATATACCAGCAAATATATTGAAGGGAATCATGTACATACATAACTTCCAATTCAGCAATAATAAAAATTCGAAATTTGCTGAAGCCATGGATATTTGTATTCAACTCTCGCTCTGCAATTTCTCGATTACCAATAGAATCACAGAGGTGCTCACGATAGACAGTGCGATAAGAGACATGATCTATTCGAGGTCGTCGTGTTAACGGTGGAGCTAACAGCAAGGGCGCATATATGCAGGCAGGGAAGCTTACCGATTGCGTCCTCCAGCCCGTCTGGACTATGGCAACTTTTCTGCTGTACTTGTCTAAAGTCTCTGCACGCGCGATGATTAGTGACGCGTAATATGTCCGATGCGAGATGCGAGGGGGGGAAGACGAACTTATATAGTTCCCAAATCCGAGGACCAGGCAGGCTAAGGACAGCAACCAGAAGATGATGCCGAGGGGTCGGGCCATGCGCAGTTCTAGATCTGAGGGCTGGGATTTGAGATGGAAGGATAAGACGATGGCTATCGCGACGACGGCCATGTAGATTGATAGTCGGAGATAGGATAGGAATGCTTTTTTGAGAGGGTTTGTTAGTATGTTGAGTAAATACCTATAGAGACATACTACATGATTCGCGATGAGACAAAACTCACTCCTCTCATTCGCGCAGTGGTCACGCGTGTCGCTGCTCTCATTCACGACAAGCAACGGCCCGAGGAAAGGCCATATCCAGAATACATTGCTGGGACTCGAGTCTCCTACTTGAACCGGTCGCCTCAGGTTTGCGAACGAAATGGCATCGCAGCACGAGGATGCGGGCTCATTTTCCTCGGGGTCCGGTTGAGGGGTTGGCATTGTTCAATGTTATTTTGAAGTCTCGTAGGCTGTATCATATCACGTCATTGCAGGGTTACCAAGTGAATATACATTAGCTATGAGAGAAAGTTTCACCGATTGGAAGGAGAGAGTTTGTTAGCCTCTTAGATATGGAATGATGTTTTGATGGAAAATGTCCTAGTGTGAAGATGTTGTACATAATAATGCATCGGCAGCTCAAAGCGGGAAGCCGGGGAGTTGCGCGAACCTACTAGGTATGAAAGTGGAGACATCGTGATACTACTAGTACCTACTACCTAGTAGTAATAGCTGGAGGCTTTCATAACATTTTGGACATCTGAAAAGGTGCTTAAATTACGTATGCACATTTACATTCACTTTCACATTTCACGTTGCGGTATTAACCTAAGTTGGCATCTACACGCGTTAGTCTTTCCGTGTGTACATTGATTCCTATCTATCGATTAGGTATTGGGTTTTTTTATTCTCAAGGTTTAGCCCGATGCATCATCCCGCCAATTCTTAGACTAAGCCGAGACGAGATAAAATTGACGGCTACCTACCTCCCTAGTCACCTCCGGTGGCGGGCACAGGCGGGGATCCCAGCCCCGGAATTGTAGCAGTATCTCCTAACCGCCTTTAGATATGGGTCCCCTAAGATAAAGAGCGTCAGTTCGAGTCTACATAGCTTTGAATCGTCTAGCGTGTCTTGAGAACTGGATTCCTACGGTGTCGAGGCTGTCGGGCTGTTAGGTTATCGAGACAAGTTCATCAGGTTGTCTACCACGAGTCCACGACAGCTCGAACTTCATAATACTAATGTGATCAACCTCAAGCTGTACAAAAAAACAACTTTTCCGCAGTGAGAAACTTGCCACTTTTGTATAATTCATGAGCCACGCCCAAACCTCGCTTCTTGTTGTCTAACCTCAGTATCCGCCTCAGTACCCGCCTGTCTTACCTAGTTGGTTTTTCCTATTTATTATCGAGTAGCACACCGAGGGACGACCTCGTCCTTCGGACTTCTTCAGGGCCCCCCAAAGTCATCTTGAGAAACCGCAGACCGCAAAAAATGTCACACTCGAAACCGATCCCACAGACGAGGAGGGGATTAGACATCGCGTCGTCATTCACTTCGGCCTCCCCCATAGCGCAGGAGATATTAGCAAGAGATCTCGCGGAATGCTCTGAGGATGAGGCTATTGAGAATGTATTTGACGACGATGAGCCTCAATCAGAGTCGGAACCTGAAAGCGGGCCCGTATTGTATACACAACCCACTGGCGTCGCTTTTGGATTTAGAAGGCCGAGCGTAGTGAACGACCCCGTAAACGAGCCTGTGCTAACGAGGATCGAGAGGAAACAATCTCGCAATGCTGAGCGCAGTCTGCTTAGAGACAACCATATTCTTCCGCCGAAACACAGCCCAGAAGAACGACCCGGGTTGCTGTCGAAGCTGTATAGGGCTCTCTTTAGTACCAAGGTCCGCAGAACACCGAGAGATGAGGAGATTCCGAGTATCGCGGTTCAGCCTTCGGAGTCCTCGCCCTTGTTGGTTGATAGACCCGGCTCTTCAGCTTCACGTAGTGGACATTTAAATGAACAGTGGGAGGCCGCAGTTGCCTCCGGGAAGATCGAGACAACTTGGCAGAGAGAAGCAATGACAATTGCGATTTACTCTCGATCGCTGATCTTGACGTTTTTGTTGCAATATAGTGTTAATATTGCTAGTATATTCGCTGTTGGGCGAATTGGGAAAATCGAGCTAGGTGCTGTTAGCTGTAAGTCAAGGTACATCATTCAGCTTTTGTTGATACTAATCAAGAAACAGTGGCTACCATGACGGCAAATATTCTTTGCTATGCTCCCATGCAGGGACTGGCAACGAGTTTGGATACTCTATGCGCCCAGGCATACGGCTCCGGCCACAAACATCTAGTAGGCCTACAACTCCAACGGATGATATATTTCTTGTGGACGCTTGTCATCCCGGCGGCCGTACTTTTCTTCTTCGCTGAGGATATTCTCGTGCACATAGTACCGGATCCGCGCTCTGCTGAGCTCGCGGGTCTATACCTCCGGGTTGTAAGCGTAGGAGTGCCTGGATTTGCTGCCTTTGAAGCAGGAAAGCGGTTTGTTCAGTCACAGGGGTTATTTGTCGCGACAACTTACGTCTTGTTGATTGCTGCGCCCTTGAATATCTTCGTTATTTGGCTCCTGGTTTGGCACTTTGGATGGGGATTTGTTGGTGCACCTATTTCCGTTGCGATAACACAAACATTAATGCCTCTCCTGCTACTCGCGTATGTGGTGTTCGTGGATGGGTCGCAGTGCTGGGGAGGTTTCACCCGTCGCGCTCTCACAAATTGGGGTGAGTTTGATAACCTGATATCGCCATGAACTGACCACTGACACGATAAAGGGCCGATGGTTAAGCTTGCGTTACCTGGGATGATCATGGTGATGGCTGAATGGTTTGCCTTCGAAATTCTGACACTGGCAACAAGCCAATTCGGGACGACATATCTAGCGGCGCAGAGCATTTTGGTTACATTGACGTCAACAACCTTCATGATCCCTTTCCCCGTATCCATTGCGGCCTCGACACGAGTGGCCAACCTCGTAGGGGCGGGGTTAGTTAACGCAGCCAAGACATCAGCGAAAGTGGTAAGTTCTGTGATTAAATTGGCGTCAAATAAACGTCAAATGGGCGGTGAGATGCATCAGCTAACATATTAAAGGCGTTCTGGGCGGGATGTCTCATTGGGCTGTTCAACCTGAGCTTGCTTTCGGGTCTCCGCTATCAACTTCCTCTGCTATTCACGAAAGATGAGGAAGTGATTGGGATGGTGGCGAAAGTCATGCCGCTGGTTGCGTGCATGCAAGTTTTCGATGGCCTAGCAGCCGTTGCCCACGGACTTCTTCGTGGTATCGGAAAACAGTCATTCGGTGGTTACGCAAATTTGTCGATCTATTACATTATTGCGTTGCCTATTTCGTTTGCGACCGCCTTTGTCCTTGACTGGAAACTCACTGGCCTGTGGTTAGGAACGACAATAGGACTAGCCCTGTGAGTCCGATGTCCCCGTCCCCGTCCTCGTCCTCGTCCTCGTCACCATCCCCTCCCCCTCCCCCTTCCCCTAGAAACCACCACTCACCCGAAAGGAGTTGCTAATGGTTACATGTGATAGTGTCGCCGGCGTCGAATACTGGTATACATACATCTCAGATTGGGAACAGTCGGCTCGAGACGCGGAGAATCGAAACGCAGCTGGTTGATTAGACGATAGTGAATGATGTTAGATGCGTGTTGCATGCTTATTCTCTAGCCGACAGGGTGCAGTTCGTGTCATTTTGCGGGATTTGTTCGCAGATACGTATGTGTGCATAGGGCGCGGTATCACGACAGACAGGAGGTAGCAATTGGAACTTGAACTTGGAAAGTGTCTGGTTCTGGTTTATTCCGAGTTTAGATGCGAGTTGTCGCGGGTACATAGTACCAACGTTGTAGTATTGTATCGTACTGGGTACCGTCTGGTAGACCGTACGGCGTACCTGGTAGTACGGACTCGGGACTTACATGTACTTAGCTAAGACAGCCAAGACCTTAGGTAGGCGCCATCAATTAATCGATCACAAGCCAAACCACCTGCACAGTATCCGAATAATTCGATGGGTAATTGGGTTATGGTAGACGAATGCGACTGCATTGTTGAGGCTGATACCTTCCGATAGGCGAGAACTTAGGCTCAATCTAGATACTGTACTTAGGTACATCCAGCACAATCACTGGGAACGGTACATACGTAGGTATGTACCTACTATTGTACCTAACGATGTTTACTTAATCAATTCAATGTTGAGATACGGTAGTGTTTTGTGGCCTGTGAACTCTACGACGTCAATAGTCTTGGCGCTAGTTGCGACCCCTAAAAAAAAAAAAAAAAAAAAAAAAATACTCGGGTCCCATTGAACTTTAACAAACCCCACAAAGGGTCCACACCGCTGCTATCGATATCAAAAGGTCGCAATGATTTCCTGAAGAAGTCGCCCAACATCGAAAGTCTTTGGATCGTCCCGCATTGCCCCTCTCCATCCCTTCGGTCGGTGAACATCTATATTAGGTAGAATCTATAGTTACAATAGTCGCTATGTCTACTACCACGACGGTTACACAGAATGGCCCATCAGCCGAGACCATTCTCCGACTATTTCCAGACATAGACACGAGTTCGACGGAGCTAGAAGGTCATGATGCCGAACAGATTCGGCTAATGGACGAGGTCTGCATTGTTCTCGATAACGACGACAACCCAATTGGGACAGCCAGCAAGAAGCTATGTAGGTGGCGTCTCACGACTAGAGAGCAAAGCCTTGGCTGACTTCGTAGGCCATTTAATGACCAATATCGACAAGGGCTTACTGCATCGAGCCTTCTCCTGCTTCCTATTCGACGACAAGAACCGACTCCTCCTCCAGCAGCGAGCTTCCGAGAAGATTACGTTCCCCGACATGTGGACAAACACATGCTGTTCGCATCCCTTGGGTATCCCCGGCGAGACCGGCTCAAACTTGCCGGATTCGGTTGAAGGTGTGAAGCGCGCCGCGCAGCGAAAACTCGACCACGAGCTGGGCATCAAGAAGGAACAAGTCCCGTTCGAGGATTTCCACTTCCTGACGAGAATCCACTACAAGGCCCCTAGTGACGGTAAATGGGGTGAACATGAAAGTAAGCGAGAAAGAAAAAAAGGCTCGATGATGGCGTTGCAATAGAGTGCTGACCTGTGAAACAAGTCGACTATATCCTCTTTATCAAGGCGAATGTCGATCTAAACATCAACCCCAACGAAGTAAAGGATGCGAAATACGTCACCCCTGACGAGCTCAAGGCTCAGTTCAAGGACCCGAAACTGACATTTACGCCTTGGTTCAAGCTGATATGCGAATCGATGCTTTTCGAATGGTGGGAAAACCTTGACTCCGGTCTCGAGAAGTACACCGACGAGCAGGAGATCCGACGCATGTGAACTCGGACTGCTGAAGAATATCGTGATTTAGGAAGAAGAGAGTCATTTTTGCTTTTCGTTTCTTTCTTTTTCTTATTTCTAAGCAAGATCATCCGGCAAGGGGCGAATAGATTTAAGTCTCTGGCTACGTACATGAAGTACATGTCTTACATCACTAGATAATGACCAATGACGGACTGCATATTTCAATAGATATCCCCTACTTAAACGGTACCTACCTAGTACTTTCCAGTTTTGTTTTTCAAGAGCGGGGGCTTTACATTTGCTTCGTTGTTTCCGACGTGCGAAAACCCCCGTTAAAAATGTTAAAAATATCCAGCTAGTATTACCTACACATCAATCGGAACCGTATAACCGCATGCGTGTGCCGTTCACCAATTAATGCAATTGCCCCTTACTAAATGTACGTACTATGTAGACTATGTAGTAGTGCCTGCCGTGGGATCGGGAAAGGTAAACTTAAGGTTAGCACCTATGTATGTCGCTCTAACCTTAAGACCCAGACCACAAAATAATACGCAGCATCGATTAATAATAAACCACAACCATTTAACTACAACCATAACCATAACCAAGTCTCAAGATTCCAGGAATTGGAAACCAACTGAAACCCAAGAACGCGAATAGTCTATCAGAACGTGAGTCCAAGGCTTGGATTACCTGGATATCCTGGAATCATGACTCCCTCCGGACATAAAAACCGCAATCATACTGTAACCCCACGCTCATCCTGCGGCCTGCGGTGAAACATAGCCCAACCGGATGGCTGTCAGATCTCTCAACCTCTCAACATTGGGCTGGCAGGCTGGCCGCACCACCGCATCAAGCGCCGACTATGTATGTCCTACGTAAGTCTGGAGTCTAAGGGTCCAAGTATATCTGCGAAAAGGTGGTGTAATTCCGGGGTTCCAAGACTGTGCTCGTTGATCTCGAAAGAGCTAGACCGACGTCAAGATCAAGCATCAGGTGACCCTGTAAGTAAGCTGCAGCTAGTTGCGCCCAAAGGAATACAGTGCTCTCGGGGAACGAGCGAGGACAAGCTTCTAGTGGTGGTGGAATGTGCGATAACGTAGGATCGTCCGTTAGCGACACCTGGGCGACCTGGGCACTGTTTTACGGCGAGGTATTATTAAGAACTAAGCGATACAGGCAGATACGGCTTGTTTTGGTGTCTGAGTCTAACCCACGATCCAACGATCCAACGATACGATCCAACCAGCCATCCAGCCAACCAACGGCCACAAACAGTTACCCCACCCTCCTCCATCTCTTCCACACCTTGAACAGAAACTGACAGACGAAAAATGCTGTCATTCCCAATATCCCCAATAGGCAAGCAATCAAACCCAAACCCTCCCACACACCAACTCCGCGCACGAGACTGGTGTACAATGTATGCTACAATGTATGCGGTCAAGCTTGGAAACGACTTATTCCAAGTTGTTGGGTCGGACGCACTGTGACCACAAATTCGATAGGCGATTTATGGCGCCCAGACGGCCGTTGCCGTTATCCGCTGTACCGGCTAGCCAATGGATGATCCTGATATGAGACTGTTCTATACCGGGTACTACTGGCTAGTACTACTGGCTGGCAGCCTGGCATGCCACTACTAAGTACTGGTTACGCACTACTTTCACTACTTCCGACTACGTAGCAGCCCACGAGAGGCATGGATGACCCGTGGATGACCATGGATAAGGGATGGGACAGTGTCATACCTCTAGCTTCTAGTGGCTGGTTGGTCGCTTTGCTGTGCGCTTTTCCGTGCTACGACCTCTGCGGCTCCCTCAGCTTACCATCGACTATTCAGGCTTTCTGCATCCCATCCCACGCAACTCTCCCTTGGCCACTTTGTCTACTCGCCTCACCTGCCTGATTATACACTGTGCTGTGTACACCGAGCTTGCCAACTCTTAAAGGGCCCCCCGGCCGTCCAGAAACGCTATTTCTTCTTACCCTCGTTTTTCTCACCAACCTGGGAATCTATACTTGGTCGCCTCAAGTCACTTAGGTTATCACAACATCTTTACTACTACTGATCAATCTTGCTATAGTATACCGATCCCTTGGCACGGGGTTAGTTACTTACAAGTATCTCAGTTCTTTGTTCTCAACTAGTAGCTCTTTGTCGCTAGCCACATCTCATCGCTTCAATCCAATCTCAAATTCTGTCAGCCGTCGGACTCTGGGGCTTCCACGTCTACTTTCCCCGTGACGTCGCCTATTGTCTGAATTACAACACCTTCAGTTTCTAGGAAAGGAACCCGCGTCAAGACAACATTGATGTCTGTTGACCTTCGCACGAGCCTCAATTGCTTAGCTCATCCCGCGAGATTTATGCCTATCTCCAGAACGCAACTCTCTAGAGTTCACACGGGAGATAGTATACAGGATATATTAAGTAATAATAATTAAAGTGAGTGGCCTCACCCACTCGGTACTGGACACTATAACCTACCTTACCTACTACTCGACTCGTACTTGTAATGTCAGAATATAAGACTACAGTGACTAATCCAATTTTGTCGGCCTCAGGCGACACTAGGTTTGAGTAGAAAGCCGCCCAACATGGAGCACGTAAGCAACAACAGTGTTTCCCTCGTTGAGTTGAAGACGCGTTCTCTCATCCCTCAGACATGGGAGGGTCAAGTCCGTGCTATTGGAATATCGGAGTACAAGGAAGCAGCGCTATCTCTAGCGCAGGCCTTTGCTACTGATGAATTGGCACAGTACATCCTCGATTCGGACGACATGGTTGGTGTGGATGACGAAGCCAAGTGGAGGCTCCACGTCGACATTTTCAACTACATCGTGGCGGCTCACTGCTATAGGGGCATCGTAACCACTATCGGACCGGATTACGAGGGTGTGGCGCTCTGGTGAGTTTGCCATCAGATCAAGAGAGGCAACCGGGGAAAGAAATCTAGGGCTCTAGGCTGCGTATGCGCACCATTCCGAGAGTCGATGCGTGGCCTCATCTCGGGTTTGCTGTTTCCCGGGGTCTAACTTGGTAAGACCCGACACTTTTTTCATGTTGACTGACATGTTTTACTTCGTGATGTACAGGATGCCGCCTGGCCAGGAGATGGATGACTGGATGACCATCATCCGCAGTGGTATGTGGAGACTCTACTATCAACTGTCCGCGGAGGGCCGGAAGCGCTACTACCAAGAGCTGCTGCCGGTGCTCCACAAAGCCAAGGTTGAGACCATGGGTGACAGGGACAACGAATGCTACTACCTGGTATACCTGGGCACCAAGCCCGCCGGACAGCGTAGAGGCTACGCGAAAAAGCTCATCCAGCAGATGGCCTCCAAGGTACGTCATTTGACGTGAACAAGATAGGGAGCAGGGGGTGATATCAAGAGGTGGTCGGGTCTTAAACGATCAAAGCCTTTGATTACCTAACCAACCCCTCATCGCAGCTTCACAACCCCTTGGTTATATATCTACGTGCTGAATGTTTATAGGCCGACGTGGAGGGCCGACCGATGTACCTCGAGTCCAGCTCGTTGAAGAACAATTCGTACTACAAGAAGTTCGGCTTCGAGGCCAAGAGGGACATCTACCTCGGTGCCGACAGCAAGTCGCCCGTCCGGTTGACCATCATGGTGCGCGAGCCGCAGAAGCTGCCCAACTCGATCCCCATCAAACTCAACGCAGGGTTTAAAATGATGTAAGGATCGGCGATTGAAAGTTTGCTGTTGTGCTGACGTTGCTGCTTGCTGTTCGCGTTAACCACTGATGACGACGAAGATGAGCACGAACTGAGAAAGCCGACAAAGGGATTTAATGAGTGACCTTAATGTTTTGTGTGATCTGATGCGTTTCAGTGGTTGACAGTCAGCACATGAGATTGCTTCCGTTTTCTTGCATTTGCAATTTTTGCCTGGTTATTGCTGCTTTTATTGCTTTTGCTGAACTTACAATTACACACTTGGCTTCTAGGACCTCGTTTGGGCCAGTTAGCTCTTGGACTTTTACTTTCTCACACTCGCTTACTTGCCTCGTGACAACTACTAGTTAGAAAAATACCCTCTTCTAATACTAGGTACGGGGTTTCGCTGGGCTCAAGGCGCTGCTTCATTGCGGCTGGAGGTCTTCGGTTTAATTAGCTTAGTTACGAGTCACTTTGATCGAACACGCTTAGGATTAGTCATTGTTATTGTTTGTGATTCCTTCGTTTTAGGTATCGTTAGTCGATCGTTTCGTATCTAGGTAGATAGGTAGACAGCCCATATCAAGGCCATTCATTATACACCTTGGTTCCATTACCAGCCGTAATCCGTAATTTCCGACCCATACCTAGGTCCTAGGTGCTTATCTCGTAATTTCTTCTTATGCCCATAACGCCTAGACTTGACATTGATAACAAGTTCTGCTTACTTGCTAACTATTGATCTGCTTCGCCACGCTAACCATACGTAGGTCATAATTTTAGAATCCCTCTAGAAGAGCGAAGGTCTCGTCATCAAGCGTAGTGTAGACCTTGCCATTGCCTAGCAATTCCTCGGCAGCCGTCATAGCATCCTGGACCGTCATGCCCGTGTCCCGGGCGATGATATGAATATTTGTACCCTCGTTGCTCTTCGACTGGTTCAGGTACTGATACATCTTCCTCGCTCGGGCCGACGCGCTGCGCAGGAAAGCAGCGTCGTTGTTCTCGACAAACATGCTGTCGTCCTCCGCCGCATTACCGTCTCCTCCAGCCCCAGCCCCCGCTATGCCGCCTCCTCGGGTGAAGAACAGGTGCACATACGTCGCCTCGAGCAAGTGGTAGTTGACCTCGTTGAAATCGGTAATGGGCTTAATGACATGCGCACCCACATGTCTCTTATTGCCAAAACTCTTCAAGCGACCCCACACACGAACGTACTGCTCCTCGCGGAACGCAGACCCCTTCACCCCCGTATCGGTCTCCTGCTTATCCGGGTCCAGCCACTGCTTCACCTCGACGACGCCGGTGCCGTCGTCCAGGCGGTACGTGATGTTCGTCGTCTGCGGGCTGATCTGCCGCACCATGCCCACGAAGGTCACCTGCGAGACGTCGATGCCGTCGATGCGGAAGGTGCCGTCGCTGCCGAAGGCTTGCTCCGCGTCGATTATCTGCTTCACTGTCACGGGCCGCAGCGATTCTTCCGAGGGGTGCTTGGTGCCGCCTTGCGAGCCGGAGATCTGGGAACCGCCGAAGAAACCGCCGCTGTCGTCGCCGCCGCCGGCGCCATAGTTGGTGCGCGTGTATCCGCCGTATGCTGTTGATGGGGATGAGTTAGCATGGGCGGAGAAGAACGCTGGAAAGGTGGATGGCCTCAGGTGTCATGGAGCCCTGTGGAAGCATGTAGGGTTAGGCTTCGGACGGAGGCATATTCCGGTGTTGGTTGATGAGGCCCGCCAGGTTTCCTCACAATGCTATCCCAGGGCTGCATGACATGAATACACAACTCAAGAACACGTACAAGCCATTATGGTATCCCGAATAGTGAAATCGAAGGTGGTATTTGGCGTTGAATGGTTGGGATACTAAAGTCTAAAGTGCTTGAGATGAAGACGCGTTTCAACGTGGATTTACGCGACGGGAACTTTTTATTAATTGAGTTGCTTGAATGGATACGCTAAATCGCGGGGTAGTCGCCCCCAATTTACACGCTGGCACCTGCCTGTGGCTTGTGTGTTAGGTGTAAAGCCACTCCATTAGGTAGCTCCAATCCATATCCATGTGGATGGGGGGATGGGGAGGTAGGAGGCATGTACCTAGGGTAGGTACCTAGTGACTTAGGTACCTAGCACTTGCCTCGAAGTTCGAACTGCAGGAACGACAAAATACAGTACAAGTTACAGTGCCAGCTCATCAATCACACATTATCACATACATGATTGATTATCACAATGTTGTTAGCCGCGAGAATCTCGTGAGGTGGAGATTGCCGGCCTGATGCCGGGTCGAATCCGGGGTGCTGGCACAAGATGCGGTGTTTGAGCCTCGGTAAGTCCTGTTCTGGTTCGCCGTTCCCGCAGCTTTTCCCGCAGCTTCTGGAAGGAACGGCACGCTAGCCAACCAAACCTGGTCAAGCTCACCCCCTGGAACCTATGTAAATACCTAGGACCTAGGTACCTACAGGCTAAGCTGGACGTGCTAGAGACGTTGCTGTACAGCTGTAATGGAGCCTGAGCTACGTAGCCTACAGGGTCTACGACTCTAGTACAGGGCCTACAGGGCATTCCAAGGTTATGAGTCGCTTACAGCGTAGTCGCGCGCATCAATGGATGGTGGATCTTCCGGAAGGTTTGGATGTGATGATGCCTGTGGGCACTGGATACAGCATGAATGTACCTCGATACTAACAATAAACTTCCAAGTTCGAACCACTGACATCAATATTCCAACCTTTTTTATTTTATCCTCCATACATTCGTATTTCCAATATTTCCAATACATCCACCATCAACAAATCTAACTACAGCCCGTATATTTCAACTTAATATATCAGACATCAATTATTCGTCACCTTTACTGCTTGTTTTTGTGTCACATAGCAGCAGTACCACTTTGCATCTTGTGTGATATTTACTATTTACATTACTTCCATCCTTGGCCAATCGCGCACGAACCAAGGGGCAAAAAAAAAGGTCAACATGGCGCAATCGGCCGTGATGCCCGTGATCCCCTTAGGGAAGAACAACGTCCTCTTCCCCGGATCAGTTATCCGAATACCAGTGCCACCGAGCCGCTCCGACATACCCGCATTGATCTCGAGTATCTACACACGTGCCTCCAAGGGCTCGAGACGAGTCGACCAGATCCCCGTCGTTTGCGTACCTCTAATGTCGCCGCTGCTGAACCGTCGTGGCCAGCCGCTGCTCGAGTTAAATCCAGATAAATATGATAAGCTCACGAGCGTTGATAAGAATAATATAAAGGCGGAGAAGCTATATGGTTATGGAGTCTCGGGCAAGATCAGTGCGATCCAGGGCCAGAACGGGGCCGAGTTCAACCTGCTCGTGCAAGGTATAGAACGAGTTACTATTGAGAAAGTAACCCAAGAGCGACCCTTTTTCGAAGCACGGGTTCTCGCCCACGCGGATCAGGTCAGCCCCCAGGATCTACAGAAACCCGAGTACCTGGAGCTCTTCAGCACCTTAAAGCGCCTGTCGAGGGAGCTTGTGTCATACCTCCGTGTATCGGCGTTCCTTCTATCCAGTGGCAGCGGCGGTCTGAATCCCCTTCTATCAAGAAGACTTGAGCAGTTCATTGCTAGGAAGGCACCCGCCGAAGGCGGTTCGCTCGCCGACTTCATGATGAATGTGATCGATGGATCGCTCGAGGAGAAACTTCAGGTTCTCGCCTCCGTAAACGTTTCAGATCGCATGGCGAAAGTCATCGAGATATTAGAACGCTGTGTGGACGAGCTGAAGGGAAATATCAAAGTTACCACCATTACTACGAGTTCAAGTGGTCCCATCCCAGGAGATCCGGAGGACACAGATAGGCCAATCGAAAAGAAGCGACCTACAAAATCATCACGACCGGGTCTCAAGCCAGCTTCTCCCGGTTTCGCTTTTGGTGGCGGATCGCCTTTCGGGTTATTTGGTGGAGGTCCGGGCGAGCAGCACGACCCAGACGATCTTGCAGATCTTGAGAAAAAGATTGAAGATGCTAAACTCCCGCCTGAAGCCGCCAAGGTGGCCGAGCGGGAATTCAAGAGATTAAAGCAGATGATGCCGGCACAGGCCGAGTACCAAGTTGTCAGGACGTATCTGGAAACGTTAGCGGAGGTTCCATGGTCCGTCGTCACCGATGACCCCATCAGCGTTGGTACATTAGAAAGTGCTAGGAAGCAGCTTGATGGTGACCATTACGGTATTGAAAAAGTGAAGAAGCGCTTGCTCTCTTACCTTACTATCGTTAGGTTGATGCAATGTGCGAATGAACAAGTGAACCATCAAATCAAGCAAGCTGAACAGGAGGCTGCCGATCTCAAGTCTAGCAATGACGCTGCAAAGGAGGGCGCAACGGTCGATCCCGAGCTGGAAGAGAAGATAAAGGCAAGTGGCCTCAAAGTCCAAATGTTGATGAACAAGAAGCGAGTCGAGAAAGCTCCGATCTTACTCTTGGTTGGACCACCTGGTGTCGGCAAGACCAGTATAGCTAGATCAATTGCGACAGCTCTTGGACGCAAATTCCATCGTATTTCGCTTGGAGGTGTTAGAGACGAAGCAGAAATACGAGGTCACCGACGAACGTACGTCGCCGCGATGCCTGGTCTCATTGTGCAAGGTTTAAGGAAGGTCGGCGTGGCGAACCCCGTCTTCTTATTGGATGAGATAGACAAATTGGGTATGTCTAACCACAATGGCGATCCTTCGGCTGCAATGCTCGAAGTTCTCGACCCAGAGCAAAATCATGCATTCCACGATCATTACATCAACACCCCGATCGATCTAAGCAAAGTCCTGTTCATTGCCACAGCAAATACCCTCGACACAATTCCGGGTCCGTTATTAGACCGCATGGAAACTTTGGAGTTCTCCGGATATACAACACTTGAGAAGAAGCATATCGCGCTACGACATCTCGTCCCCAAACAGATCAAGGTAAATGGTCTTTCGGAGGATCAAGTGCGCTTTAGCGAAGAGGTGATCTTAAAGATCATTGAGTCATACACTCGCGAGTCAGGTGTCCGTAACCTTGAGCGAGAGATTGGCGCTGTCTGCCGTGCAAAAGCCGTCCAGTTCGTGGAGGCCAACGACAGTGGTCACCCGGAGACATACAAGGCAGATATCACGGTGGAGGATCTCGAGGCCATTTTAGGCATCGAGAAATTTGAAGATGAGATAGCGGAGAAGACCAGCCAGCCAGGTATTGTGACTGGTCTTGTTGCTTACAGCTCCGGTGGCAATGGAGGCATTCTTTTCATCGAGGTTCTTGATATGCCCGGTGATGGAAGTGTTGAACTCACGGGTAATCTTGGGGATGTGCTCAAGGAGAGTGTTAAGGTCGCGAGAAGTTGGGTGCGCAATCATGCCTACGAGCTCGGTTTGACTCAAGATCCTACGGAAAACATTATGATGAAGCGAAGTCTACACGTTCACTGTCCTTCCGGAGCTGTACCAAAGGATGGGCCATCTAGCGGAATGGCTCAGGCTATTGCCCTCATATCGCTCCTCTCTGGACGACCTGTTCCCCCAACCTTGGCTATGACTGTAAGTTTCAATGTCCCCGAATCTCTACCCCCAATAGCACACTGACATCTAAAATAGGGTGAGTTCCAACTTTCCGGTCACGTGAAGAGAGTCGGAGGGATCAAGGAGAAGCTCATCGGAGCGTACCGTGCTGGAGTCAAGACGGTCTTGCTGCCAGCACAAAATGAGAAGGATGCTAGAGAGGTACCGTCAGAAGTGAGGGATGGGCTGAATATCGTCTACGTCAGGTAAGAATTTACTACGCTGTCCTTGTCTTTTCCATCAAGCTAACTAGGATATTCCAATAGTCATATTTGGGAAGCTATTCGCCATATCTGGCCTGAGGTGCAGTGGCCGCAAGAGAGCAATTTCCCGCCGATGCAGTCTCGCTTATAGTCATCTATCTTCCTTGATCTTTTTGTTTGTCTAGCATGTATGTCATGGTACGGCGTTGGATATCATCATTCTAATGGGGATCATCCTATCTCAGGGCAGGCAGCAAATATTCCAAAATCTAGATGTGCCTAATAGATGTATCATCTGCAAAGTTGCAAAGTTCCACGACGTTAGCGCAATCATCCTTTCATTAAGAGCAGATTTGTCCCTCAACGTGGGTTATCGTCCTATTTATTGCTTTGCCACGATCGTACCGGACAAGCGTCGGCAGATCTAATGCTATTCCATGAAAGTTAATCAAATAATATGGTTGGTGTTGCAAACGTTTACTGTCGTCCTCCGCCTCATCGGACCACCAAAGCCACCAGATCGCCGTATGACCTGACACAGCATAGCCCCTTCGCCGGAAGAAGCGAGCAGACGCCTACCACAAACAAATCTCGACCTCCTAATCCCCAAAGTCGTAAAGATACATCGCACAAGATTATTTGTCCGCGTGAGACAAGATGTTTCGTGATGTTATCTGACCCGTCCCAGAAGATTGCCGTCGTCAACGCCCGCCAAGCCTTTCTTGCTCCCATGTCTCTGGCACCACCGCAGCGCAGCGCAGACTTTATTACATACCGCGGAGATGGTAAGTCGGCTACTTGCAGTTCTCCCGTCAGGGGAAGGGGGTTCCATCTGTCGGAAGATAAACGCGGAGGCGGATACAACGAGTTCAGACGGGCAGAGATTTCTCGGTAAGACTTGCGTGTCTTAATCCCAGTGACTGCTCTTACTCGTGTGGCACTTAGACAAGAGATGAGCCACTGCACGACCGCGACTCGAGAATAATCGTAACCGCATCCGTTAAAACGTCTGGCCTGATTTGAGGCTGGAGGCCTTTTTCCCCTTGACTCAAGACATCTACGTATGAAGTATAGCAAGTGCCTTTCGGTCCATCTTCCCAAATTCCCCCAATCCCAACGTATTGGTTAAGCGAACGCGTCTTCGTCATCATCAGAGCAGGGATCACACCGCGACTCGATCGCTATTCACTAACAGGAATTGTCATGTCATGTCAAGCGTGGACCCGAGACAACTCGCCTAATTCTTTTCTCCTACCCGGCAATTCGCAGGGAGAAGGATAGAGAGAGAAAAGCAAAAATTTCCGATCCCAGGCAAGGCGCAATCCCCGCCCTTCCCTCCTCCTTCCACACCCCCTCAATCCGGAAATTCATAACTGATCAACGCTCACCGCGACAGGGGAAAAAAATTCGTTGCGTGCCTCGCAACGGCCGTAAGGAGATTATAGGACTGGGGGAGGATCTGGGAGCAGGTGGAGGGGGATATTCCCAGACATTAGTAATGTCACGCACAAACTTGGGCGGGTTCCCAACAGGCTGGGGACCCGCGCGAACGGGCGAGATGTTGGTTAGCCGAATTCATGGTACACGAGGACGAGAAGGGGAGATTTTCTTCTCCTTCTATTCTTTTGGGAAGGGAGGGAGTTCGCCGAGCCCACACCGAGAGTACGGTTCCTTTTTCTTCCTTCCCTTTCTTCCTTCCTTTCTTTCATTCTCTATCCCTCTCTGTCTCGAACCCCCCTGGACGGGACCTGGGATCCCCAGGAACGGACGAGTCGCGGAACCCCGTTCCTAGGTCCCACGGCCGCGGGACGCAAACACCTTGATTCAGACAGCGTTGGCTTGGCTAGGCCTAGGTGGGCTGGTTGGACGGTGGGATGCCGGTGTCATGCGGGCGACATCGAGCGCATGCGCGCGATCTCTGTTAACGACGTGGTGCACGTATGTAGGTATGTATGCGTGTGTATGTATGTGGGTAGACCTCGCTGCGCATTGCCTGTGCTTCCTATGTGCGCCTACGTACCTGTGTCGCATAGCTTTTCTGTGCTGCG
Organism: Rostrohypoxylon terebratum; assembly: GCA_022497145.1. NCBI lineage: Eukaryota > Fungi > Ascomycota > Sordariomycetes > Xylariales > Hypoxylaceae > Rostrohypoxylon > Rostrohypoxylon terebratum. The sequence goes on from MU385858.1 coordinate 312,999, forward strand.
GCGCTCCGTTTCAGGTTGAGGTCACAAAATGGGATGAGGTTGGTTTTTGGGACGCCGTCGCGAAGGGTTGGCTTCTGAAGTTCTCTGCTTACCTGCGTTCAGGTGGTTTGCATACGCAGTAGAATGCGATCGATATGGAGGTATACCAGGCAAATACCTATACAATGTATTATACCACAGTACAACTCCGCTACATATCCATCAAGTACATCAAGTACCAGTTCACGTCGTATTAGTGCCATCCCGGATCCCAGCAGAATGGGAAGACATAGATCAAGACCCCATCCAATACGTGCGGAACAGGTACCAGCAACAAGGTACCCTACTCACGATTACGCACCTAACGCATGTACCTACCTAATGTCCCTTGTGGTTGATAGATATCTCCTGATTAATTCTCCTATATGCCCGTTTCCTCGACCCGCATCCCCCTCTCCTCCCCTCTTCTCGCATCATCGTTCTATTTTACGCGCCCTTCCTTGTCTTCCTCCCGTCTACCGCTGCCGCATCGTGAGACAAAAAGACGGCGGCGAGGAAACGTTCCTGGGGACATGTCTCTCTCGTTGACTCCGATCGACAGGCTCAGGACTCAGGGGGGAGGGGAGTACGCGGGTGCCTGCATAGGCACTCGGTCAGGGGATAGAGGGACAGAGATCGATACCTGGTAGGCGGGCGAGAAAAAAAGAAAAAAAAGAAGGGATTGATTTCGTCGTTCTCGTCGAAGCATGCAGGATCCCAGTCCCCTCCTGCCTAGTTCCTGGTTTATTTTACTACCTACCTGCTTACCTACCTGTCCCAGCTTCCCGGGTCGACCGGCGCCCTGGGAGAAACAACGTACGTGCTTAGATACACCGTCCCACGCGCGTTCCTCCGCGAACGACGGACACGGCTCTGGGGAGCTATGGGACGGGGCTTTTTGTCTTGGGCTTCCGGGTAATCGGATCGTTGATAATGGTATACTACTATTATACTATATGTAGGTAGGCACGGAGTTGTCCAAATTCTAGACATGTATGTACCTATCCTTAAAGGCTAGACTATTATAGTGGTGTATGTACTCTTTTTTTTTTCTGTATGTGTGTGTGTGTGTGTGTGTGCTTTGCTCTAACATCTAATACCTATCTCTAACGACGCGGGTGCCTCAGTTCGCTCCAAAGTGTGAATGTGGAGAGGTACATAGGTAAAGTCCCCAATGGAAGGCGTGTACGCAGTAAAGGAGATTGAGATCTCTAGTTGCTGCAAGTACTTCGGTATAACGTATGCAGAGTAAATGCTATACTCATCCTCAAGTATAACGTAGAATTTGGAAGCTGTGGAAATCCCACTGTACAAGTCGTACTAATTAGAATTAATTAGAACACAAGGATTCGAAATTCAGTCCCCCGATTCGCGGTTCATAGAGGAGACTCAGGAGAGAGCTATCCGTATGAATAATGTAAAGACTCTAACTCGCCGAAGAATAAATGAGATAAAATTCTACATAGTAGATCATTATCGCCTCAGAGATCGGCTGTTCATTCGTTCCATCCTAGTACCTCCCTATTCCTACGGAAGATCTTTTATTTTGGGTACCGGAGCTAAAAATAACATATTTATTGAGCCAACGACCGTGAGGAATTTGCGCCTCCTCTATTCTGTTATGTTTGCTCGTCACAAGAAATCCATTGTGCAACAGAACCAAGGATAGACGATGCATATTACATCCATACCTACATAATACGGACAGGTGCTGCTAGCTTCGAGCAATATGGAGAATGCCCACAGCGTATAATCCTAGAACCCCCTATCGGTTTAACCCTACAAGTGAGCCGGATTAAACCGAGAATTAGCTAGAATTCGTTGACCCGGAACTCGGAGTATTGCGCCTAGAGCGCAGATCTCAAGCAGGAGTGGCGCTGTTCGTCGAGACCAAAACCTACTTAGTTTGATCATTCACCTAGGTTTCCCTTGTAAGAGTGTTCGCTCTGAAGCCCCCCAAGCTTGTAGAAGCGCGGCAATAGAAGATCCGAAGGGCCTATTGAACCCGGTGATTAGGGGGACGGTATGGTGGTTCTGCATCTCTAGTGGCTCGTCGAGGAGCAACCCTACGATTCTAACGCTGCTCAACAAATTGGAGAATATTCATACGACACCGACGACACGTACGGACAGAGTTAATAGGACCCACTAGCCTAAGCTTAGAAGGCAGTATAATTGCGAACCGGCCGCATCCATTTTCGACTTCGTAGAGCCGGCTTTGACATGGTGTAATTTGGCGCAAGGCGCCAAACTTCCGGGTTCCAGAAACTAGAGCGGGCGTGGCGTGACCCCTTCGCGACGTTGCTAGCAACTTTAGCGGCATCAATGTCGCGAGGCTAATTATTTTCGAATATTCGACGAGGAAGCCTGTCTTGATCTCTCGGCCGGACAGATATCAGAACCAGGAATAATGTCCCGTTGTCCGTGACTCCGGAAAGTCGCGTTCGTAGGCTTGCCGCTCGCTGGGACAAACTATTTCGTGCGCTTCCATTGTTATAAGTAGGGTCCGTGCTAACCCCGACCAGAAATTTCATAGGAACACGATACCTGTCCTCTCTCGCCCTCATAGGCACCAACATGTGACACGGTTCATGGCATATTTCTGCGAGTTAGCTGTATTATTTAGTCCCCGGCTGCAATATGAGTGAATACGATGACGCGCGAGCTAGGTCGAGTCCCCTCATCGAGTCGGAGCTGAGACAGGAACATAGCCGTACTTGCTTGCAGCCACGCCACCTGCTGCAGTGGACTAAATGAGATGCAGCTTCGTGCATCTTGCGCCAAGTGCTGTACAACATGCGCAGACTACCTACATACCCAGGTAGCTGGTGAACATTGCTTTCATGATGAGATACCTCAACTTCAGCGTGTCATGTTCCCCAGTTGTTGCGCCAGTGTTGCTTGTTTCTCGTACTGTCGATACGATCATCCCAGATCGCAAAATGAGAGGAAAGCGAGGGTACGAGCGCTTCTATGCATCTCCAAGCTTCGAGACTTTGGCGTGACTAGCTGAATGTCAGGAAAAATTCAGTCCTGCGAACTTTTTTTTTTTTTTACCAGGTTGAAGATTCCTCCGGCTATGCCATAAGTGGAAAATCAAATTGACCTTCCCGACGTAATGACGAAAAGAAGTAATTCAGAGATCTGGATAGGCTCGAGACCCAAGTCAAGCTCCATAAGCTGAGGTCGACTCTGCATAGTGGACTATTCCACTTAAGGGTCACGAGGCCATTTCGAGCGTCGACTTGCTACACGATCCCGCAGCAAAAGTACACGCCGCGAAGCCGTATCGGTGAGGGAATGGATGAAAAAAAGTGAGACAAACTGAAAATGCCCTGGGACAAAACGTGGTTCGGCGCTGCTCCTTTAATCTGTTTCAGGGTTCGAGGTCTTGCTGGGTTTGGTAGACGCCCGAATGCAACGCTGCACCTACATGAGACCGTGGTAAACCGATCGTGCTAAACCTTTAACCGCTAGAGGAGAACGGGTAACCATACGTTTGGGAATAAAATTTCCATAGTGTGGGGAGTTCGGCCAGACTCCGAGGGCGGTGCATCTGTCTGTTATAGGCAGGGCCGCTGTATTATAGAACCGGGGATGGGTTCTAAAGTCAATTCGCAACGCCCGATGTCACAGTACAAAGATTAAATCTGTGCAAAAATGATCTTGGCCGTAGAGCATTCTCCAGCTTTGGCTCCAGCTCCAGGCAAGACTATTTGTATCAGCCGGGGCAAGCTTCGGTTCACAGCGCCACCCGTCTTTACATACTACTATGTAATATGTAGTAGTTATTAATATCCTGGGTCCTGGGTCCTGGAACAGGTAGCGTCTGGATAATTATTAATCACACTCTTCACAGTCTTCACACTCTTAAAATATGAGATGGAGAGATTTCGACGTCGGCGGCTTTTTCGGCAGCTTCTCTGGTTCTGGAAACTCACTCGCGCGAAATCTTAAGCTGTTTCTTGCTTGGGTGCTTGGGGGTGGTTCTCTGAACCATGCGGCAGCATAACCTGGGACGATGGAACGCGCCTGACAGTCGCCTCGTGTTCCAATCCAGCCAAAGATGACTGCAGGTACGGGCCATCAAACCGTTGACACGGGGAAGAAGACCCTTCAAGGCAAACTGTTCCACTACAGTAAGTTAGTAAGGAGTGAATTCCCTGGTAGAGTACGTAACTCCCCACGACTCTTGGCGGCTAGAAGGCAGCAAGCCAGTCAATCTATTTCCTGGTCTTTACTTGGTGTATTAATTCACCGGCGGGTGCCTGGTTGGGAGGTGCTGGGAGTCCTAGCGCGTTGAATATGCCCTGCCGATCTTCTTAGGGCCAGGTGGAAATCGAAGGGTCGCCCCGGACCTCCTAAGCCCCTATTATCCTATTATTATACCCGATCGAACGGTAAGAACTTCTCAACTGCTATGGATCTCACAATCTCTTCGAGCCTGAAGCGGCGAAGAAATCCTGGACCCGATATGCAGCGCAATTACCTCGACCAACATCTCAATCCGCTCGAAGCTTTCGCGTTCGAAATCGTTCTACTGAATGGGAATCATCGTCGTCACTCAGCGGTCAGGGAGAGGTCAAGGGCCAGATCCCATCGGATAATGCAGATGAAATTGGTCCCTGCTGAGGAAAATCTCCGTCTGGCTGGCTTATTAGCCCGGGCGGCATTTTACGCATAAATGTTGTAATTACGGCTTGATCGCGTGCGACAGAATCATTCCAGGATCACAGTTTGATCCAGGCGCATAAAAATATCCCGACTAGGCGAGATGAACTATTAGTAGTACTGTTCTTTCTTGAGTGATGCCTTTTGCTTTTTGAAGACGTTATCACAAGTGATGTGTGAAGCATCTCGGAGCTATCCCGGGGTCGTTTATTGTCGAGTCTCGACCGCGTACGATGTACAGCATACTGGCCGACTAATTACGTTAGCCCGTCGTAGCGCAGAGACGAATCCACCTCTGACCATCCTGTTCTGCTGCTATACTACCATGACTCCAACTATTAGTGACACTTCTGGTGGTAGTTTAGTTGCTGCAAAGTACCAGGATAATATGCATCTCGGTTGCATCTTGTGGGTACGGTGATACGAGTACGGCTGATACAGGTACGTTTGCCTCGGCCTAAAGTGGAAGAAAACAACGCCTGGGGAAATAACTATTCAGACCGATAGAGAAAGGATAATTACGCGTAGTGTAGACGCGACGAACCCTATGTGGGATAACGAGAGCATGAGAAAGCCCAGCTAGACTTAATCAGATGAGTTGCCATGTGATAGATCAGAATGCAGATAGCTTTCAGCAGCCTTTAGATAGACTAGTGGCACCCTATGTTGCCATCGACCCATGCGCCGACGTGCAATATTCGGCGAGCTTGGACGTTTAGGTCGTTCAATATTAGGGCGGATCTAATATTCGGTTTGTAAGATGACCTGCCGTACTCACCTAAGCGGATGATCAACGATGTGTCCTCCATGTACGAATTCGGGATGATGGTCTGTGCCTCTCCCATCCAGATGGTCCGTGAATCTGTTTGGGTAATGTTCAAGTGTGAAGACGCAGAAGATCTACCACGCGGACGGGAGCACTAGCAGCGCGGTACCCAGCCACTACAGACCGCCTAAGGGTCCTAGTAATACTCCTAAGTCCCTAAGTTCCTGGCTAGCTCCTGGATACCTAGTAGGAGAATTCATTTAAGCTCGCCTGAGCTCCACTTGATTATCGACTTGGCCTGTCCGTTCGCACCGGCCATATACCTAGGTCCTAGGTCCTGAGACCTAGGCCCTAAGGTCCAAAGTAGGTAGTATTGGAGTTGGTCTTTGTATAGGTAGATAATGGTAGGTACCTGCTCTAGGTAGAGTGTATGCGGGAGGCATGTATCAACCCGATATTAAGAGGATGCTTCCTTTGAAAGCACGATGATGCAATTGATGGTAGCCAGACGAAAAGGTTGCCCAATGGTGCCTGGCACGGCAGATAAGCAATCTCGTACAACACTACTTCTGGTTCTTCCTACTATTAAATAGTCGAGGTATAATAGTGAGCAATGTGGATATTAAGGAAATGAGAGTCCCTCCTTGAGGAATATGAGGAATATGAGAAATATCCACAGGTAGGTGGTTTTGGCAGTTAATTGTCATTGACCGCCTCTAGACGCCCCATGCTTGCGTCTATTGAAGCGTTCCTACACAGTAGTTGCAATGGTGGCAATAATGGTAACTCGGTGACGAGATAATACCCCATATTCGGATCTAATAATCAGAGTACGCCGACCAATGACGGATAGAGGGGATTATTGATAGATCGTAACATTGCTCGATGAAAAGAGCATGTTTTCAAGCGGGGTTGTTCAGCTAAGCTGTCCAGGTCTGCCTGGTGCTTACCTAGGTAGGTAGGTAGGTACTTAGGACCCCTCATGGAACTGGCGTATCTCAAGCCGTCAGGGCGAGAGAATACACACATACTATACTGCGTACGTCAGCAATATAAAACACAATGCTGAAGTTAGGATGGAGAGGATGGAGACCGATGGGGACGGATGAGGCTTATGTCTTGTATGCGTCCATGCATTACCGCATTACCGCATTGCACATCGGCAAGCGAAATAGGTAGAGCCTGTAAAATTATGTCGAGAATGCTTGAGCGGGAGAGCGGGCTGGCGGGTTGGTGAGGTCGAACACGGTGTCAAGCTCCTTTTGACTGGTAGTGACAGGGACAGGGATAGCAGGTGGTATGCAAAGAATCTCGGTTGTCGACCTTGGCGAACAAGAGCCTCTAGGGATTTCTATCCCGCATGGTCCATTTAATCCATCGGGGGGCGAGAAGAAGTAGTGTAGATACTAGACCCCATGTTCCATGTTCCATGTTCCCTTGTTTCTACTATGTAGTAGTAAGTTCAGACGAAGGTCTTGACTCTTGACTCAGGAGGAATACACTAGGTATAGCCACTATAACACGTTTCCGCTATCCGTTACCCGTTACCCGTTACCCGTTGCGCATTACCCGTCCCGTCATCCTTGGGACGATTCCTAAGCTCCTACAAATCTCTTGTGGGCGTTGTAAGGAATTAATGTGGTCCACTGGTAGTCCACTGGTAGTCCACTGGATAGTCCACTGGTAGTCCACCGGATGTCCACTCGATCGATGTAAGTGGTATGTTCTGCGTGATGACGGCCTGACATTCAGACGTCCATTGGAAGATTTGGAGATTGGTGTTTTAAATAGGGCAACACAAGATTAACGGTTGCGAGGTGACAAGTGACAACATCGAAAGTGACAATTTCCTACTACTAGGTATGTAGTATTATAAGTTGTTTTTCTTTTACGGTGAATTAGGAAGGTGAATACTAAGTCGACTTCTCCTACCACAACCTCCATCGCGCCGTGTAACAATGTAACGGATCCATCCCGGGGCGGAATATCAATGTGCAAAACCTTATGTTAGAACTTAAAATACGAACTTTCATATGATATTGATACTATGTAGGTATGTATAATGTATAGTGTACCTAGAGTTTGACATACCTACCTATGCACATACTGCATTATACAATACATAATGTTGGTGGCGTTACGTAATCAAGGACATAAGAGGGGATTTCAGTGTTTTAGATTGAAAGTTTAAAATAGAAGAAAAACAACATCATTAATCCTATTACAGTATTAGTACTGGCTACGCAAAGCTCGCCGTCGTACCCTAACGGGCACTGCGCTTTAATTAGCAAAATTGCAGGTAATTAGCAAAGTGCCTTTTTAAGAAAATCCTTAGAGATATACTAGCAAGCTACTTGCCAAAATTCTCCATTATTAAGACAATACCTAAGATTATTTAATCACTTGTAATTTTGCTAATTAAAGCGCAGTACCCGTTAGGGTACGACGGCGAGCTTTGCGTAGCCAGTACTAATACCCTAAATACATTTAAGGTTGGCTACACACTAATACTATACAGACACATGTAGGTACAATACATACATAATGATTATACTAGGTAATGTTCAAGATTCGTATCTTTGGTGCGACTTTCTTAGCGGTGAGCCGGCGCTGATTTTTCCGCTTCTTAGCGGCCACAAGTGGCTTACGGGAATCTTCCGCGCGCAGATAATTTCATCCTCAGATCCCTCGAAGCCATTGTTGTGTGTACTACCGCATATTCTGCATATACTACTTTGTTGAATGTATACCTAGGTCCTAGGTACCTAGTGTAAAGGTCTTGGGGAAAAGGCGCTTATTACTTGAAAAAAAAGAAAAAGAAAAAGAAAAAGAAAAAGAAAAAGAAAAAGAAAAAAGAAAAACCTTCATACATACACACACACACACACGAAAAAATCTCCGAGGCTCCGGTTAAGATCTTCAAGTAGCATGTCCTTATCGTTTCGAATTATTACTTCCAAGGTTGTTATAGGTATAGAGGCATGCATGTATATCTGCGAAAGGCTTGCGCATAGGTCGGCTTGAGGCAGATATTTCCAAGTTCCTTTTTTCTTCGTTACCCCTTGTATATACCTAGGACCTAGGACCTAGGCATATAGCAGATATAGTAAGCCGTCTGTGTCATCACCCGCCTAAAAGGTATCTATCTGCCTGGTAGTGCTAGTAGCCTAGTAGTGGTGATAATGTACTGTAAGTTGTACGTACAATTTGGCGACAATACTTTCTCGGCCGCGTTTGTACTGGGTTCGCAAGGTTCGGTGATCCACGACCAACCCAAGACGCGATGGCGTCGGGTAGCGAGATAGAGAGCTTGTCAAATTTGGGAGAGAGGCTTCTGCACATGCCGGAACGCATCATGCATCAGGGTCCCATCCCATGTGGAGATCATGGCAGTAATCTTAAGTCCAGCTGATCTCGGGTGAAAATTTGCGGTGTACAAGGTACCGAACGAAGTTAAAGAACCATTCAGAACCATTAGAATCGTTGGGAGTCACCAACCACAAACCACAAACCACAAACCACTCGACATTGCGTTGTTGTGCTGTTGGCGTCGAAGGAATCTATCACTAATATTGAGAAGTTCGTGATTTAGAGGCGTCAGAGGCGAAAACGCCAACGATCTTCCTTTAATTTATTCCGACCAGCTGGGCGTTTGTCGAAACCGTAGATCTGCAATCTTTGCCGCTGACTTGTTAGACCTTTAGAAACGTGTTTCTTGTTTATCACCAACCGCGTTGAAGCGTGCAGGATAGAGTACCGGTACCATAAATTTCGTAGATGTTATTGATGCCACTGACGACACCGATAGTACTGCGCGCAATTAAGGAAGGCGTCGAACCAGACATGGCCGAACTGTATTTGGAGTATAATTGGTCGTTGCCCGGTCAGTTAAGAAATCTTCAGACATTGGACATTAATACTACTAGTACAGTCCACCTTGGCCATACCGATACGCCAATATCACCACTTAAATATCGGTATACAAAAATATCGCAATACCCCGAATGTCTCCACATATACCCATATTGTACTCTTACACTATATTTACTAGGGAATATACCTGATATTTAATAAAAGATACAAATTTATCTTTAAATCCATGAATTATATAAATTTAAACCGAAGCAATAAAAGTAGAGTTTTGCGTTTAAGTGTAATTTTACCTTACTTATAACGGTTTTTATAAGGGCATCACTAAAATCTTACGATTTTCGTTATGGGAAAAGATATCGTTATTTACATACGTAATTTCCCAATCGCTTAGATTATATCGTTATAGGCAAATATCGTTATGCACTATAATCGTTATGGCCAAGGTGGACTGTAGTCTAGTACTAGATGACAAGCGGGTGGCCCGTTTCTTTGGTGGCCTCAACAAGGTAAACTATTGGACTCGGGAAGACGCTACATGGCAGCCGAACGCCTCGTAGATCTCGGTCCAGATTGAGAGACTTAGTACCAGCTTCCAAGGTTCGGTGGCAGGTGGGCTTTCTGGTGGTTCTGGTGGCTCTAAGTGGCTCTGGTGGGGGTAATTCTATCAACTCGAAAATTTCAGGAGAAGAGTCTCCTTTCCCCCTAGGGTTTTCAGGGTCTTTACTTACGACAAATCTAAACCATGGCGAAACTGGGTAAAGGCGACTTTTTCTTGTCCGGTCTCCGCGGAGGTTTCTTGTCACGAAGCGCCATATTCTCCCGGCATACGAGAGTCCAGGCGGCGTCTATGCGCTTCATTCTTGTTTGAGACATATCGTGTACATGCGGACCGGCAGGTGTGGGCGTTGAAGAAGGTAAGAAAAGGGTAGTAAAAAAAAGATCCGCAGGGCGCTTGTAAAAAGACGGGATGGACGGGCTCAAACCAATAGCGGGGATCGACCGGAGGATTTCATCCCCCCCTATGATAGGTACTATGTAGGACCTAGGTAGGTAGACTACCGGTACAACGATGGGCTGTAATAGCTGTACTAATATGTAATAACTGTAATGGGATTGACAGACTGGGCTTAACTTTCCAATATTGACCGAGTTTTATTCTCAGACTTGGCGGGTCCGAAAAGGGACGCGGGGTTACTACAGATTCTCGAATAGTGTATTATACGTTCGACGACTAATAGGCACCTTAGGTATGTAGGTGTTACGTATGTCTATAGGTACATACGTACGTACATACATACATACATACATGTATGATAACATACTAGGTAGTCGTATAATATAATGTGGCTACCTATACTTGTTACTAGGTACGACCTGATAAAGTGCTGATGAGGCACAATCTCGACAACAGAAGTTTAATAAACCAAAAATGGCCAAGCTACAAGGATCCATGGATGTGGCCGCAGACAGGGCAGACAAGGCACACGCCGGCATAATGGGCTAACTATCGTAATGCTAGTCTGGTTCCCGGAGAGCGGACGCGATATGAGAGTGTAACTTTATTAATGGGCGCATTGACGATGATAATTAGTGTAGCAATTTGATCTATTTACGGTCTTGAATTCATCGACCATACAGGCAACCTACAGGCAGCCAGAAGGCAACCAACGTCAACATAGGAGAGGTCGAGTGGTCGAATTAGAGAGCGAAGAAGGGTAGATAACGTGACGGAAGAATTTAACTGGCTCGCAAGCCTTCTAACGTCCAGACCTATTCAAGTCGCGGTAAGCGTGTAATATGTAGTTTATTAACCTATCCGCCCGAAGAACGGCTTACGAGGCATCTCGTTGGACAAGCCACAATATAGAGAACCGTTGTATGACCACATGGCAGACCGAAATCCTAGCAGCCGCATTTCCAGCCACAGAACTCATCGGGTACACGGGTATTAATATGTATTGCATTAGCAGCCCTATCTCGAGATGGACTGGACGCTCGATGCAGGTAAGACGGTATGTATACCTAGGACCTATGTAGGTCCTACCTACACCCCCTATACGTCCCCTTATGTCCTTATGTCCCGTCCCTGCCCATTTACCTAGGTAAGGAAGTAAAGGAAAAATAAAAGGCGCGAGGCAGTCAATGCTGAATGCTACCCCTTTAACCTCCCACGTAGTAGCGTGTAAATGATAGACGATAGACGATGGACGATGGACGATGGACGATGGACAATAGATGATATGAAATGCATGGTATAATAGTTGCCATGTGCTATGCGTTACATGGTAAGGGAACTACCGCAATAGTTATTGCTAGCGGGATGACACCGTCACATTTGGTAACTTTAGACTAAAGATGTATTGATTATGTACATGGCTAAATTGCTAGGAAGATCGGGTCCTTCAACTGAGATTTGTGATCTTGTCATCACTTGAGACGAGACGAGGCGAGCCGTAGACCGCATCGAAGCCATGTTAGGTCAACTTTCAAGCCAGGTCCTGGTGCTGGTACTAGAACTAAGCTTGGTAGCAGGTCACATACCAAGCCCTTTCCGGGATTGCGCAAGGCGGAATGGTTTGGGAAAAGGTACGAGCTTCCATCTCCTATTAGCCAGTTATTTAGCTGCGACGGGAGGCAGTGAGACGACCCAGACGACCCTGCAGAAATCAGATAGACTACTACATAGTACATATTTCATATATTAGTAGTAATACATTGAATACATCGAATACATACTAGCCATATTACTAGGTATCTATTTACACCGCAGTACCTCCTATATGTATGCAAAGTACACTACCTAGTCGCCGATGGAGCCCGTACCCTTTACCATTTCGGGATCATGCGTTAGCACGCTTACCCGGTTCTATCTAGCCCGCACATGCCATCAGGTCTGGGTACTGACCAGGTACCGGCCTTGGGTAGGTCTGGGTACAGTAAAAGGAAGAAGAAAAAAAAAAAAAAAAACTAATCCCAAATTGATATGACCTGGCACATAACCCCACGCCGATCACCGCTGGTCTCGAATCCTTTTCAAGACTGGTGTCTTTAATTTTGAATATGGCTACATAGTAGCTCTTTTTTTACTACGTATTCTTCACCAAAGTTCCTCTGGGGAAATGAGGCGTTATGTTGATATCCAACGAATAAGGCATTGAAAGCTCGGACGATGTGACTGTCGATCCTCGCATCGCATCGCACCATATGTATCATGATCGATAGTCTTTTCTTATCCTTGTTCTGATGTTCGTCATTGCCGTGCAGGGGGAAACACGAAATCTCGAGTCTAGAGTCTACACTAGAGTCTAGACAAAGTTGTTGAAAGAAGCAATAACCTCGAGGAGTCCGAGGTTCGAGTAACTGACGACATGACTAACGACATAACCAGGCACGGGTAACGGGTAACAATGCCTACCTACCAGCCTACCTAGTAGGTACCCAGACAGCCAGAGTCCCAGACATTTACTTACCCAGGTACCTACTACTAGGTAGGTAACTAAAGCCTAGCCCTCGAGAGGGACTGAGGACACATGTGCAAGCCGAACACGCACGGTAGTAGCTAAATACCTAAGCATTTAAGACATGCGTAAAAATCAGGACATGTCGTCGTCCTTAGTGGCCTTTTCAAGTTTTTTGTTTTATGCCGCCTAACAACCTAACAAAAAAAGGTAATAGAATAGATAATAATACGATCATGCAAGGCTAAGAATATAAATGGATCGAGGCATGGGATGTTATGTATGTCGTATGTACAAACTTTTCTAATACATATTCGAATACATACAACCAAATACTGAATGCATGAACTCGGCAGGCCTTCCTTGTCTCCCTCGACCAATCCTTGCTTCGAGCCACGCCCAGCTTAGCTTCCCCGTGCAGAAATGATCGAAATCCATAAACTGGGTTATGTAGTACCTGCAAGATTTCTGATTTCCCCATGTCGATTGCCAGTTGATTATCTATCAAGATACATTATACGTGCCTACAATACGAGGTGAAATGAAATACAATCAAAATCTCGACTTCATCACATCCCTCAATAAGATTCACCCACCTCAGATGCGACAATGATCGTTGAGCCGCCGCTAAGGAACTGCCGCCGGGTAGGGATGCGGCCAAGTCTCTATGAAGTCCGGTTCCGCACAAGCCTCCCTATCATTCGAACCCATGTTGCCATGCTACCCTCATGTTTTTCTTTTCTTTTACTACCTAATACTCTGTACTTTATTTCCTTCTTTATTTCACAATCTGCGGCCGTAGATTATCCACCATTGAAAAGTCAACACTCACGACCTCCATACCGAACAAGCGTGTGTACATAGGTATCTATTGTATATTATGAATATAATGCCATATATTCTTGTGTCTACACTAAACTTTCCACACCTATGTCATTTCATATTGATGCGTAAGGGTGTACGTTCCAGTGTCCATCCATTTGGCATTATCGAATATTCAGTAAACTCCATCATTTTTAGCGGTGATTGGCGTGAGGTTGGGCTGGACTGGCAGACTGGGCGCTATATCTGCTAATCTATTTACGAATCTCACGTTCATCTATCACTTTAATAGTAAACTCCACGAGGTGTTGTCCTTAGCTGCGTACAAAAGGTTCGGGATACTACCTCTTTACGTTATGGCTTCTTACCGGGAGTACTACCCAACCAGCTTTCTAAGGGTGTGGAATATCTATCATGTAGAGCCTCAACAGAGGGTTAGTAATTGGTCTGATGAGGTACTTCCAATACTTCTAATACTCCCCCTGACCGTCTTCTTGGTGTGGTCCTGTGGTCCAAACTTGAACATCCCTGGTGTTTTTTCAAGTAAAAGACTGATCTCGAATATTCGGTGATCTTATTGTTCCCTTTTTTACATCATCTTCATATAATGCACGTGTAAGATGCTGCTCCTCAATCTATTAAATTGAGCTGAGGCCTGAAGGTGAGGCCTTCTGGAGCGCTGTTCCTCCAATCAGAACCTTCCTTTGGCCAATAGTTGACTCGCCAATTGACGCCGGAAGCCGATTTAGTCGTTGTTATTATTGTTGTTTTTTTCCTCAATTCCATTATTTTTTTTACCTTCCTTTATTGGGGGGGGGGGGGGGGGGGGGGGCGGGCGGGCGGGGGGGGGGGGGCGGGGGGGGCCGGGCGGGGC